>OY735218.1:49868680-49891180 GCA_963457665.1 Thysanoteuthis rhombus
CAAGTGCCAAACCTAGAAACTTTCGAAACCACTCGGAAATCAATTCAGTGCCATACAGAGATCAACAGAAAGAGCAATGTTAGGAATGACTGTTAGTGATAGGAAAGAGGAAATTGAGATGGCCAGGGCACATACCAAGTAAAGCAAAGGATGGAGCGTAAAGTTAACCAACCGTTGCCATCAGGACAGTAAATTAAGTAGGAACATACCAGACACAAGATGGAGAGGCTAGCTGGAAAAAAAACTTACCAGTTAAACATGGCAGAGGTCAGAGTAATCGTAGTCATTACGAAAGGAGTTGGGAATGACGTTTTTCCAGTAGTGGATTCACAACAGCTAATGCTATTGCTCCCAATGATGATTTCCCTGCTCATAAGACGCATCACTTTCCTGAAATCAACAGTGGATGATGATTACACAAAGAAATCATGTCTCGCTATACACACACTACTTCCCTTATTGGTTAGTTTTTGTACTGGTAAAATCTTCGATTATCAGCGTTGGTCTTCGACTGATGTATGTGCATAGATTTATGCATATGCAATACAGCCAGGGAAGTAATTCACAAAGTGGATCGCACTGAAATATCTTTATAGATCTATTTATATGAGAAATCTGAGATATATGTATACACACACACACGCACACACAGACACACACACACACATATATATATATATATATATATATATATATATACGTGTGTGTGTGTGCGTGTGTGTATATATTATAGAATGTGGTCAGCTCTACTCTAAAACAACTTCAATAGTAAAAAGTTGTTCGTATCGAGCACTCTATGAAATAAATCCATTACATATCAGAAGCGGCTTTATATCATCAATATATTATCATATTGTTATACTGCTAGCCTGATTCGTACCACATGTAATATATATATATATATATATATATATATATATATATATATATATATATATATATATATATATATATATATATATATATATTCCGCTTAGATTTTTATCTCCAGGATACAATTTCTCGGGAATATTTCTTTCAATATTTATATTTCACTGTCACTTAGCTGTATTCATCGTTTAAGTCTGTTATTAGCGTTTTCAATTCTTATTATTATTAACCAGTAATCAATTATATGTAGCCAAAGGATATAATGAAAACGACATTGACGTAATTGCCGAAGAAAAAAAATCAGACGAAAATTGCTAAGTGAGAAAGCCATGAGTCAATTTTCGTGGATCGTTCATGAAAAGAAAAAATCCTTGCCGAATCGGTAATGCTTCAATTTTCGATACTGGTCATATTCAACGCAGATAATTTATTGGTTCCGTTTTTTCCCACCAATCTATCAATTTATCTCAATTTCTCTATATCTATCTATCTATCTATCTATCTATCTATCTATCTATCTATCTATCTCATTCTGTTCATGCCTATCTTTGTTCGTGCCTCTCACTCTGTTTATACTTATCCCAGGTTGTTTATAACAATCATTATCTATCTATCTATATATGTATCTATCTATGTATCTATCTATATATCTATCTAAGTAAATACACATCTTAATACAATCTAATTCACCTCGATCATTTCTTCGATCCATGTCAATCCTTTTCTGTCGTAAAGTGTTATTCCTGACATTGCTCCTTCTATTGTCTTCTCTGTGGGTCAAAGTTTGTTTTTGAGTTGCAGGTTTTCTACCTGTGTCATAGCTTAACTTCGGTTTCTTTACTTTGCAACTATGCAGACCATCAGTCTACGGCAGTGAAGAAAAAGCATGGATGAGATTTTGAGAGGAAGCACTTGGTGAGTCTCAAAATTACGTCCCTTTTGATTTAGGATGTTGTTTTTTCTGTAAAACTTGGGGTACGAAAGCTCTACCGTCAGCAGAAAGGAGGTGAAATCTCAACTCGATACCTACCCTTTATCCTTCAAATTGTGAAGTGTAATTCTCCTTTTTAATAGTAGCATAGCATCCGTAAGAAACGACGGCTTTTTCATGTTTGTTATGGATAGATTGATATTATAGAATACTTCTATGTTTAACCGGGAACAAGTTAGTAATTGTTGCTGGCTTTTCAATTCTACCCTTATATGATTTTAAGCTGAATCACTGACACACGAACATGAAGTGTCCACACCCAGCCACATGAATTTCAATCTCTTCCTCATAAAAAGGAAAAGAGTAAAACTTATGTTTCTTCCGTCACAGTTGGAGGTGAACAGACGAATAAACCAACTATTTGATCGCACAGGTCTGTTTATATGTAGGAAATGCTTATTTTTGCAAACAATAGTAGTTGGAATATTAAGAGTAGAAGTAGAATACTTTCAACCTGATTTTTTAATCAAATGTATGCATATATCTCACCATGTGGAATAATATATATATACATATATGTGTGTCTCTGCGTGTATATGCATACAATTGAATGTGTGTAAGCATACAGGTGCAAAGAAGTTATGTATGTAAATCAGCAAATAAGAAGACTTGTTTTGCTTGTACGTATCCACCTATGCAGAATTAAAAGTTATAGATATATGATTCTAAAGTAAACTGGTTTACATGATTTGACGGTAGTTTACTTTATTCTCCAAATTAGAGCATTTTAACTCTATGACGCTCACAAAAAACTGAGTTGCAAAGAGCTGCTTCCGCCTTGTTGTCATAATAAACCCACGAACCAACAAAGAGACATACAAAAATCTGTTCACAGTTATATAGATCATTTATTTAAAAAGGCAAAACAACGAAGCCTTTATTTGTGATTCAAAAATACTGCATTCAGCGCTCAGATATTTGA
This sequence comes from Thysanoteuthis rhombus, assembly GCA_963457665.1. Classification (NCBI taxonomy): domain Eukaryota; kingdom Metazoa; phylum Mollusca; class Cephalopoda; order Oegopsida; family Thysanoteuthidae; genus Thysanoteuthis; species Thysanoteuthis major. The sequence goes on from OY735218.1 coordinate 49,871,464, forward strand.
GTGAATGTACTTAACGATATTTATCAAGTATCATTTTCTCTTAGAAACATTTGCTTCAATTATTGTAACGCCTCTCGGTCTATCCAACGTTTGTTAAGGGTAAAATTATACGGTAGCTTGGTTGGAAACAGCGGCATTAGTAATACGGCTTACCGAAACATACTAACGATAATGATATAGTACCGTACAGTACACTGTGTCAACAATGTATACGTCTTATGGTGGATTGCATGGATGGGGGTTGTCTTCTTTTTTTCTGTCCTTTCATTTCTTAGCTTGAGTCGCTTTACCTTGGAGGAGATTCTGTTTTTGCAGTAAATTGAATCTTTCAAAGTGAATTGCACCATTTGTAATCAGTGGTTATGGAGACATTTACGATAGCATTATAGTCACCCACGGAAAAAAAACCTTATACATTCGATCGATGATGTCAAATTAGAAGTTTGAGATAAAAATTGGAAAGCGAAATGTCTTGAACGATATTGAAACAAGTTTTTTTTTCCATATAAAATCAAGTTAACTGACGTTTTAGATAGGTTAATCGGCTATTATAATACATCAGTTAATCCCCGGGGAAAAAAGGTATATTGATCGGAGCGATGCAAGGATCTACTCTCAGAACCTATTTGGCTTTGCACCATTTGCAGTTACTTCCAACAATATGGCATCTTAAGTCGTTTGATTGAGCTAATATTTAGTACTGGATACTTTGGGACCAAGACTAAATTTCTGCATGAATCGAACAATAAGAAAGGCCTCTACGTTGGCTACGGCTTCAGCGGTTCCTGCTTAAAAAACTGACTCAATCTTTCAAGTAGAGAGACTCCAAAACTGTTTCGAATAATGAAATTTAATTGATTGTATTGTAGATAAAAACTGATTTTCATTGAATATTATTATGGCTTAGTTACTTATTACAAGAACAGTGATGTTTGGGTAAATATATGCACACATTTGCTGCATATATAAATGCATGAGAATTTATACATACATGCATTCATGCCAATATCTATACACATATGATACATCTCTATTAGCATATGATTATTTGTGGATGCATACATAGGTATAGACACACACGCACACATATCCTCAATTACAAATACACACATACACACACACACACAGAGTCGGTTGCAGGTTTTATTCCTGCAGCAGCCCCATTTTCTTTGGTTGTTTATTCTATTTATGTCATCTGCACCAAGTGATACATTAACCATGTAAAAGGAGTTTCTATAGAATATAATACAATTCATAGCTTTATATATATATATATATATATATATATATATATATATATATTCAAGATTCGAAAGACAAGCTAATATATCTGCATATTTGTTCGTGTCTCCGCAGATGGAGACAACCAATATGGTTACAGGAAATAATAACATGAGCTTATCTTCCTCTTGGAAATATAGTTTTCGTTTTGCGAGTTAGAAGCGGATGAACACAACGAAAGGCAAGTCTTTCAAGTCAACCAATACAGTTGACAAGTTGGGTAACAATTTGTGCGAGACATATCCTAGAGACACTGATTCTTTTTGCAAGATACTGGAGAGACAGTCTTGTAGGAGGAGTGACCGGGAAGTATCCAACCATTGTCAATATCTTGAAAACTACTTGTACAGCCTCAATGTAACTTGGTAACAAATAAAGGGGGGACTTACTGCGTATGCATGAACAGATACTGTACCGTGAGATTACTCAGCAGTAAGACGTCATCGAGTGCGCTTTGTGTACTTGGTGACCGTCGGACACACAATGACTATCACATAGATTGCATGCTACGTTTTCAAGCTTTCTATAGAGCAGGCTCAACATTCATGAACAAGACAATGCCATTAGTTTCTAATTCAAGAAGATACAATCAAAGCATCTCCCAAAAGTCACGTATGGAGCTGAAAGATGGCGCAAACAAAATATTCGCTCTCAAACTGAAAACCATGTAACGTGCACAAGAAAGAACTAAGCTCAGTATCACATGGAGAGCTCACTAGACGGCACAGTTTGTTTCAGAGGAAAAAAAGAATATCATATAATCGATTAGAAAACCCAAGTGGGCTGGTAATGATGCAAGAATGACGGACAACCGCTGGACATCATGACTCACAAAGGAGATTCTGAGAGATTATATGCAAAATTTTAGCCGGCAAAGATTGTGACGAACCTCATTTGCTCAGAAAGTACTGGTCCTATGACGCCCATGATAGAGAAGGCTGGCGAATCTCTGGAAGTTATATATCCTCCAAAAGATGCTAGAAGGCTGATGTTGTTACTGCAACTGATGGTGATATACTGGCAAATTAATTCGGTCTGATATCCAGCACCGGATACAGGAAAAAAATCCATTTTTGTAAATCTAGCCTCTGATATCTGACCAGAATGATATTGTGGTACATAATTAATAAGCTACCCGCTACGCCTGGCTTCTAACAAATCTATTTCAGCACAAGATTAAAGGGGGTCAACTGATGGTGATCCTTTAATTTATATAATTTTTCATTTCATCCGTCCATTTGCACGGAACAGTTTCTTTTCTGCTTTTCCCCCTTTATTCCTTCATTTCTTCCTTCATTCTTCATTTCTATCTATCGCTCTATGTTTTTCCTATTCGGTAATCAATTCTTAAACCGTTCTATCTTTCATCCTCTCATATACTTTCATTCATTCACATTTATCTACCTACTTGCTTATTTTTATCCATCGGTGTACATCTATTTACATCTATTCATATCTATTCATATCTATCTATCTATCTATCTATCTATCTATCTATCTATCTATCTATCAATACATTACCCCTTTTATACCCTTCAGAAGATTTTAATAGTTCCATCTTATTATATACTTGTCTTTTCTTCAACGTCTGCTACCAATAATTTGGGGATTAATTTCCTCCACTTTCATCAGCTGAAATCAAATTGTAAAGCCCACAAAATGGAAACACAGACGAGTAAAAAAAATGTCAAAGCAGATATTGCGTAGTTAATAGACCGTGTAAAAAGACAGCATCAATGCTAAGAGGCAAAATGGAAATTGCTTATAGTAGCAAAAAGAATTTTTAAGAAGACATATAACATATATTCGTTTTGCTTTATTTATTCAGATATGGGGTCGGTTCTTCAATGGGCGCCTTTCGGAAGGGGGAGCTTAACGGTCCTTGGTCAGGTCTTCTTACTAAGTGTGAGGGTCTTGGAGACCCTTTGGACCTTATAAAAAATAAAGGATAACGGTACTGTAATTGTTCTATGAGATCTCAGCTTAATGTACCCATATAAACATGGTATTATAAATAACAGGGTTGCTGATAAGCTATATTTAAAATATACTCCCACCCCAGAAATATATCACCCACCCTGGAAAATGCCAGCAGATAATTTCCCTCCTATCATTTCTGTTCATACTTACCAACCTGCCTATGTATGTATGTATGTATGTATGTATGTATGTATGTACTCATCTATCAATTAAAACCATCGGAAGTCACCAGATGTGTCGAAATAGATTCATCTGGTTCTCAAGCCAGTCTTACTAGGCGCATGTATAGGTCACACCAGTGTGCTTGGTGTGTGCCCACGTACTCATTGAAAATGCAGGCAAGAGAAATAGCTTATTCATTGATCCCTTCTTTCCCCATTTTCTTCATTGATCACTCCCAACACAGCATGCTGCAAAAAGATATTGGTCCTATGGTAGTTTCTATTGAGCGACTAATCTGCCGCATGCCATAGTCTGTTCTCAGTACATCCCTGTATTAATCCTAGTCAATTCATAACTACCATATCTATTCATCCATGGAGTTATTTCTACATACTAATCGGTCTGTTCAAACCTACCTTCTTACCTACGTATCTAGCTATTTGCCTATCTATTTTTTAATCGCTATTCATCAAACACAGTCCGTTCATACTTACTTTACTACCTATGTATGTTTTGATCTCAATATGTCTTCTCTTTTCCTCAATCTATTCTTGCTGCAAAACCAAGAACCAACAAGACAGCATCTATGTTATGACGTCGGGAGAAGACTAAGACTTTGTTATTAGGTAGAATTGGAGAATATATTATGGCAGCTAAACAATCAGATGAAGGTGACATAAGCTAAAATTGGTCGGACCAACGTCCTGGAATCTATCATGCTGTTCGAAGGGAGAATCTACAATCTGGCCATCTTGAAAAAAGTTAGAGCATGGAATTTTTTTTCAAGATAATTTTGGAAATTTTCGTTTCCTGATATTCTTTTTTTTTTAGTTTTTGGATAGGAGGATTTCAATCTCTTTTCTTTCCAATTATCAGGGAAAAGAGTTTAAAAATGTAAAAGCTAGAAAAGAGTCACCGAGAAAAAAGATTGCAAACACGCAACTTGCCATCCCTGCCATAACATGTTTATTAGCAAACAAGAAAATTAATAGTTATTTAAGTGGATAATCAATTTCCACGTCTTGGTTTAAAAAATTAGGCTCGGTCAATTTGGCTGAGAAAAAAAAAACGAAGAAGAAATTGTAGGTAGATTCGTGAGAAAAAGTGCTTATAATTGAGAAACAAATTTAAAAATTACCAAGTGATTAAAACAAAAAAATCGATATTTGTGGTTCGTGTATGAAAGTGGGTGTTATATTTTAAACGAATATCTGAATATGTCGCGTGTATGAAATTTGTTTGCCTGTCTGGCTGTCTAACTATCTCGGCCAACTTACATCTATTTTTCTCAACGTCTATTATACGTGACTTTTTATGTTCTTAGAGCAATTTGTATACTGGTTTAGCTAGCCAATTATCCCTTTTTATTGCAGTCTGGTCCGAACAATTCACCTAACCAATCACAAACACACACACACACACACACACACACACACACACACACTGACGCATATAGATGTACACAAACACATCAACACTATTCTTGTTCGTTACGAAAATAAAATAAGTGAAATAATAGGCTAAAAACTGGCCAATAGTTTGTGTTCAGAAATGAAACTAGGTTGCAGGAATTTGAAGAAGTGAACCAGTTCAAGCGACAGTATTGCTAGAGTTCATGAGGATACTGAGAGAGGTGCTGTTGTTTTGAAGTGACTTACAATATCTAACAATAATTGCAACACATCCGGTGAGAAGATACACGAAATAAATGGCTTCTTTTTTGTGTTGTGTACTTCCTACTGACGCAAGTGCCGGTTTATTTCTAGCCTAGGAAAAAAACAAGATATCGAATGCCGATTTTCAAAGCAGTTACTACTCCCTACTTCAGAGCCTGATACTAAACAACCTTCCTTCCATCATTATCAACACAGTGTTTTGTGCCGTTCAATCATATGCTCAGTAAATAAACAGGGTGTTTCATAAACGGTTCAATACCCTAAGCAACAGAATTTACGTGCGCATGAATTTTATGCTACAATAACTGTCACACGTACTCGGAGTATTTATCCGTTTGAATAACTTCATCTTGCATCAGCCTTATTCGAGCATCCATTAACAGTGTTGTGTCTGCTATGTCGTCTTGCAATGTAATGGGATATTTATGTAATGGAACAGATACTAACCTTCATCCAGATAAAAGAGATAGCTCTCAAGATTTATAGTTAAGTTAGAATGTATGTTTTCTCATAATACTTTTGAAGTTTGTGTCTTTAATAATACTAGCAGCTAGCACAAAAAATGATACTCTACATCAAAAGACAACAGAGAATTAAAACCATGAATATTACAGAGTCCTTCAGAAAACTGAAATGGCATTTGGCAGGTCATGACGCAAAAATGTCATACAAGAGCTAAGTATCGCGACTCACAACATCGATTTCTGAGATGATATGTGAAATTGTGAGCGTCGGAAAATAAAGTAGTGCGACGACATAGACAAGTTCAGGAAATATTGGTGATGTGACGCCAGCGACAGAGAGATCCTGCGAATATTGGAGGAGGACTAGTGCCAACTATCAACACTAAAAAGGCCATTGCAGCAGATGATAAGGTTTTTTCATCGGCCTTTCAAGCATTGGGTCTTTTTGCATTGAACTTCCCTGCCGTAAAAGTATTTGTATAATTGACCTTCATCGCATTGGCTCTTCTGGCATTGTCCTTGTTAGTATTTTCGGACTGGACCTTTTTGCATTGGCCAATATGTTCATCGGATCTTTTATGAATCCAACCTTTTATAATTTTTTTTTTCTTTTTTGCATTTGGACGTTCTGACTTGTAACCAACGAAGGTCTATGAGTCCTTGTATTTTGTGACGGAAAGTTAGCAAAACACACTCCATTAACTTAACTTGCGAGTTCTAATATGTATTGATTTTTGATCTCAGGAAAATGCATCTTATCAAGTGGCAAATTGGGTAGTTTAAATACAAAATATCAAAATGATCAAAAAAAAAATCTAAAACACTATGGATTTGCCCTGCATTTATGACTATACGCAGAGACCCTTGGAGTATCGTCACCTGCTGCTACAGGTCAATTTAAACAGTATTCTAGGTAAAGGTAGACAGTCTCAATAGTGTTGCCTTTGGCAAAAAATCATTTAAAGTTTCTACTTTTATTCTTCAAGTATACTGGGAACGTGGAAAATAATGCTGGAGTATTTAAAAGAACTACAGTCTCACTATTCACAGAAAAAACCACCACTCATTTTTGAGTTGGGAAATGCAAGGTTACAGAGGGAAGTGCCAGTCGTTTGAAGGAATAATCAGTCACACAATTTCCAGCAATAACCATCTCATATCACAAATACAAATGCTACTACTACCGCCCGAAGCAGCACAACGAACAACAAAAAGTAGAAAACAAGGGAGCAGCATAGCCAACAAGAAAAGAAAAATGGGAACAGAAAAAACTATATGGAGAATTCAAAAGACAGATAAAAGATAAAGCAGACGAGAGATCATTGGCATGGCCACAAAAAGGAAAGCAGAAAAAAGAAGCAGAATCTTTTATCATGGTAGCCTAGAACAATTGCATCAGTATAAACTACATAAAAGCAAAAATCAGCAGAACACAGACAAACCGCAAGTGCCGCCTATGCGGGGAAAGGGATGAGATCGTAAACCACATTACGAGTAAATGTAGTCAACTAGCCCTGAAGGAGTATAAACAAAGACACGATAGATAAGCAACAGTAATACACTGGTAACTGAATAAACGAATTGGATCAACCCATGCAGAAAATTGGTACCAAAGCACACCTGAAAAAGCCCCGGAGAAAGGTAACAACTCATTACTTTAGGACTTTGACATCAAAATTGACCTCTCCATCCCAGCGATATGACTGGTCCTTGTAATCGTAGACAAGAATAGGAAAACCTGCCAGATAACAGGCGTGGCCGTAACAGCAGAGAGGGAATTAAGTGAAAAACAGTAAAAAAAAATACCAGGGTCTGGCAGAGAACTGAAAAGAGTGTGGAACATGAAAGTCTGGGTAGTGCCAGTGATAATAGCTGCACTTGGAGACACTGAAGGAAAGATTAAGACTGTACAGACCATAGCACTGCTTGGAATTGTACGAATACCAAAGAATGGGTTTAAGTACGAGATCTACAACCCCTGCTGCTCGTAGTGCCCTTAACAGAAAGGAAGAACCCCCTCCCCCCAAAAAAAACACAAATTGTGTTGGAGGTACAAACCACAGCTCTACTGAGATATATGAGGGAGAGATGAGGCGAGAAGAGGACAGAATATCTCAAGAGACTTACTGTCACCCAACCTCCAGCAATACCCATTGGACAACTGGTGTGAAACTCTGAACCAGCGTACTGCTGTGCACTAAGAAAGTGTGGCGGAGACGGCTAGAGACTCGAGGAGACTTGTTGTCCCTCAATCTGCACCAGGCAGCTGGTGTGAAATTACAAATAATAATAATAATAATAATAATAATAATAATAATAATAATAATAATAATAATAATAATAATAAAGAAGAAGAAGACTGCAACACTAATTGTTAACAGTGACCTAACAGAGGAAGGGAAATGAAAGCGCAAATGTTACCCACAGTACTGGCATGATAGGCGAAAGAGATGTTGGCTTAAGACCTGAGGAGACTTATTGTCACTCAGCCTTCAGCAATGACCACTGGGCAACCAGTGTGAAACTGTAAACTGCAGTATTACTCTGGTCTATGAGAACTAGGAGAGAAGGGCTGGAGACGTGAGGAGACTTGCTGTCCCTCACACTCCAGCGGTTACCACCAAGCAACTGGTGTGAGATTACTAATGATAATGATAATAATAATACACCAGGCAACTGGTGTGAGCTTGCAAATAATAATAATAATAATAATAATAATAATAATAATAATAATAATAATAATAATAATAATCTCCAGCGGTTACCGCCAGGCAACTGGTGTGAGATTCCAAATAATAATAATAATAATAATAATAATAATATCGACAGAACACAGACAAACAGCAAATGCCGCATGTGCGGTGAAAGAGATGAGACAGTAAACCACATAACTAGTGAATGTAGTCAACTCGCCCAGAAGGAGTATAAGCATAGACACGATAGAGTAGCAACGATGATACACTGGGAACTAAGTAAACAAATGGGATTCAACCATGGGGAAAAGTGGTATCAGCACAAGCCAGAGGCAGTCTTGGAGAATGACAACCACAAACTACAGTGGGACTTTGACATCCAAACTGACCACCTCATCCAGGCAAGAAGGCCGGACTTAGTAATAGTAGACAAAAAAGGAAGGCCTGCCAAATAGTAGACGTTGCTGTGCCTGCAGACCATAGAGTAAAAAAGAAGGAGGGTGAAAAAAGGGAAAAATACCAGGACCTAGCAAGGGAGTTAAAGAAAATGTGGAACATGAAAACCAGGGTAGTACCAGTCATAGTGGGAGCACTAGGAACTGTCCCCAAAACGCTGAGGGAGAGACTGGAGGAGATCGGGATTAGGGGAAGGATAGAGACCGTACAGACCACAGCGCTACTTGGAACTGCACGGATACTGAGGAAGGTGCTAGAGATATAAGGACTGCAACGAATAGTAGCTCTGTCATGATATGCGAAAGAGGGAGGAGACGTTAGCTGAAGACCTGAGGAGACTTATTGTCACTCAGCCTTCAGCGATAACCACTGGGCAACCGGTGTGAAACTGTAAATCGTAGAATTACTGCGACCTGCTAGTACTAGGAGAGGAGGGCTGGAGACTTGAGGAGACTTGCTGTCACTCAAACTCCAGCGGTTACCACCAGGCAACTGGTGTGAGATTCCTAATAATAATCTCCAGCGGTTACCACGAGGTAACTGGTGTGAGATTCCAAATAATAATAATAATAATAATACGTACAGACCACAGCACTACTGGGAACTGCACGGATACTGAGGAAGGTGCTAGAGATACAAGTACTGCAACGAATAGTAGCTCTGTCATGATGTGCGAAAGAGGGAGGAGACGTTAGCTGAAGACCTGAGGAGACTTATTGTCACTCAGCCTTCAGCGATAACCACTGGGCAACCGGTGTGAAACTATAAATCGTAGAATTACTGCGACCTATGAGTACTAGGAGAGGAGGGTTGGAGACTTGAGGAGACTTGCTGTCACTCAAACTCCAGCGGTTACCACCAGGCAACTGGTGTGAGATTCCAAATAATAATAATAATAATAGTAATAATTGGAGCCTGGCACAAGACTATGTTCCGAACATTATTATCAACACAACTTTGGACATGAGCTGTACTATTCTTAGCTTAATAAATTTATTGCTTTGCGTTTTCGGCTATGAACAGCGTACCTTCTTGAAGTAACATCACCTGCTGTTCTGGATCAATTTGAACAGATTGTATTCTCGAAGTGCGTGGACAGTCTGAATAGCGTCGCCCTCAGCAGAAAAATCGTTTGACGCTTCCGACTGCAGCCTGTTCTATTCCTAGTGTATAATAGAAACGACCAATCAAAGAAATGGCCGTTTCTTCTCATTAATGCCTTGTCTTGTGGAAATAATCACATCTCGAAGTGATTACTATTCTCGTAGGAATTGCAGATTGTCTCTCTTAGCTGCCTCGTCGCTTTCCTTTGCGACCAAATTGCATTTAACTAATTATTATATAAAGATAGAAACTTACTTATATGAGATAGATTATAAATGGAAACTGCGACATCTTGGACGGCTAAGTCATTGGCTGTAATGTTCTGAACATATTGAGCATTTGACAATTTCTACCAATAGAATTCGGAGAGAATTATAATTTTTCTCTTCTCACATGACAAAACTGTGTAGAAGTTATACATGTGAAAGCCTTTTCCTATGAGTAACGCTGGTCTAAGTTCCTGGATTATGAAAATCGATTTTCTTGGTTTTCAATGCATTTTCTATAGTGAGACGATATTTATGACAACCTCCGTAATATCGTTAGCGAGGAATTTCTTTAGATAACCATTTACAATTAGTGAAGAAAAATATCGAAGATACAATTGATTTTTAAAAATAATACAACTATTGTCATTATCAGCTCACAACTGATCATCCCCTTTTCTTGATTTCAAATTCATTTCTATATTTGAGCCATTGGCAATGCATTAATATATATATATATATATATATATATATATATATATATATATATATATATATATATATATATATTTTCGTACTTTTGTCCCGAATCCTGGCCAATTTAAAGTTTTGAAAAAACAAACAAAATATAATTTCAGTGGTGTTGATTCATTCAAACCCTGAGCAATGCTGTCATTAAGTGTTCTTATCGTTATGATCTAATTAGTGTTTTTCACCTCATGGCGAAAATTTCCATTTTTTTTTTAGTGGAGTAGGTTAACTTGAAGTATCTACATTTTTTTGATTAGGACAATGTTATCACTGCGTAAAACTCTGATCAGATGATCATGCTCCGACCAATTCAGTGGCATGACGATTATGGAAGATAAAATCTAAATCATTTTTAAATATCTTTCATTTCCGAGTATGTGTTTAGCTTTGGCAGCGTAACAGAATGAAACCAACCGTTATATGATGTCCATCGTTATTGAGGGGACTATGCAATGATCTCAAGTCCAGTTATTTGATATTCCTTCTTACATATTTCAGATTATAGCTTTGACAATTCAGGATTATGACCCATATGCCTTTCTTGTAGATCTGTGTTTGATTTTTAATCATTTTTTTCTAAATCGTCGTATCATTAAATCATGCATTGTTTGAAAAATCATCCTATCAATACAGATTTTATACACACACACACACACACACACACACACACACACACACACACACACACATATATATATATATATATATATATATATATATATATATATACATATATATATACTCAAAAGAGGTGACACAAACAGTGAGTTACGTCCGTTGTACTCACTGATCCCTCATTGTTATATACATTTTTCAATAATCTAATCTCTCTTCCAAAAAATTAAATGGCGTAGTATAGAATAACATCAATATATAATGCATTATGATATTAATCTATATAAAATAACAAACCAATGTATGACATAAGTTATATATCTAAATCGTTGCTGAAAGGGAGGTGGTATTTGATCAATACTGCTGGTGTGTCATGTTAATTTACTGTTTTGTTCATAAAATCCCCGAAACAGTTACATGGTAAACAAGTGATGAAACGAAACGGAGAAATCACATATTGTACCATAATAACAAAGTATATGTAAAGCAAAGAAAAATACCGAAGGAAATTGCCTAACTTGCATTGACAGTATTGGAAGATAAATGACTGAAGTGAAAAAGTTGAAAAAGTTTCTCTTTGTTTATTTTCTAAAGCTGAAAATACTATTCGGGCAGAGTCATCTATAAATGAAAAGTGATCGATATTGGGAATAGAGCACAAGTAAATACCTAAACGCCAAAAAAATCAGACTTCAAATTCCATGCTGGTGCTATCCTTACGTCATCAAGTTTATATGTGCGTGTGAGAAGGGGGATCATAAAGTTTGTATTTTAATTTCGTCAAAACTATTACAAACAAGTAAAAGTCATCTCACCACACAAGAATTATTAGTTTGTAAGTTGGGTGCAAAGCCATTACCCTTGTCATGATTTAAATTTCAAGAAGCTCTCTTCCGTTCGTGGCCGTGTGCCAGACTACCATAAGCTTTGTAAATATGTGTTTTCGTTTTGTGACCTAAAAATCAGAATTTTCCCAGGTGTCGGGAAAATTTGCGACTGGGATTGATTCTTATCTACTTTATTTGATTCAAGTAAGCATTGAAATGAAAATAAGAGACAAGGAGAGAAAAGAAAATTACCTAATTATCATTAGTTACTGAGGCCAAATTATTTGCCAGGTGTGATTGCACTCACAATTCTGGTCTTACAGAGAATCATTCCTATCTATAATAACACAACAATGAAAACAGAATATAAATGCAAGAAACTTTGTCTCTCCTTTTCCCAACCCAACCCCTCTCTGTCTCTCTCTCTGGACGTATTACACAGTCAAGGTAATTACGAAAAACATTCCTGCGGCCATCAACGTCAGTAATTGGATTATAATGCAATTAGCTAAAATGAATTGAATTAGCGATCAATACTCGGCCATTCCAGACGAATGGATACAGATTTTGTGTTTTCCACATAACCAGTTCCATTACACAACGGGCCCAGAAAGATATCAACCTCCTGCTTTGTTCCGTTGGTATTTCCTTTCCTTGGTCAAGGATGTATGAAGAAGTTTTTTGTCAGTTGGTAATCATTCACCTCCTACACGAAGGAGCAAAGTGTTTTGCGCTGTAGTTTACTATGATGGTCCACATGAGTACGGAAAAGGATTGACAAAGTTGCCAAGTCACGAAATGCTGGATAATACAATGGACAGATGCTGTCCAATGACAACTGACCTCCCAAGACTTTTAAAAGTAATATAGAATTTAAAGTGCGACAAAAGGCCTCTCTTCTCTTAAAGATTTGCCATTTTCATTTCATACTATACCACCAATGATACCCAGTCATTGCCTCGGTAAAAATGATTGCATATATGATAACACTGTTTCCTCTGGTTTTAACTCCCCCCCCCAAAAAAAAATGAAAAACAGTTTTCTTTCTTTTCACCTATACGATGGAAACCCCTTTACTGATTCGACACGTAAAAGTGAAGAAAGCACCCCTTGATTTTGCACTCGGAGAATGAAAGAAAAAAACCCCTCGACTTTGATCCTTGAAAATCATGAAAGAAAATTAGCTAACATTAAGAGATAAATTTCTCTTGACTTTGACCCACTAAAAGTGAAGGAAAAAAATGATCCCTTTTGGTTTTGACTGCTTAAAGAGAAGGAGAAAAATCATCCCATCGGTTTCGACTGCAAAAAGTAAAGATAAAATCTTCCTTTTTAATTTTGATCACTAAAAGTGAAGAAAAAAATTTTCATTTTTGATTTTGACCTCTATAAGTGAAGAAAAAATTTTCCCGTCGATTTCGACCCCCTAAAAATAAGAAATCAATTTTTCCCTAGATTTTGACAATTTAAAAGGGGAGAATATTCCTCAGTGTTTCGATAACAAAAATTGAAAAAAATATCCCTCAAGATTTCGATCCCTAAAAAGTGAAAGGAAATTTTCCTCCGTTTGTAATCCCGAAAAGTGGAAAAAAGTCTGTATATAGTGTCCCCCAAAAGTGAAAATTGATTTTCCTCTCAATTTTGACCCTGAAATATGAAAGAAAGATATCGCTGAAAGAGAAAAAAAAACACATCAATTTCGACTCCGAAATATGGAAGCAGGTCATCAATGATTAAAAGAAAAAAAAGTTTAAAAAATCATTCAAATATTTACTGTGGACAGAAACAAATATATTTGTGAAGGATATAATCATGACTTCACGACGTTTTCCACTGGGAACACAAACTAAGAATCCAGTTCAGCATCATAATCATGTAATAAACGTCTCGTGGAAAAAAAATACGGGAACCAAAGCTACCAATAACAACAGAAGAGAAAATTTGAGAGACTGAACTTAATAAAAAAATCAAAGAGAAACAAAGAGGAGACAAAAGAAGATAGTAATCATCGAAGCCACTCTCGAAAAACGTCGGGGCACAAAAGCTTTAAATAAAGCTCTCATTTCGGGACAGAAACAAATAACTAGTATAATCTTAGAAAATGGAGACGTAGCAACAGACAGTGTCAGGATTGTCAAACACACCAAATAATTCAACCAAAAACTCTACTCCTCCAGACAAAGACTACAAAACAACGAACAGAAAACACAAGAGGCGAGCAATTAGTTCTAGGATTTCCCAGGGGTTACACCCTGGGAAGTAAAGCTAACCATTGGACAAACAAAATACACCCACCCTAGACCAGATAACATCACTATTGATCTACTAAAAAAGTTAGTGAGATCATCACAAGGGAACTAACCATCCATATGCCTATAACAAAGCAAAATACCGGATGACTTGAATACAGCAATCATGATGCTTTTATTTGAAAAAAAAGGGAAACTTGAAAGATCTCAACAACTATAGACCAATATGCCTACTCATTTGCATCTATAAACTTTTCACAAAAATCATCACTAACTGAATAACGAAAACACTAAATGAAAACCAACCATGGGAACAAGCCGGCTTTATAAGGAACTATTCGACCATATACAATCTCCATCCAATAAATCAGCTGAATGAAAAAATTGGAGAATACAAAATTCCACTTTCTGCAGCATTTATAAACTTCAAAAAAGCCTTCAATTCCGTGGAAATGTCTATGGCCATGAAGGACATGACTCTAGAAAGTATAAACCCTGTATACGTTAGAGTACTGCAATATATATATAGTCACAGCACCTCCCTCATCAGACTATGAAAAGACTCGGGGCCCTTTCAGCTCAAAAAAGGGATGAGACAAGATGATACCAGCTCGCTCAGACTCTTCACAACTTGCCTTGAAATCATCTTCAGAAACTAAGACTTGGAAGGGAAAGGGGTAAAAATAAACGGTGAATAACTGAGCAACCTTGATCAACATTGCTCATTAGCAGAGAACCTACACGACCTCCAACTAATGCAAGATAAACTAAATGAAAGCAAAAAAGAAAAAAAGAAGACTTTCAGTACAACATTTCAACTACCAAAGACAAGAAATCTCCATGAAATCCTCAAAAGAAGAAGAAATCAAGCAAAGAATCATCGTAGAACTGCAAGCCTTCACCCGAGTAAGTTCAGCCTTCAAAAACAAAAAAAATCCCATCAATCCTAAGAAGAGGGGTATACAACCAATGCATCCTCTCAATAGTCATCTATGGAGATGAAACATGGAACCTAGCCACGAGACAGACCCGCAAACTGACAACCATGCAACGTGCACATGAAAGAATCATGCTGAAATGTATTTTGTTGGTCTCAGTTTTGCATGTGATCTTTGGGGATCCATGCTGTGACTTGTGATGCCCATCGGTTGTCTGTCATTCTCACAACATGACCAGCCCATTGCCATTTGAGTTTTCAAATAGATTTTATGATGTCTTGCACTCCTGTTTTCTTCCTGATATATTGTGCTGTCTTGTGATCTCTCCACGTGAGGTTGAACATGACTTTTTTTGTTTTACTGAAGTTCATGTGTAGGCTGTAGGCTATTGATGATCAAAAGACGGCACTCTATATTAGGCAAAACAGGAGTCTCAGATATCATAGAAAACTGAAATGACAATAGGATGATGTTGTAAAAATGGCAGACAACCAATAGACATTACAACTCCCAAAATTGATCCACAGAGATCACATGCGCTACCAACGCCGGCAGAATACTAGTTAAAGTGATGAATTGAACGAATTCAGAAAATATTGGCCCTGCAACGCCCACAATAGAGAGGTAAGGCGGATCCTTGGGATGATTTATGTCCAACAATGGATTTTAAAAGATTGATGATTCTGTTTAATAAGCATGAAACCTCTCAAAAGCCCTTCAGAAGTTAAAAACCTTTTCCCTCTAATATTCTTAGAGCTATATCGAATTACTAATTGTGGTTGTTATGCACTGTTCAGCATTTTAATGTTTCGTCGAGATTTTAGTACTCAATGGGTACCCTACAACTCTATCCTCGTGTTTGATTTAGGTAAGCTTTGTGATACTTATGATAGTCTGAAAGAAGACCTCGACTCCGAATAATGTTGAGCTAATTCAGATGAACGTTATTCAAGTGGTTCAAAGCCATAACGGACACCCACAACACTCAACTTTTTAAAACTTACTGCTGGAATCTCCGAGGACCAGGTACAGCTAAATCAAATGTGTTCCGTCATTCTCATAGACCATACAAGGCTGATATGTGTCAAAAAGGGCAAATAATAGTAGGGATATCATTTTCTTATTGACAACTTCAAAAGTCAGAAAATTGTTGCTACTACTTGAGGGGATAATTTAGTCATGGGGGCATGTTTTGATCACTTACTCATCTGGTTGACATGCATTTTCAAAGGGTATTCGGATGAAGTCCATATAAGCAGCTTCAGTTGAACTCAGTTCGCCGATTGACAATCATATGCTGACAATCATTACACTGCTTGGAAACTCCGATAGTCACTTAACACATTCAAAAAAGTTCGATCTGCCTGTTTTATGTATTTATGGTTATTAACCATTCACAAGAAAACAGGTTGTACGAGATAAGACGAACTATAAGAACAACAATGTGTCCACCGTCTGAGATAATGTTATAAACATAGTAATAGTATCACAAGGACGGCCAAGAAGGAGAGCAAGTAGTCATTCTTTAAGTTAATTGATTTTCATTCTTGTAAACTATTGCGATTTGGAATTCTGTAAGTATTTTTTCATTGTAATGGCCTTTTGGTCATTTTTGTCTTTTTTTGATACAAATAAACCAAATTTGTACAATCTATCAGTAAGTGATTGCAGTTGTTTTTTTGATAATGTCACAATTTCAATGGCATCAAATCTCTTCCTTACTTCTTACGTCTAAAGTTTAACTTATCTGTAACCAACCAACAGACAGACAGACCAACCGACTGACACATCCAAAACAACAACAAAACAAACAAACAAAATTAGCAACCAGTAATGATTTCTCACCAAAAGTCGACAATACAATGGCAAAGTCTTGGAAGATCAGTATTATTTTTAATGATAATGGAATAAAGAAAAAAAGAGACTCTTTGATAGATAAGCCTCTTCAGATACTCTATTCCCAATGTTCAGTATTTTATAGATAAAACTGCCAAAGTCAAGCAAAATAACTTTGCAGCCATTGTTGAACTTTGCTTTAGGCTCAATCAAAAGATTATAATTTCCCCGGTAAAATATGAGACCACATTTTACAATCTTACGCTTTGAGAAATAGAAATTGTCTAGATTTTTCCCTGTTGTAATGTTAGTCGCCAAATTGATTTAACATCACTTTGATTTTTTCAAATTTGTTTATCTGTTTATTAATTCAAAAATCGTACTTTGAAAAAAATATATTCTGAGGCATACTTTTTTTCTTTAAATTCATACCTAGAACTAAGACTATAAAACTACAATTAATATTCCGGATATTAACACTGCAATTATTAAAATTAAATTACCCGGGGAATATAATAAATTATTTAAAACCAAGCAACAAACTTGTTAAAAGTTTGAATTCTAAAACATTCATGCAATGATAATCTTATTCTGACAATACGACTGAAAAAAATCTTTTTACGCTGAATTTGCTTAAATAAGTTTTAGGTCGAAATAGACAAATTCATTCCACTTGAAGCCATAGAGGCATTATCAGTTATTCAGATTTCTAGATAATGACGATGGCTTATCAGGGCTATTTGCGATCAATGAAAGAAAACTATCCCATCAACAAAAGACTTGCTTTCTGAAGCAGGTGGTCAAATGCATTTAAATGAAATCAAATGTTTATTAGATTTGAGACGTCGTGGGAAACAACAAAATAGGTTAAACTCTATATCAGACTAAGGAAAAGTAACTGAGATTTTTGGCTTGGCTTTTCATCCGACAGATTTTGCTGAATTGCTGTCTTTTAACCGTCTTTCTATAGTCTCTATCATGTCTATACCGTCTTATGGCGAACCTTCCACAATGGTCGAAGCCTTGAGAGAAATTGTTGTGTCTAATCATAACGGAATTATAAAGAATAAAAGGAGAAAAACTTTCCACAGAAAAGCCCTTTGGGTTATCTTTTCTCTTTGTTTTGAATTTCATTGACAAAACTGCAAAAGTCAAGCAAAATAAGACAGATATTGTTGAACTTCGCCCAAGGCCCAATCAAAAGATTATAATTTATTCAGTAAAATTTTGAAACCATTTTGACGAATCTTTGCTCTGAGCAAATGAAAACGTCTAGATTTTTTTTTCATCTCTGCTTTAACGTTCGTCCAAAAATTGATTTAACGTCGCCTTGAATTGTATTTGTTTATCTATTTTTTTATTTCCTGAAATGGTACTTTCTTGAAAGATCCATTTTGAAGAACTTTTTGCAACAAAATTATTCCTTGAACTAAAATTTGATAACCACAATTATTACTCTTTATAATTAACGCAGCAATTATTAAAATCGAATTATGGGTATAATTTAACGATTTATTTTGAAATCAGGAAACACACTCGAAAGTTTTCGATACTGAGACGCTCCTACAATTTACAGTAATTTTTCGTTGTAAAAGCTCTTGCTCTATCGGCACTATTTAGTAAGGCATGCGTTTTGACGGCACGTTTGCTTTTATATTATTGCAAGACTATTCGTGGAGATCAAGGATTTTACCAGTTAATCTATAAGAAAATAATTTGCTTCCTATTTTATTTTTTGTCAATTTGCATGTCTTTTGAATGGATTGTTGGTATATTTTCAATCCACTCGTTAAAATGGCAATAATATCATAATCACAGTCACCAAAGGTTCTATGATAACAGGGGTCCATTGTATATAACGGGATTATATCTTACAATAGGATTTACAGGTTTCCTTGCTGATGTACAATGAATTTCCAATGAAAAACCATTTACAATGCATTTGTATGTGCAAATTATTTGCAATGCTTTCTTATTGTGAAACACATTTGCATATAATAATACGCCTATCTCGTAAGTAACGTTTGGAGGATTTCCTCACTACGAGCAATCACTTTCTTTGGGGTTTTCAATGTATTTCAACAGCGAAATCATTTGCAATATGTTCACATTAAAAATATGATGATTCTATTTTGTTTGTAAAGCTTGCATCGATTCCACAGCCGTGAGAATCCTCTTCTTCCTGATTTCAAATGAACCATGAAAAAATATATGTAGCCTTACATTTACATACCCGACTGCTTTTTCTTCCTCAATTTTTTCCATTAATTCTCTGGAGTCGAGCCTTCATATCCAATATATACCTTTTTTGGATCTCAGCTACTTGATACACAAAATGGGATTGCATTGCTTCTATCTAAATGCTTGTCCATACATCAAATTCATTTATATATACATACAAACAGATACACACACAGGGATATTTACGGATGCATATTAATCAACGTGCTATTATATATATATATATATATATATATATATATATATATATATATATATATATATATATATATATATATATATATATATATATATATATATATATATATAGTGAGGGAGTGAGAGAGTGAGTTTCTTGTAAACTTTTCGTCTTGTAATGCTGAAAAAGAACAAATATTATAATCAAAGTTTATATTATGATCCAAAATATCCATGCCTGTGTGTCAGGTAAAATATTATTTGAAAGATCTATGTTATTT
>OY735218.1:49893680-49981180 GCA_963457665.1 Thysanoteuthis rhombus
GCATTTTGGGGTCTCTTTCGACCAGAAGAAATTCATATCTCCTATTGTTTTTTAGGATCCAGTACTTTGAAATTACGGATGTTAGCTTTCTGTTTGCGCCAATTTTAAAGACCGTTCGCTTCACTTATGAATTCAAGGAATAAACGAAAACAAAAAAAAAAAACTCAAAACATTCAAGACTATATCATCTATTTCTTACTTTTTCCCTTGCATTTGCCTCAAAAACGCATTCGTGCTCAAACAGATTGACTAACATAGCAAATCAGAAAGATGGTCACATTGAGGGTGACAGGGATCTAAAAGGTCAGTGATTAGAAGTCTTCGATCTAAGATGAATCTTGCAGCTTGAGATTTGGCCTGTCAGAAAATGACTTAGATACTTTTTTTTTATCTTGAACTGCCACGTCAATGATCGATCTCCAGCATCTCTCGCAATAAGACATGATTGTATTCTTTCTTAGTTTGTTCAACTGCCTGCAGCGCCTAGCCTCTCCTCTAACTTATTCAATATCTTATCTTTCAAAGAGACGTTCGGACATACATCTTAAGCTACTTTGCCCCATAAATAAGATTGGTTGATGTTCCTTTTATCATTGTCAATTAACTTTTCCTATCGAACTTATGTTGTAAATCAAGCCTCAGCAAAATTCCGTAATCAGATGTGTAGATTTATGTTCATTGGAAAATATGTTTGTCTGGTGCTAAAAATAACAAAACTCTAATTGTCGATCGGCTTTACTCGTTAGTTCCATGAATAGGATTTTTATGAATATATTGAATTTTATGTGTGACTATGATGAATTGAAAAAAAACCCCACAGTTCTAGGAATTTTACAGGCGACTTTTGTGGTTATAGCTTTGAAACTTCTTATTTGAATCATTTTTTTTATTACTTGTGCAACTTCAAGAATTACAGACTTTGCTCAGATAAGTAAGTACGTTCCTACTCAGGCAAAGTACGATTAAATTAGGGCTTTTCTGAATGTCCAGATATTTCTTTTATTAATGAATTCCAAGACCAATCAATTATTGATTGTACTGAAAAAAAAATTCCTCGTTTTGTTTTTTTCTTCTGATATAATAAATGTGTTTTCAATTTTATTCCATTGGCTTTGTGGCAATTATCTTTCGTTTTGTTCTCATGAGAAATGACGGATCACATATTCCTTTCTGTTCCCGTGGATGGAATTTGTTGTTATTTCTTTCATCTTTATTTATTTACAAAACAATTTCCCCATTTTGCCCCAAACCCTTGCTCAAAAATCAGGTTTCAGTTCTTATATGGAGAATTCCGTCAATGTTTTAGATGAAAAGACAAGTCCCACAACTAAGACTTTCTCTAGCGTAGAAAATTTATCCTTGGTATCATTTTGATTAATACTTGTCAACTTAAAAAATAGGCTTTATTTAATATCATCGTCGCTTTGTATATTTCATTCTGATTATCATTTTAATCTTTTTCATGACTTTTGTAGATCTGAGTCTTGTACGAAGCTGAAGAAAGTGGTGGTGGGGGGATATGGATCATAGTCAAATCTTCTAAAAGAGGAACATCTAATTGAAATCAGCTTTTTTTCTGTTGGATTTTATTCCAATTATTATATTGACTAACATAAATCAATAAGAGGAGCCATATCATCGATACCATTTTTCTTTAAAATTGGATATTTATATAATAGTATAAGTTTATGGAGAAATGACCCTGCGATCTTTTCTTGAAACTAAGAACTGAATACACGATTGGATATTAGCTTTCACTGGAAAACTGTAGCAGGGATCAAATATTATCATTAAATACATTTCAGTCGCATTTTATCAACATAGTAGTTTCACTTAAACAGTCAGGAAAATGTTTTTGTCCGAAGACAAAACATTTTTCAATCCTTAAATTAAAAAAGTATAGTGCATTTTGTTCACTTCGCCGACTTAAAACTCGATCTGTGGTGTCATTTGATTCTGAAGAATCAAGACATTTCAGCTTTTATTTCAAATGATCAGTTGTATATCTTTTTAGCTGGATATCAAATCAGTCGACTGGCTGGGGGTTTACGGATTTGATCGTAAAAGACTGATGCTGTCAAGTGTTTTAAATAGGAGAGAATCAACAATACAAGGCATAATATTTGAAAAACTTTTCGTTTCTTCCCCAACAGATCAAAAATTTCATAACCAATGAAAGTTCATGTGTTGATTTCATTTTGTTCGTCCCTGAAAGGAAGGAGACTTGTGTTTTCGCTTTTCACGATGGTAATGAAGAAAGAAAAATAGCATCAGGGTTTAGTCTTTCAGGCAAAAAGAAAAAAAACAACTTTTTTTCTATCTGGGTTTATGTGCTTTAAAGTTATGGAGTTTCTGAGGTGGAGTAACTCAAAATACTATAGACTGGAATAATTTGAAATTGTTTAAACGCGACTCGTAAGAACTTGTCGATAAATCGCTTGAATGAAGAACCGAGTGATTATCTTGGTTATCTTCTCCATCTAAGAATTTTACTTTTAACGATAAAGAATATCTCGAGACTATTGCAAACTATGGACTCTTCCACTTAGACCTGTTTTTTTAGTTCTAATAAAACAATCAAATAGACTTCAAGTATAGATATTCCTGTTATTTTAAAGTTATCTTTAAACTGTTTTTTCGAAAAAATGCAAAAAAACGAAAACAAACAAAACCCCAAAAAAGAAATGCATTTAGCTTTTATTAAGTGGTGAGTCATTAAAGAGGCAGCAAACATTTGCTTCTATCCCCTAGTCCACTGTACTTCCCACCTCAACATTTTTTGGAGACGCCCTAAAATGTTCACTATATAAATAAATGGTAATTGCTTCTTCACTTTACACCATTTTTGCTCACTCCCAGCTTCTATAGGAATACTCTAACTCTGTATAACGTTGGAACCTGTATATACTAGAATTTTGTCACGGGTATCAACTACTTCTACGATAATCCATAGAGAACCAAAAATTTGAATCAAAAGATTTCTACATTTTCCGTGTTGGACAGAATGAAATTGATTCGTTTTAGCACCACGCCATTATTTCGTATGAAAAATAGATCTGATATAAATAACATAAGCAGCAAAGTGCTACCCAGTGGCCAGAAGCCATAACATCAACGGAAACCAAGCTATCATCCTTAAAAGGTTATGGTGAATGTTTGATGGAAGAGGAGCGGCCTGAAACAACAAAACTTCCTTCAATCTACCCGACAATCGATACCCATAGACAGGTAGCCCAGCCTTAAATAGTGCATTTAACATTCAAACAGCACAAAGTTTGCTGAATAGAAAGAAGGTCATTTTAATGCATGGAATTGTTTGCGCTTGTGTTTCGAAATGTCACATAAGTTGAATCAATTGAAGGCAGAATCTTTATCGTACAATGCCTATTCACCCGGTCTCTCCTCAACAGATTAGCAGTTTTTATTTTATTTTCAAATCACGATTGAATTGGCAAAACCTTCGATGGGTTAATCTGTTCTGTGGATGGAGAAACGTTAAGGAAGAGAATAGGGTTTCACTGGATTGAATCCTATGAGAGATAAATATCAGATGTTGGGAATCCTGTTTTAATACTCTACAGCAGTATCGATGTGTTTATCTCTTTCTTTCTTTTCTGTATCCTATCACTGAAGAACAGGAATATGAATGGTATCACTATCTTAAACTGAAATAAAATCTGAATAATAGCTGCCGATGGAGAGGGGTGTAAATTTCTGGTCAAACCATAGTAATTCAGGCAAAATTCAAGGTAAGATGAAGTCATATGCCCTCTCCCAAAACCAGAGAATTTCCATGCAGATATGTGCTCCCAGATAAGTAATGCATTCAAAACTCAAATGAATAGCTCCTTTTTACAAAATATAAAGGGTGCAATAATGCTGGCCTTTACGTCACCAACATAGCATCAAGTTCAAACAGTTAAATAAAATATCTTAATTGTACCTAGACAATGGATCCGTATTCTTTCCAACGGATAAGATTTCAGTCATGCTCATCTGAACGGGCACACGCTACATGGGGATCCTACGTCTCTAGCCCACACCTGACACACATACAAGGGACAATAAACTGACATCTTTCGGACAGGAAACCCCAAGTACGTTGCTAAGTAAAATACTAAAAGCAACCGGAGGCAAACTCTTCTCTCAAAACATTCGCTTTAGAGTGGATTCAAAAAGATACTTCCCTTGATAAATTCTGGAGACCGAATTGATATCCTGAAATACAGTCGATTTGGAGTCTGATATCATAAAAGAGGTAAATCCATGGAACCGAAAAGGCTTGGTGAATGTTCGATTTCAGAATTGTCTTTTACATATTTCTATTTAAAGTCGGATATTCTTGTCGATTTTGGTATAATCAGAAGTATGGGTTGAATGATAATATTAGCATGATAATGCAGATTTATTTGAAAAAAAAAATGGAATCACATTTTCCCTAATTCGGAGAGTGATTAAATCAAATTTGATCCATTCTCTTTCATAAGTATATTTTTATGGCACTCTTTAGCCTGGACTAAACATAGGCCTGTATTGATTCGACTTGTGCCAAGCATATCTGAATGCTCCACTTATTTTGTTGTTCAATTGCACATGAATTGCACCTTATATGGTTGTGTAGTGTCCCTGTTTGATGAGGATCAGTAACCTGAGAAGGGCTCTTAAGGGAACTATAACCAAGGAACGGTTGAGAATTGCTGGCTATTTCATTGCAGACACGAGCTGCTTCAATCGGAAGAAAAATCCTCAACAAAACTTTCAATCTCTCTCTGATTCAAATTTCCTCATAGTTATACACTTGAAGCTGCTCTATGAAATACAGATCTTAGTTTTTGGTTCAGTTTACTGAAAAAATCATTTCTTTAATTGAATGTTGATTTTTGTTTCCCGATAATCAATATTTGAATCTCTCAAGAGATCATTTTATTTACGTAAATGTAAGGGGATGCTTCTTTAATTGTAATTGATTAAAGGTCAATTGCAAGTGACGGACAAATACACTTAATTATTTTGGGGTCAAGTTTCCTCTTCATGAATTGAAGAAGAGAACGAAACTACAGTGAGAGAAAAAGAGGGTGAAAAAAAAGCCCGAAAGAATAAAAACCCAATAGGAAATGAAATATTAGAGGTGAGCAAGAAGAAATGTTTCCTCTGCATGCCTTAGAAAAGGAATAAAAAAAAGACTGGTCTAGTTAGTCAATGAACAGAAACTGTTACATGATCAATTTCACGCTATGTTTGGAGTGATCAACTGAAAAAAGGGCAGTCATCAAATGAATTACTTTTCTCGCCATTTGTTGAACAGTGAACACTAAAACATTTAGCATAAACCTACATTGCAAATTAGACCCCCCATTAAAATAGTATCTGGGGACATTTTTTGATAATCAGAAAAACATTATTTCGCATATGTTGAGAACATGTTTAAATTTTCAGCCCTGTAGCTCAATCGGGACAACTCGTGAGGGTGATAGATATCCAGCTATTCAGACAATTTTGAAACACATGAAACCCGTTGACAGTTTTGGTTGACGGTTAAAAAAAAAAAGAAAGAGACAAATATGAAGGAGAAACAGCTGAGGAGGAAAGTGAAGAAAGAATCAAATATGAAGGAGAAAATCCTCAAGTGGAAATATCCTAGGAGTCGTTGTGGAGAAAAAAAGAAGAATTCTGAGTAAATAAGGTTAAAAGACGTAAAAAGGTGGGGAAAGAAAGAGTAAAGGAAGAAAGGATGAGGAAGTAAGAAAAAGGAATTTGACTGTGAAGAGGAAGAAAAAGATGTGAAGAAAACACGAGGACCAAATATACGAATCAAGTATCAATTTTCAACCATTTGGCAATACATAACAACACGGGAAACATTTTATGTTGGAAAGTAAAAGTTAACTCGTTAAATTAATTTTGGAAATTCGACACGTTTTCTTAAATTTTTTTGACTGATTATTTGAATGCACCCAAATGGGATGCAAGCGAAAGTCAGATTTGTCGATTGAAGGGAAGCGGTATTTGGTCTCCGGTTTCTATCAATTGAGGTGCAGATGGATAGATTATTGTCCGTTTGTTAAAACATTTTGAGAAAACAGGGTTTGGCAATCCATTCTCGTTGGATGTCAAATTAATTGAAAAGAGACGGAGAGAGAAGGAACAGAAGAACGAGCGTGAGAAAGTGTGTGAGAGATGACTTAAGAATGATCTGAAAAACATAAAAAGGAAATTTAAGGAGGAAAAAGTAGCGGTTGCCATTTTTAGGGAGCATGGCAAAAAAAAGTTCGAGATAATCTCGTAGGAACGAGATTTCAAGTAGAATGAAGCGAGAACTAAAGTCAGAGTGAGGTTGAAAACGGAAGAGAAGAAATCATGAAAGTGTAGCCGAAAAACAACGTTCTGAACAAAAGAGAACTCGAAAAGAGAGATTGATATATAAAGTTATTTTTAGCGGTGGTGGCGAAAGAATTGAAGGGAAATCTCGTGAGGCTTATTGCAATAAAGGGTGAGAGAAAGAAAGGAGATGAGAAAGAGCAAAAAGCATGAAGCGTTTTGTGGAATATGAGTAAACAAATAATTTTTTAAAAAAAGAGAAGAGAGGGTGGTGTTCAAGAGAGGGTTACAAGGGAAGTTAACAAGCTGTTCATGCCGAATAATGACATTAGTGCAAAGTGGACACCCATTGCTTAAGACTGAATTCAAAATCGGTTGATCGATTCGATTTTACATGCTGATAATTGTTACGCCATATTTCAGCTCGATAATCTTTGAAAAATATGAAATTGCATGAAAATCAATAAATATAGCTTGATTCATTTTATCGTATTTCATGTTGTAGCCAATTCTATAGCACTTGCTTATGTACTATGATTGATATCGATTAGGATTTGATATTGTTTGTGTTGTTTGTTCTTACTTGGAGCTGATATACTGATGCCCTTGATGAAGAATGATCAATTATTGCGAAATCTTACCACATATATTCTCGCTCGATAAGGCTTATGGCTTTGTAATGTTATTAGCTTCGATTCTTTTGTCATAGATATAAAAAGCCTGAAACATAGAGGAATAAATAAAAAGAAACTTTCCATTTTGACAAAGGATTCTTATTGACTGTGAATGAAATTCGTAAATGTGTTTTCTATCGGATGACAAGAATGAGGTGACTGGAATGGAATAAATGCAACTTCTAAAAGCTAACATAATCATACCCTCCGAAATAAAGGCAATACTAACGAGTTGATAAATATGGAATGTTGTTTTTTGAATACTATAATGAAGGATAGTACATACATAAGCAAAAATCTAAATATATAATCGAAATATGACCGATCTGAAGCAATAATCTCTTGAATGATTTTATGCCACCTCTTTAAGATTATTTAGGTTGGGAAAAAAATACCGAGATCAATATACACTCCATATTTAAGGCAATTCTAGTAGGTTGTTAAATATGAAATAACATTTTTTGAATAGAAATATTAAGGGTGATAATCCAACAACAATAAAGGTAAATATAACTCCACCTATTTGAAGCAATGACGTCTTCCTCGAATTATACTTTGTCATATCTTTGAAATTCTATACATACAGGTAGAACAGATTCAGTGAAAGCATGGATTATAGCTTCTCAATAATTCATTTGTTGGAGGGATTTTAGATAAACATGTACGATACTACAAAATTCATATACCAATACTCTAAACTATGACACAGTAATCTAAGAGATGTGGGGTCTTGCACTGTTATAGAGTACTCTTTTTTTTGGTTCCTCTGGGACCTATTCTTCCTATTGTAATCTTTCATATTTCTTTGAAATGACATGATACGTTTGCTGTTCATTGACCTCTGATATCAATACTAGCTCATCGTTAACAGGTTTTGGCCTTCCCTTTAGTCAATCATCGGTGTCCATATTCCCAAATTTAGATCGTTGACGGTATTAACAGCTTGAACGGCATGTTGAACTGTAGTCACCACTGTTGTTCACGGCTTGAAAACTTCAAATAATAAATTATCTCACTGTTTACATTGCATCTGCAAAATACGATCAGTAAATCTTTCAATTTTAGTAGTTCTTTGTGAAGAAAAACCCTTCAACAATTTATTTTTAACTGACCTCGACGACCTTTTATGGCGGTTCTCAAAGTATAATCCTTTGGTGTCTAATAGTCTGCATAACCCACGTGAGGTTTCTGCAATATATTCCAGCACTACATATTTGATAGCAGACCAACGAAAATTCTATACAAGTTAACAAAA
Source organism: Thysanoteuthis rhombus (assembly GCA_963457665.1). Lineage (NCBI taxonomy): Eukaryota > Metazoa > Mollusca > Cephalopoda > Oegopsida > Thysanoteuthidae > Thysanoteuthis > Thysanoteuthis major. Next base: position 49,901,928 of record OY735218.1, read on the forward strand.
TACAACCTTTTATCTGGCTCTGAAACTTTTAGGACAATAAGCGCTGTTTTTAAATAATGTATTTTTAGCTCATGAGTGGTTTACTGATATCTCTTGAGATTTCACTGCAAAAGCAGTATTTCATTGCCACTTTCCGAATTTTAGCTTACTATAAGAGAAGAATATCCAAAGCTACCAGAAGAGATTATTCAAGTGCTTTTCCCCCTTTCCTACAAAACAGTCATGTGAGGCTGATTTTACTGCAAACACAACAAAAGAACTAATCATGGTAATAGACAGAATGCTGAAGCAGATATGCAAATCCATCTGGCTACAATATAACCAGACTTCAAAGAGATTTGTAAAAAAATTGCATTTATCCCATTATTTTTTTCTTTTCGCTTTCCTTCCTTTTTAGATTGGATATTTTTTTCAAAATATTTGTAGTTCCTGAAAACTTTTGATGGTCTATCTTTACTCTAATAACCTAATCAACATCAAAGAAAAAACCTCTACTATACGTGGTTCGTGGAAGGGTTGTGTATTTTGGGGCTACCTTGGTTCAATTTGTATAGAGACAATGCACTATTTTAGAGTAAACACAAATAAACAGAATGAAAATTTTAGTCGTATATAGTTAGTGCAGAAACACTGTTCCCTGTAGAAAGAAAGTATGATAAAACACCATTCCTAGAGCCCTACACCACTTGTTGTAATACTGGAAAAATACAATTATTCAATGGACATTTTGAATCAGCTAAAAGTGGCTAGAATAATGGGGGATGCCCGTTTCAAATCAACCAAGTGTCTAGATTACATTTTCTGGTAACTTTAAAGAATACAAAGGCTCTAAAAAGTACAATCACTCAACGTATTGATCAGATATTCAAACAGTGATGACAAGAAAAAGCAACAATTTTTTAAAACTTAGTATTTCAAAACTTCAATGTTAATTCAATTCCTCGGATAAATACGCTGTTGAATGGAACTAAATGGTTGGTGACGGATAGCTGGACGGTTTGCCAAAGAGTTGAAGATTTGAGAATGACGATTTTTGGGAACTGTGATATCTTATCACTACATTGTATATTCACCCTTGGCGGGGGGGGCTTTGTATGAGGATTTAAAGTGTATAATGTTTATTTGGAAATCAAATACCCCATTTGAGCCATATATTGAAGAGTTTAGCCACTTTTTGACGATTGAAAATGGCTGTTCAGTAATTGCGTTTTCGAAACATCCAATCCTACCAATCTTTTTTATCAATGCTATTACATTCACATCGTTCCGTTCATTGCGTCAACTAAACTACCTCTCACCTGTAACTAGGAAACAGGTTGGGAAAGTCATCTTTTAAATATCGATTGACCCTACTTTCTAAAAGTTTATATTGGGCCACATTTTTGTTCATGCGTAAGAAAAACAACAGGGAAGTTCGATGTTTGTTTTGTTATGAGCTGTTATAGAGACAGCGTGCATCCTCTTCTTTCCTATACTCCCCATACCCTATCCAACAATAATGCAGCCTATTTACCAACGCTACTTTTTTTTTTAAATCTGTGAACACTCGACAATGTTTTTCATATTTATATGAATGGTAATTGATTCTTCGCTTTACACCATTTCGGCTCACAGAAAGTTCTTATACGACATAACTTTCGGATATCGGAATAACCTGTATTTGATTATGAGATTTATTTTTCGAGGATTACTATTTGCCTTTTCTTTTGTCTATTCGTAAAAAGAGAAAAAGAGCATCTTGACTTTATGAAGGATGAAGTAGTCGAGACCAACTTTCATGTTTACATACCTGTGACAATGACATGAGCAGTTGTAACGAGACAGTAGCTGTCATTATATGCCAAATGTCGCTGGTTCTTCTGTTTTGGCTCATTTCTGTGATATCCATGTTTATTCTCCGAATATAAGCAGTTGTCTTTTTTCTTGACTTCTTTAAGAAGATAAAGACTAACCTCACTTTTTGAAGGATTTCAAACGAAAGATTCCCTGGAATGTTTTGAAAAAATACATTTTTGCTCTGCTAGAAAAAAATATGATATAGAACCAATCAATATTGACTCTCGCATCGTTATTTTCCAATTGATTATTTTGCTAAACAAAGCCAACCTCATTTTGTTTTTCTATTTCCTAACCTGTTTATTTTTTTTGCACATACATACAGGCAGGAACAGTGCCAAGCCTAAACACATTGGTGTGCTTTTGTCAGTATGAATACACTAAAAAAACTGTTCCATATTTATCAATGGTGATTGCTGCTTCAATTTACGTCGTTTCAGCTTACAAGAGATTTTCATAGGAACATTCTACTTTCGAATAAACAAGGGCCTGTATGAGATTTATATCCAGTTTTTGAGGATAACCTATTGTTTTCTTTTTTCTTGTCTTCCCTGGGAGGTTAAGAGTGAAGGAACCATTTTGAAGGATGAAACATCCATGAATACTTACCGGTTAATTTACCTCTGACCGTGACATTTGCTGGAACGAGGCAGTAGTTGCCATTCTTGTCGAATGTCACTGATTATGATGTTTTGGCTCCTTGGTGTAAGATTCATGATTATTCTCTGGAAATAATCAGTTGTTTTTTTGCTTTCCCAAGAAAGATAAGGAGAGAAACTTGATTTTTTGAAAGGTTCAACACCGAAAACTCATTTAAGAACATTCTGGTTTGGCTTGAGAAAAAATGAAACAAAATCAATCAATATTGACTTTAACTTCATTATTTTTTCGAAGCGATTATCCTAACAAACAAAGCCAAGCTCTGTTAGTTTTCTCAGTCTCGCTTCTTTTTTTTTTGCACATAGACACAGATACGTACAACGCAGCGCCTAATCAAAATGGTTCGATTTTCATCGAACTCAATACCAAACTTCGAGTTGACTTTGTTTTCCTACTGTAAAAAAACAGCATGAAGAACAAGAACGACACGGACAATTCAAATTCAGTTCAACTTATTAGTAGCCGTGTCTCTCACCGACTGAGTTGGATTGACAGATCTAACTTATCTACCAAAATTCATGCTAGAAAAACTAAAGAGCATACGTCATTTTAATTAATACATTGATACTAAAATATATATTCTTATGTATCTTATTCATTCATTATATATGCAATAAACATGCAGTGATAATAGGAAAAGAGGTGGGAGTGAAGTTTGACCCAATCGCAGCCAGACATATCTAGATATGGGAACGGAAATTTTAAAAAATGCTTCACACCGTCCCAATTTACAAAGTGTTTGACAGGGATACTCTACTTTTACACACAGAGAGTCTTCATGTCCATTTTTAGGCAAACCAATGTTTGTTTGTTTTTATATTGTTTTCCTTTAAATGAAAAAGAAAAATGAACTTTCTGACAATTGCTCACCTGTGCTTATGACCCTGACATTTGCTGTTATGAGACAATGGTTGTCATCCTTGTCATACATCATTGGACAAAATATTGTGGCTTGTTGGTGTAAGATTTATGTTATCTTTAGATGACGACTACTTACCCTTTTTTGTTTTCCCTACAAAGATAGGGTAATTCGAAATTTTGGGGAATAGTTTAACAAAAGAAAAACGAAAAACGTTTTGTCTTTGCTGTGAAAAGAAACTTTCTGGTGGTTATTTTTCCTGGCGATTATTTTGCAAAACAAAGCCAACTCATATCTGCTTTCTCTCTGGCGTGCTATTTTCTGAGCTGATCATTTGTGCACAAAGATAATGGTGTGTACAGCACCTGGCCTGATCAAACTAGTGTTCCTTTTCGGGTATGTGTACTTTCAAAAAAATTCCATATAAATTAAAGGTAATTGCTTCTCCGCTGTACGCTATTTGGCTTACAGAATGGTTCCATAGGAACACTAGCGGATAGCAGAGGAAACATGTATAAGATTTATTTCCATCTTATGAGGGTGGCCAGGTGTCTTCCTCTTTTATGTTTTTCCAAGACAAAGAGATAAAGATAGTAACTTGGCTTTCTGGAGAATTGAGTACCCTACGCCAGCTCAGTTGCTCATATATATTCGACCATGACATTCATTGTTTTCTTGTGAGAGTAGATGTCATTGTAGCTATACGCCACTGGCCACGATGTTTTGGCTCATCAGTGTAAAAGCCATGTTTTTTTCCTGGAAATAACCATTTTTTTCGCATTTTTTTTTGTTTTGTTTCCCCTAAAAAGATAAAGAAAGCAAGTTAATTTTTGGAGACTTTTACTCCGGAAAAAATAATTTAAAAAAACATTCTGGTTTCTTCAGGGAAAAAAAGGAGAAATGAAAGAGTGCCATTTAGTATTGGCTTTCTATTCGCTTTTTTTTTTTTCGAGCGATTATCTTGCAAAACAAAGCTAACAAAGATCTGTTATTTTTCTCACTTTGGCTTTTTCTTACCCGATTCCTTTTTTTTCTGCACATAGACACAGGCACGCACAACGCCTGACCGAAGTGGCGTTCTTGTACTGCGCATGCACTGCTCTAAAAGCCGCTAATTGAGGAGTGCCATTCTTTTTGAAGAGTCAGATCTTTGATGTGAAAAACATGGCTCCGATCGATAATTCTGGGTTACGTACCGACGTTTATCTCGTTGCAATGATTGAAATAGGCTTTCTGGCCTACTGATCTTTTACTCGTGTGGAGCCGCTTACTGAATTATTGATGTCTAACCGGGGTTTAGCTCCGGTTAAAGAGCGTCGGCCGACTTTTAACTCTTCTTACAGCGAAAGCTAACAAACATTATTAAATATTGGTAAGTACAGGGTCTCCCTGAAGGTAATCATTTATTTTAAGAAATAATAACTATGTAAAATTATACCTCAAAGACACTCTCACATAAGCACACACGCAAACACATACATATATTAGCCGAATACCCATACAGCCTCAGCTCGACGTCTTTCCACTTGACTTTGCTTTTTAATAACAACGTCGAGGAAAAAAGATTTACATTTTCGAGAATATTAAATATTGTAAGCATAATAACAGGAAGGCATCGTGTTCCTTAAGTGATAACCCCTGCTAGAGAAGCAGGATTTTGTTTCCTTTGGATGGATCGGCTTAGTAATATATTCATGGCTCAAGTCAGGTAGAGACTCGGACTTTATTCATACAAGTTTTAATGACCACACCATTGATAGGATGCAAGTCCACTCAGAGAATACGACCATCCTAACCATGAATCTTGAATCAGCTAATGAATGCACAGGAGACCTTGTTCTAATAAAGTGTTTTCCATAGTCTTCTTCCAAACCAGAAATCGGAACATACAACCTCTCGCATGTGAGACAGACGTTCTAATGATCATTCCATCTGAGCATATGAGGATGAACTATGAATCAAGTAGCTTTTCTTGACTTGACAAAGTTAATTCCTACACTACAAAATTAAATTTCATTTACTATTTATTGCCATTGAAAAATTGGTTTCACTCAACGTTGTTTCAGTCAGTCTAGGTTTTCAGGAACAGGAACCACGACAGTGATGAGGGAGTGGTTGTATATTTCAGTGGCTATTGATGGCAAATTCTTCTATTGAAACCTTCAAGTGGCCCGTCACCATGATTTCAATCAGTCGCTGTGTCGTGCGTGATTATGAAAGATGGCAAAAAAAAAAGAAGCCGTGTAAGTCTTCTCTGTTATAATTAATTTCCCCTGGCATCTTTCAAAACAAGAAGTATCACTTTCAAAAGCACGTGATACAAAAACCACTGAGTAACCCAGGAAAACATCAACATTGATTATCGAATAAAAGTCACATTTCATAAAACAAATTTATTTTTCTAACGACGTTCACAAGTTCTCGACAACGAAATGTATTCAACCCGAAAGTTGTTTAAAAGAGTTTTGCATATTGATCTTATTTTCCAAAAATGGTTCCGCCATGGCACAGCTACGCTAGTAATGCTCCGACAAAGAGAGGTTGTATGATAGGGTAGAAAAAGAGAAGGTGCAAAGAAGAAAGTTTGATAAGCGGGTAGAAAGGGAGAGAGAGAGAAGTGAACTTCTTGGACTCGTTGGCGGACGTCCAAGATTACAGGAGAGGAGGAAGGAGAAAAAGAGAAGTTGGAATGAAGGGAGAGGGAGAAACAGACAAGCTGAGATGGAAGGGAGGGAACAAAAGAAAGGATCGGAGAGGAAAGGAGAGAAAAAAAAAGGGAAAAGTAAGAGAGGTGAAAGAGTTGGACATTTTCTTTATCAATTACAATTTTAAGAGGAATTATATATTCTATAGTTTTTCTGAACTTCAATCAATCTTATAGTATTCAAAGTAATCGTGAAATCGTCATAGTTTTTGTTAGTATAGATAGAAAGATACTCTCAATAAACCAAATAATAATAATAATAATAATATGCGAAAGAGAGAGGAGACGTTAGCTGAAAACCTGAGGAGACTTATTGTCACCCAGCCTTCAGCGATAACCACTGGGCAACCGGTGTGAAACTCTAAATCGCAGAATTACTGCGACCTACAAGTACTAGGAGAGGAGGGCTGGAGACTTGAGGAGACTTGCTGTCACTCAAACTCCAGCGGTTACCACCAGGCAACTGGTGTGAGATTCCAAAATAATAATAATAATAATAATAATAATAATAATAATAATAATAATAATAACAACAACAACAACAACAACAACAACAACAACAATAATTCATCTAACAGATTATGTTCACAAGTTATGGACAACAAAAAATATTCAACGCAAAAGTTTTTAAGGAAGTCTTGCTTATTGATATAAAAAAAATGGAATCTATAGACAAAGATTCAATGTATTTAAGTTCAGAAATTACAATGGTTTTTCTTGTCCAAGTTGAAAATGTGCATAAAAGGCGACATTCTACATAACTTGAAGCCAGTCTAAGCGGATGCAAAATTTGGAAAAAGTTCAAAAGAATAATTGTCAAAGAAAACTTCAGATTGGTCGTAAATTTTTCTATCAATTAATTTTTTAAACATTATTTGAGTTGAATCTGTACTAAATGCGTGTCCAAGACTATAAGCATGAGTGCCGTAACACACACATACATACAAACAAGCACACGCACACACATTTTTATGTGTGTGTGTGTAAAGCATAATATATTCTATATGTTCAAAAAATTGTCTAAGAAACGCATTTTCTCTTTCTCTCTCCTTCTCTCTATCTCTCTGTATATATGTTCTTACAAATGTCTTTATACAATCATGCACAGCAACATATGTAGATTTATATATGTGCACGTATATTTCTAGACACGTATGCTCATTCAATGAATATTATAGAGGCTTTGTGTTCTTGATTGTGTTCGGCATAATTACACTCGTCTGCTATTGAAGTGAGTTGATTTCTTCTTGTTTCTCTTCTCATAATGAACTGCTTGAACCAGATTAATGGTCGGACATTACCTAACGAGCTTCCATGAATGTCAATAGTTGCACGTTTTGACATTTTAAAGTGAGTAAAAAACATTTCGATTCATTAAGAAAAGTAGTTTGGCACTTTGAGTGAGTTGCAACATCTTTTCGACTTTCTCCTACTTACGGAACGAAATTTCCTGAAGAGTAAACAAAGACGGTTGAAACAGGTCTGGTTAGTCACTCAATAGAAACCTTCCTATGATCAGAGTCTTTTAGCAGCATGTAGGGGTGATCAATTATCAAAATTGTTAAAAATCGGTGCTAAATGTATAAAATCACTTTTCCTGCCCCTCGTTGGGAAATAATTTCTGAACCAATCCGAATTAAAAAAACAACAACAGAAAAACAAAAAAAAATAAACAAGCAAACAAACAAACAAAAAACTAGCATGTTTGTTACTGGACACAAACAAAAGATCAATTCAGCATAAACTTTTATTTAATATTGAACCCACACTTGAAATCCCTTTTAGGGTGCTGAATTAAGAAAAAAACGTTATAAAGAATAAATGTCTAAATGTTCAGTCCACTGGCTCCATTGGTGCTATTTGAATGCATCATACTTAACTGGTCAGCCAGACCAACTTACCAACTGAATAAACATTCTGACAGTTTCGGTTTATAGCTCCTAATTGGAGAATTCAAAGGTTGTTGATGCATTGAAAGAAATGATTTCCCCTTTGACATTCAGGCCTTTTATTCTCAGTTTTATATAATCACTTTTTCTTTTTTCATAAACAGGCGTAACTTATTTAATTGCATTAGAATGGCACTGACCTCACTCTGACTTCAGAATGTATGTACGCCTACCAACCCTTACAGAGTAATGAACTATAGTAAGAATGCAAGAGAGTCCTTATGCTTGAATAGGAGTAAAATGGCCCAAATTGTTACTATGTGTTATATAACAAGTGAGTGTGTGTTTGTGTGTGCTAGCGTGCATGTGTGTGTGCGTGTGTTTGGGTGATAATGATATCTCTGTATCAACATTTGCACTGATAATATCTGTGCTGACGTTTTCGACCAGTACTTTTCAAATGCAAATAACAACTATTGTATTTCCAGGCGTCGACAACGCTATTATTTTCCCAAAATAAGTCTCGAAAATCTACTACCTGTCCTACAGGCCAAAGGCTGCATCTTTAATTGACCTATCCCAACCCCAAAGGACGGTAATCTATACTGGTCAGTAATCTGAACTCTAGTATAAATAATAGGTAGTATAAAATTCTAAATAGCCGGGAGCATGGAAAAAAATGTCTGGTTGCTGAAGGGTAAGACTCCACTCCAATTTGTATTGCGACTGAAGATGATTACTAAAAGTTTTGTATGGTTGTACGATACATTAAAATTATCTTAACAATCTATTTTTGGTATGAATGTAATTATTTATCAGAATCAATTAACCCTGAGTTTTTCTGGATGGTAAATTCTCGTTAACATCGAAGACATGTCCATTAGCCATCAATACAGCCTCCTGGAAATAAGTTAGTTCTGAGTTCAAATCGATGTATGAGAACATGAATTCCGCAAACACCCCTAATTTTGATAAAGATTGATCTTGTTCTTGCTACTGTTGAAAATTAGGTCAACTCCAGTTTTCAAGTTTTACACCAACTTTTCAAAGTATACATAATCACCAAAATGAATTCAGTGTGACGAGGTTGCAAGCATGAGCAAATCTGCAAAAATATCATGCTTTTCATTCCGAAAACAGATATGATTGTGATTGATCACAATACAGACTATCCATCAACGTCAATAATTCATCAACTGTTGCGTGAAAATGTGAAGTCAAGTGAAAAGTTTCCATTGAAGAATGAATGTGGTCTGCATAAAGTTTATTTATGACACTACTGGTGTTTTCCACTGGAAAACATCCAAAGTAGAGTGACAAAACATTCGAAATTCCCAGATTCTGGAGTATCTAGATCTTAATGAACCCGTCAAAAGAAAAGAAAAAAAATTCAAAAATGCTTTTTTCCGGGAATAAAAAAAAGATACTTTTAGAGGGTGTTTATAGGAATATCGATGCCAATTTTCAAACCTGTAGACCAATCAACATTGACAGGTGCACTGGAAGACACAAACAAATTCACATAAAAAAAAGTATTAGACCCCTCACCACCTTTGATGGTTACAGCTGTTGAGTATTTGTGTGATGATTAGAAGAATTTAAAATAACTGGTTTTGGCTGATGAATGAATTAGCGAACTGGAGTATCATAGTGTAAGTGCAGCTTTATCAGAGGTACTTGCCTGTAGGTTAGGGGTAAGTGTTTGATATAAAGAGGAAATGAAAACTATCAGAGGATGCAAATGTCGCTAACTCATCTACAAAACATCTGGGTGAAATAAATGGAAGTGCTAAGACCCTAATTTTATCTTCATTATTTTCTTTCAAACTTCCGCAAATCAAAATTTGGGAGTGGTCTTGAAGCTGGAGCTTCAGGAAACTCGGGGATTAGAATGTGTTTCATTCCTAAAACTAGGGGAGCACTCCTTCGAAAGATGCATCTTTAAAAGTGACCGGGCTTTTTATTTTGCCATAATTGTCATATGACATATTTTTTTCATCCGTCGTAAAAAAAAACTACGACTTTCAAGTATATCAGTTATGTCTTTTCAGCATTGTCAAATTAAACTATTTTTTTAAAATCTGGATTTAGGTCTGTTGCCAATTTAGATATTTAATTTGAGATAAAAGATCTATAATCTAAGTTTGTTTTTTTTTAAGTTGATTTGTTTCGAGCTGTTTATCTTAATAAGTTCAACCTCTCATTGTTTGGGGTACTGACTACTATGTATCAAAGGTATCAACTTCGTACAATGACCAGATGTTGAGTTATCTTGGTACACGCCCACACACGGAGATTTCTTTACATCATACTTAAATTGAGTGATCAATTGACGGGTACACGTATGGTTAATTCTTACAATACTCACTTGACTTGACATTTATTCAAACCAGAACGAAAATTCTCTTTACCAAAAGTTTTTAAAACTTTTGCATTGTTGCTACAAAAGTTGTGGATATATCCCCCCCCCCCATTTTTGTTGAGAAAAGGTATATGCCAAATAGAACACCAATTAGTACATCATTTCTTGTCTTTCAATAACCAATTTATTCATCGACTCCAAGCAGCGTAATTAATCAACAGGGAAATCAAATCAGTGTTCCTAATTGGGAAAATAAATTATCAGATCATTAGATTCAGAATGTCGTGAACGTTCGATCAAGTGCAATAAATGTTCCTATTTGATGTATTGACGAAACGCCTTTCATTCTTACTTAAGTAAAAGTTTCATCACCAAATTATAAATTGGTTTGTGCTCCTTACATTGAATTTATTTTTAATGAAGGGTCAACGTGTTGGACAAGAGTACCATCAAAGCACGTAGACATTATTTATGATCTGACCTAGATTTCGACTGGAGAGGAGTACCTCAATTTCTGTTTGGTATATACAAGAAATAGATTTGTAAATATATGAGAGGTGTCAGTTTAGCTCAGTCAGTAAGAGAATGGCATTTAAATCACATGGTCGTAATTTCAAATCGCAATGAGGGGATGCTAACTTCATACGTACGTTTGATTTAAGGTGGCCTGATACACAAACAGTGGAGCGTTTATCCCCTTAAATTTGGTAAGAATCGTTTTTGAGAGAACAAGCCAAGTCAACCTTAACTAAGACAAAAGAAACTTGTGTCATTATGATCTGAAGATAAACAAAACAATTGATTTCTTCATACTGTATAATTCAAAAACTACGAATTTTCTTCCAACCCCTTTATGCTTTTGAGTGAATGGCATAAAACAGTGGTGGTGAACCTATGACAAGTTTGTCAACAGTCATCCGCTGTAGATCTTTTAGGTGACAATCGTTCGACTTCGAAAAACAACTTTTAAATTTCATTTCATTATCTCATGTTGATAACAATATTTTGAAATTTCAAGTTATATCTTATGAAAACACTGTATGAATCTATTGAACAAATAAAATGTTTATCAGTAAGCATTTACTTAAAACTAGAGCACTTATATACATGTAAGTGAGACTCCGATATAAGAGAATTATCCCACTGAAAAATGCTGACACAGTGAGCTAAAAAGGTTTGCTGTCACTTGCGTAGAATGATAGAAATCTAATCATGGAGATCCGTGCAAGTTTACTGCAGTGAATTCCTCTCACTACCTTGGCCTTGTGTCAGACTGAGTCACAAGTTAGATATCTAGTGCTGGTAACATAAGGCAATTGATATGGAGAGCTTCGCTATTGTGAGTTTGATTGGATCGTTTTAAATAATAATTTTCCAAACACAAATTAAATCTTTTTTTACATATAAGTTCTTAGGTTTTGTCATTCTGCATAAGCATGCAGTGTATATGTAGCCGAAATTCGATGACTGTAGAACCATTGATTTTATAAATCATTATAATCTTATGGATTATCGTATTGGAATGTACAGGTTAATTACTTTGTTCTGTTTCATGACGGGATGTGTATCGTTATAATTCAAAATAAGATGTATTCTCTTTATTTCCAGGTAAGATCTTCTGATGTCTTCAACCAATTTCGTTCTTCATGGAGTAAGTTGATTTATACTTTTTTCCTAATTTCTATAATGCTAAATAACAGATCGAGTCAATCAATCATTGTAATGTAATGAACAAAGGTAACAATGGAACTCAACCTTTGTTATAAATGTCATTAATCACACCTTTCTCTCAATTCTGAAGCTTAAAAATTAATTATAGCAGTAATAGATCAGAGTAGTATAAATAGACAACCAAAGTAATCATTAATAATAACTGATGCATTCGTTTCATTTGCTTTCGCATGTTGATATAATTTGTATGAGCACATTTGATAAGAAATAAATAACTCGAACAAGATTGTATACTTGAATTGCAGAAGTGTACGTGCATGAGTAATGGTGATATCTCAGTTATAACACAAGTGGAAAGTCGATGGGTCTGGTTTGTTCTTATGGATACATCTATATTTTGTTTAATTACATAAAAAACAAAATTCTGTATCAACATTTTATTGCTGATTCCTTCTTATGTTATTAAATTTAATCTCTAAAACTCAGAACAAAGTCGTTACTCTGTTGTGTCTAAGCATGATAAGCATAGATACAATTATCGTTGTCTCAAAGACTTTTTGTTTTTATTAAGAAAAAAAACAAAAACAGTCGTATCAAATCAGAAATCTCTTTGAAGCTGAATCGTCGAATCATAAGCCTATTGTTTTTTCTTGTAAGTGGCATCAGTGAAACGTGTCTCCAATCCTGTTAAGGTTTGTAGTACAAAGTGCAAGTCCGGAAAAGGTCTACCCATTAAATATCATAATTTGAAGTGTTTCCAAGCGAAAATTTAAATCGTATACGATAATTGCTACTGATCTTGATCTGATATGTTTTCGTTTGAACATTTTATCGCCCACGACGACAGCTGCTGCTGATTTAAAGCTATAGAATGGTTAAATTTTCTATTGTAGTCCTGACGTTAGTAGACGGATACATTTTTTAAGCTCCCTCGTCTCAAAGTTGACCGTAAACCCAAACTATTATCCGGAATTGCAAAAAAAAAAAAAAATAGTCAATGGCTTGTGAATCCCTTTTCAAGTACCCGTTGGATTCTAATACTGATCCCAGCGTACGTTTGACTTCTCAAAACAGTTTTCAAAGTCCTCCTTGAATGTGACCAGGTAGACGTCGCAGATTCCCATTTCTGAGCTGTAGAGGGCTCAAACATCTGGATGATGTGACTTCGGACGGGGAAAAAAACTGCACGTGACTAAACTTAAAAAATGAGAAGACTTGATCAGTGTGAACACAACAATCACAGATTGAAATGGGACACAGATGAAATTGAAAAAGCACCAACTCTATTCAAAACCTGCAACGTTGTTTACGCATAGCATTTTCGATAGCATTTGGCAACGATGGTTCCTGTATTGAAACTGTTTGTTCCCGATTGATTTTTGTAATCTTAAACCACTAAAAAACAAACATATTATTCGAAAATGGGCACTGACTTGTTTTCTCGATTCTTGCAACATTCTTACTTCATGAGATTTGTGATAAATTTAAGCTAGAGATGAAAAAATGTTTAAAGTTTTCAAATTACAACTTCCTTTCCGAAGATCACATTTTTTTATTTCGATAATCGATTTGAAGAATAAAACATATGACGTAGTATGACGCAAAAAGATAAAAATACTATTTTTCCTATCCACCATTTCTATTCTACCTTTCTTATCAATACAATTAACCTATTCGAAATTGATGTAAACGAAAAACTTTTTGGCATTCATAGAACTGCCTACTTTTGTGGCAGTTAAAAAAAAGTAGAAACCGAAGAGAAACATTCTTTTACTGAATTCCTTTTTTTACCGCTCCAAACGCGAAATGTCGATGACAGATAATTTGAGGAAGCCGTGGCAAATATTTAGAAATTCCCCAAAGGCTTCAACCTTGCTGCTTCCATACAATTAATTTTTTTAACCCGTTAAAACTGACAGCCACGGGCCTGGTTTACGAAAGGAAAGTGTTGGCACAGCTAATGTGAAGAGAGATGAAAAAATGAGAAAAGCTCAAGAAGTTGATGGCAATTTGAAAAACTGAAATCTCAAGAAAGCAACTCGAATTTATTGATGATTGTTCAAAAAATGAACAGAAAGATTATGAAATTAAACGAAATAGGAGAGAATTTAACCTTTACTGAGCTAACTTGAAAAATAGTTTCTTTTTTGAAAAAAAAAAAAAAAATTTAGTAACCTTAGCAAGTTGTTAATGTCAAGGTGTCCTTTGTGTCTTGAAGAAGTGTGAATACTTAATACTAAAAACCTTATTTTCTTTGGTTTCAAATCAAAAGGTTGATCATCATATTTTACGATGAGGGATGGAGTGACTTAGAAAAGGTTTTGTTCGACGTGAATTAAATGAGGAAATTGGAAGCGCGAATTCTGACATTTCTGAATGGGAAAAAAACGTCCACCATTTCTTTCATTAAATATTCAACTTTTTGTTGTAAGTTTCAAATGGAAACTTTATCCAAGTCATAGCAATATTTATTAACAGTGAACATATTTAAGTTATATCCAGATGAAGCAGAGTAAAAGAAAATATACATTAAAGTATTTTGTGCAATCATACAAAAAAGCTAGACATATATATATATATATATATATATATATATATATATATATATATACACACATATATATATAGATATATATATATACACATATCTTTGCTATTTTGTATGACTACACAAAAATCATATATATATATATATATATATATATATATATATATATATATTTGCCATTTTGTTGTTACTGATCAGTATTGCAGAGTTTCTGCTATCGAAGGAGAACTATTCTATTGTTTTTTTTTAGTGTTATGATTTTTCTGTGAGTATATATATATATATATATATATATATATATATAGAGAGAGAGAGAGAGAGAGAGAAGCCTAAAGCTAGATGCATTTATTGATTGGGTTTTACTTCAAATACCCGCTGTAAAACGCTCAATCTCTACGCATAATGGACAAGCGTAGGGTTTAGAGCACGGAAGGGGGAGATTATCTCGAAAAAAATAAAAAAATTCTGGATTTATTGGTTTCCTTAGATGTGCATATCTGTACCTCTCTCTCCCCTCCCCTCTCTCTCTCTCTCTCTCTCTCTCTCTCTATATATATATATATATATATATATATATATACATGTGTGTGTGTGTGTGTGTGTGTGTACATTAGTGTATTTATGTGTAGAAAATCAAGTTTTCGCAGTAGCTCAGTCCCTGAAGTATATCTAAAAAATGTATTACATATTATGTTTAATACACATCAATCTCAGTCTCCTTCCTCATCGCCCAGCTACTCCTGTCCACGTCTGCATCATCGGGTGTCGCCCATTTGTGGTCTTTTGTATGGTTTGTCTCAGATTTGTAACATTAATATGCTTCATGTGCGTATAATGGGGCATTAATTTTTGGTACGTCATTTTCCTAAGGGTAATATAAATCTATGTATGAAGATAGAATTACCGTGTGAATTTAGGTGGCAATGTATTGTTGGCCACCTTAATATATTCTATTTGCTAAGCGGCCACGACATTTGCAAATAGTACAAGTTCAAGTGGACCTTTGGTCGAACGAATTAAACCAAATATGAACGTCCATGTGCATTATCACACTTCGAAGCCCTAGGCTATTAGATAACGGTGTCGAAAGTACATATTGGCTGTTCAGTATATATGTATTCAAGGAGATGGGTATTATAGAAGTGGAGAGACGCAGCTATTGGCTTCGTGAGTGATACTGGATCGTTGGTGCAATTTACAGATTGGCAGCTTGCCTTTCAGCGGCTGGAGATCAGAGAATCCAAAGAGAAGAAAAAGGACCCTTAAAGATTCCAAATGTATCTATAGGGTCATTGGTTGAGCGATTTGGAAGCAAGTTGAAAAGGTGACGAGGGACGAAAAATTTAATGCACCATACAGAGTTCATAGAAAGAAAGAATACGAGATATTATCCGTTGTACACATCCCACTAAAGCTATCAACGTTTTTGTTATTCAACTTGGTCTTTCTGACTGCCTGGCCATATAGGTATGTACAGGCTTCACCAATAGGACTGGGGGCTTGAAATTTTAAACACTTACTCCTCATGTCTGTTCTTGCTTTTTAATTGTAAAGGTGTTTTTAGAACAAATATATATACTAAGTGGCTGAAGAAGTGGAACACAGAAAAAAAAACGCAAAACAATCCTGACTACTCAATATGCGTTCTTCAGAATAGATACGTGATATGTTTAGTTCCGCTCAACATAATTGCATTCGAAATCTGTTTCCTCCTGTACACCGAGTCGAGATTCGGCAGGAAAGCATATTAACGACTGGTAATGAATTATTATATGGATTTCAAAGCTCTATCCACTGAGGATCTTTTTAGACCAACAGCAATCTGAATAAAGAGGCGATAGAGATAGAAAGGAAAATCGTAGCGAAAATACGAACGGATGTAACTATTTGCTTCACAAGAGATCGTCGGTAGAACCTGCAATTAAGGGCATGAGGAATGATGCTTGCACTTTTCCTAGGAATATCCAAAGCATCAACTATTATCGTGAAATGTCAATTCACTTTTGTAACACATACTTGGTACACAGTGTAAATTTTGTACTGTAATCCTGCCTTTGGCTGGCTCTTCTAGCTACATCGCGTTCACACAAATATCACACAAATGAAACTGAATTGTGGGTCCAATTAGAGAAATGCAGTTTGCCTTGGAGTTACTGGAGATAATTCGAAGAGAATGAAAAAAGGACACAGAAGATTTCTGATATATCTAAAGGGTCATTGTCAAGTGATTTGGGAACAATTGGAGATAATAACAGAAAAGAAAATCCTAATTCCAGAGAACAAATTTGGGAATTCCATAGCAGGAAAGACGTCCAGGGATTATCCATATTTTAGAAATCGTCAGTCATACTTGTCACCATAGTTGTTTAAGTTGGTTTTCGTTGTATGTGTGTATTACACGTACAGTCTGAAACAACGGAGCTATAGGGCCAGAAAATTTTATCATTTACTCATTTTTCTGTTTTCTATCAGATCAACCTGCATAAAAAGTTTTTTTTTTAGCAGTGTGTTCAGTTTGCAAATACTGTTCATACTACATTGACACCTAATTAGTACTATCTTTTTTGTTAAACTTTTTAGTGATCATAACCAAACCAAAAGCGAAGGATGCATTGCTCGGTCCTTTTTTTTTCCTTTTAAAAAAAAACTTGATCACCCTCATTTGAACATGCTGCGAAAAAAGGTTCGTCCTGTAACAGTTTCTATTGAGTGACTAACCAGACCTGCTTTTCTTCCTTTTAGATCAGATCAGTGAGATCGATGTTTTCTGACTGTTAATGACACGAGAAATAGATTGTTGGATCGAATTCAAACTCTGGTTGGATCAGTTTAACACTCACTATTAACTAACACCTTTGGCAGAAGCATGTGTCTACTAGTCATTCAGTGGCTACAGATGAAACCAGAAGATGAATTCTGTAAATTCATATACTGGATAAAAGTCAAAAATTATTTGAAACTGTCAACATTGTTTTGTTTTTTTTCTAAGTTGTCAAGTTGGTTTGGCTAGATTTCTATGTATTTATACATCTATGACGCATGTTGACTGCACCAATGGATCTGGAGGGCTGGAAACTTAAACAAATAAACCTTATTAGCTCTTAAATGAAATAGATTTAGTTTTCTAAAAACAACCCCGAATAGTTTTTTATTGGAGGAATCAATTTGTAATGTGAGTTTATCCAAAATTGATCCCTTAGTTTGTGTCCAGCAGTATTTATTGATCTTCCTTTCTTCGATTTTCTAATTGATCACCCCCAAATATTACAAGCTACCAAAATATTTCGTTCACTTGATTGGCGACCTCGACTAGTTTTTCTTCCAGTTTACATTATAGATTTGGGTGTGGTTAAACGGTTATTTGACTTCAAACTGATAACTGGACAGATGGAGCCCTTATCCCTCCGAGGCAGTCAATCTTGGAAGTTGCAAATAAACATAATTGTTACGAAACGTGGTTTCGTCTCGATATCGCTCGGGATATCTAGACAAAATCATTGCTTCGTGTTTCACATAACACAGCAGCAGCTGAGCTGAATTTAGTTTCTATCAATATCAATATGAATAACTCAGATCATGAACTTGGTTGTATTGAAAATGATTCCGATTCTATTGCATAATTGTACATTCCCACACATATTGGAGGGTTTCACAGACTGTTTAGTCGTCCATTTGTTAACAATTAAATCCAGAAGAGAGAAATTTTTCATATATGCAGACATACAAATAATTAAAAATAGAATTTAGTCCGTGAATTTCAGTTTTAAAGACGATCCTATTACGTGTGGAAATATAACGAGACCTGAAGCCTGTACTGACACTGCAAATGACGGTAAATTCATTGCAATCACATCGGTTCTGTCTTTGAGTCAGTTTTCATCTTGTAATGGATCATCTTGGAATGAATAAGGTCCTTCATCTTGTATTGGATATCTTTTGCTTTTTGTCTGTTACCGCAGATAATAAGTTAATTCTATGTATCCCGCAAGATAGAGGCGCTAAACACAGCATGATAGTACGACGGAATGGAAAACGAATCTGACTACCAAGCGAGCGTGCATCAAAATGGACACATGATACTGAGTTCCGTTCATGATAATTGCCTTTCAATTCGGCATCACGTCTCTGTTCAGCGTCCTCTACCTTGAGATTTACCAGGAAATGGTATTTGCTACTCTTAATGAATTAATGAATGGATTCTAAAGCTCTTGTACACCGAGGATCATTATGGATTGTGCGTGGCTCTGACTAACACGGGTTCCAATAATAAGGCAAGAGAGATGAATACGTTGCGGAAATATGAACGAAAGCAACTATTGACTTTACGAGGGATACTGAATTGTAGGTGCATTTGAAAGATTGGCAGCTTGCCTCTCCGTGGTTGGAGATCAGAGAATTCAAAGAGGAAAAAAGAAGCTTAGAGATTTTCGATGTATATATATATATATATATATATATATATATATATATATATATATATATATATATATATATATATATATCAGTCATTGGCAGGTGATTTGGAAACGAACGAAGAAAGTATTTAGGGAAAAATGTGTTGTGACCAGGACAGTTATATTCATGAGCATTCGTTTTCATTTCACGCGATTAGAACGTAAAAATCTGTCCTTTGATCGGTTGGAAATAAGTAGACTTGGAATGTCACTGTACTAGTCGCGAATTAAATATTTGATGGGAGTAATCGACCTTTTTTTCGATCCTGTCACACTGAAGCAAAAAGAAAAGAAAACCCACTGATTCGAACCTAAACAAAATGGAAGGTTTATCAAATAAGATATACTTTTGGACCCTTTAAACGACTGATGAGGAAAGGGGAATTTTTCAAACTTGCAGTTCACACAACCATGTGAAGTCCTATTGCTAAAGAATCTGATTACGCGTGTGAACAATTATAGAATCATGAGTCGCTTTCCACACTCATGATTTGAGCTTTTAACTGCGAATGACATAAATTTCAGCTCTTGAAATTTAATTGCTAATGCAATAAGATTCCTATTTCACTGTGATGGTGGCTTTTACTTTCCAAAAATGTTTCTGTCTTACATTGGATACCTATTACGCTTCGCCACCTGTCGTACGTAATGGGTTAATTCTGTTTGAATTATCTTTTGTTAACTGTCTTGAAAGAGATACTAAATATACCCGGATCACCCACCAAAATTCAAAACTAACTATCATGAAGGCATCAGAATGAAATAGTTGAAAACGGGAAAATTTATTGTACCCATATAGAAATATGGTATTATTATTTACTAGTATCTGGGCTGCTGATAAGATATATTCCGAATATATTCTCCACTTCCCCTGGGAATGTATAAGCCTCCTCCCTCCCTTTACAAAAGGTGGCAGCAGCAGACGCCCATAGACATATGACACTCTGTTTATCTTAATTGTTCTTCAATTTGGTATCAAGTCTCATCTCTGTGTTCACTACCTTGAGATTCACCAGGAAAAGGTAATTCCAACTCGTAATGAATTAAGTGAATGGATTTCAAAACTCTTGTCCACTGAGAATCGTTATAGATTAAGTGTGGCTCCGACTAACACGAATTCCACCAGTGGGGGGGGGGAGAACGGGGGAGGTGAAAGTGGAGTAGAAGTATTCACTAGAAACGACAAGAAAGCAAAGTGAAATCCTCAAGCCTGAAGGCAATTTGCCAACTAAATCCCACTTGGTTTGTCATTAGAGCTGTAAGCTTGTTCTTAATATCACAACAACACGATTCTTGTTCGAAATGGCAACTTATATGCTAAGGTGCTTCAGCAGCGAAGAACAAATTCTGGTTAATATATATATATATATATATATATATATATATATATATATATATATATATATTATATATAATGGACTCTGGTTACTACAATCGCATCAGGACCACGGATTTGGGACCCAATAACAGGTTGGTTCGATGAACTTGACCTATTTTTCCAACAAAATGCTCTGCAACTTTTCGTCGAATGAAGAGAAGCAAGCAACTTTCATGAAAACAACAAGAATGAGTCCCCTCAACGATTTCTTTAAAGTTTGGAGGCTTTAAAGTTTCAAATTCACCTTGAGTTGCAGGCTGAAGTTATTTGAAAGTTATTTTTTTACAAGTATATATATATATATATATATATATATATTCACAGAGAGAGAGACTCAGGAGTGTATGGAACTTAGGTCTATTTATCTGTGAATGTTTTCATCAATGGTCTAGACATGGTTTGAGAGGTATTCCCATCTTTAGTAGTGTGGGCTGTGTATGTGTGTGTACCTTTAGAGGTTATACGTTTGATGTGGAACATGAGTCAACCATCAGGAACTTTGCTTTGATAGCAGAAAATAATATCTCATCTGCTAAGGGCATCCTGTTGTGTGAGAGAAAGTTCAGTCAGTGATGAAGTCTGTGGTGTTTGCAGCAGCTTTGGAGAGGACGTAAGGTGTCAGGGTAGGGGAAAGTGCTTTGGTGTTAGATTGTGTGAGTAGGTTAGGGATAGTATAAATGGAGCGGTGATGAGGTTAAGCAACTACATAGGTTTTAACCATACAGAACATTAAAAAAATTCTTATATATGAATATTTACATAAATAATTGATAATTGAGTCATCCATGGACAGCTGGTTCGTTGTATTACCACTATTCTGTGTGGCTATAGACTATCCAGTATCCCATCAAATACCACAAAGTAGGATCGAAACCTTTGCCTCCCCCAACCATACATATATACATATATATATATATATATATATATATATATATATATATATATATATATATATTGCTTCAAAGGCTTTACAGCTTAAAGCACCAAACATTAGATATTTTCTAATATCTGTCAACGCAATTTGCATGATTCCCTCTCAGTGAGTTTTTCCCTTTTCACATATACTTTGCTATCATGGCACAGTGCTTAAATTTTAAAGGATTAAATGGACACTCGTTGTTAGAGTTATGATTTGTCATGGTCAAATCATGCTGATGATAGAGTTAAATTTCGTTTACTAAGAATCTTACACGCATACAGATATGAGAGTAATTTAACTTCTGGTTATTCTGCCGATCAGATATTTTCTCTAGGTCTAATGCTCCATAAATCAGCAATGCCGGGAGATTCACTGGATGGATTCATTGTTGATTTTTCTCTTGAAGAATTTTAAAATACTCGAATGATTTACCTACTTATGTAATAAAGAATACTGCTATAAATAATACTAAGAATAAACTGGACAAATCCAGACTTGAGAGACAATATAAATCATATGGGCGATGTTGATATTTATCAGTTAAAATACATAGAATTTTTGGGAAAAGTAATGTGTCTTGTACATGTTTCTCTGTATTGATACATTCTCCTTATTAAGTTTCATAACATTGTATCACTTAGATTAATGTGTTTGATGTTGAATGTGTATTTTACATGTATAGATGTATTTATACGTATGGAGATACCAATAGAGACACGCTTACTTTATACATGAATAAGTAAAACCACACACATCTTTGTCATCTTGGATTTTTCTCTGTCATAATCTTTGAGTTGGCGAGTCAGGAATTCTGCGAGGCCCCTTTAATACAGAAATATTCACTCCTACGGTTGCTTTCTCTATTCCATGAAATATTGTAGAAGCTGTCAATTTCAACAGACTGCCTAGAGCACATGCTGGATCACGGAGCAATGTTCAAGATTGATATCTTTTTTTTTTTTATTCTTACAAAATGATTAAAACAAGTATATTCAGAAAGAATCTGAAATGTTCAACAGAACATACTACATCTCAGCTGAAGCTTTTCAAATGTGACTTTCACTGAGACTCACGAGAATTTAATAAAAGCGACAGGTAAATTTTATTGACCCACTGGTTGGGATTCATTTTTCTGAACCTTACAGTTGTCCGAAAGGAATTTTTTTTCCTTTCTATCTTATGTGCATTGTTTGGACACGGAAATGTGTTAGTTCAAAAGAGAAGAAAAAATGCCTAGAGGTATTACCAAGGGGTCCCAAAATGGCAATTCTTTCCGTCATTTTCTCAGAGGAAGGTTTTATATGAACCAAAACCCAAACTCCCACCCCCATCAATTTGAAATTGGCAAAAAAAAAAAAAAAAAAGAAAAGCAGAATGGTTTTCTTTTTTGGTGTTAGTTTTTTTTGGGTTTTTTTCAGGGTGATAATTTAATACAAGAAAGAAGGGGAGAAAACTCACGGAACACACGTGTCCGTGAAAATGGCGGAAACGTGTTCCCTTCATGTTAATGGTTACATTACCAACAGAAGTACCCTCGTCAAAACTGTTTCACTTAAAAACTAACAAATTTGCTGATGCTTTTGAAGTCTATTGGAATGAATGCACCTGCTGTTTAATTCAAAAAAATTTCCAAAAGAATTGTGCGGTCAGAAGAACGATTTTTAACCAACCGGCTGTATTTAGTTTTTTGTATCGAATAAAGTTTTAAATTACGTTCATCTGGAAGGAGCAAGCGATTCTATGGTTGCGTCACAGTCCGGCAGCTGTGCAAGTCCGTGTTGAAATTTCTATGTCCAGCAGTCAAGAACGTCGATTGAGATCTGGCCCGGAGCGACCCGGAGCAGGACAGGAGAAACTCGCCAAAAGGTTTTGTAATAAATCAAAAACTCAAGTTAAAGAATTCTCAAGCCCTGGAAATAAAGGACCAGGAGAAATCGTTTCGCCTAGTGGAGAAGCCCTTAACTATTTTCTGAAGGAAATAAGAACCAGGACAAAGACGCCAAGTCTTCAGAGAAGAAGCGATCGATGGCAAGAAAGAGCCAAGTATAAGGAACGGCGTCGCAGACTTCCTGACGTTTGAGCTCAAAACGCATTAGATACAATGATCGATTCCTTTTAGATAGCGTCCTCTTTGTATTCATTGTCTACGAACGGATTTCACTTGTGATTTTCATCTAAGAATTGCTTGGAGGGAATAACAGGACTGAAAGTTTACAGCAAAATCGAAGAAGCCGTAAGAGTAGCTCAATTGGTGGGGAATGGGCTTAATGTACGCAGGCTTGCCGAGGTAACACGCTTGAAACTCGGACCATAGATGCATTAGTTCGATCTTTAGTGTCTTTAATGTCCCTTTTGAGGGAAGGCGATTCCTTTCATATTTTCTACCTGTAAAAGCCCTTGCTGAACGTGCTTTCATTTGACGCTAATATCACCGTGGAAAAAATTCAATTCATGCAATTGACGTGTTTGTCCGTATTATGGTTACGTAATGATAAGATGTCACTTGAATGACATCATAACCATGGAAAGAGTCGGATAAAATTTTTTGTTGCGATGGTATGGGGTGTTTGCCATTACTACTTTCAAATTGTCAGTGAGTCAGTTACGGTGCTCACTTTCATAGATGCTTGCGTTTCTAGATTTGATTCAACATTGAGTTTTCCCTTAATCTAAGTTCGCACTGTCTAACCAACGCCATTGACTGACAGTCAGAGGTATATATATATATATATACATATATATATATATATATATATATATATATATATATATATGTGTGTGTGTGTGTGTGTATGTGTGTGTGTGTGTGTGTGTGTGTGCGTGCGTGCAAAAATGCAGCTGGACGCAAAACTAGGAGTTTTCCTCAGCTTGAAATTACATTGTAATCTCCCATTAAAACCGTATTTTCAAAAGCAAACAAATTTATGATGGCAGTCTCTGATTGAGGAATATTTACAAAATTTAGTTTAGTGTCCAGTGCTCATATCAATACAGATTCACATAGATCCAAGGGCTGGCAAGTGGGTGATAACACATAATTACAAAATCGAGATGAGGTTGAAACTTGGCTCGGAGAAATACCTACAGATGAAAGAAAGGCTTAACCCAATGGGCTAAAAACGCAGTAGGGAAAGACCACATACATACACACACACACACACACACACACGCATACACACACACGCGTGCATATATATATATGTATATATATATATATATATATATATATATATATATATATATATATATATATATATTGGTGGAAATCATGCCAAAACTAATTGGAAAGTTGAAACCATATATCTTCACTTTTTTTCCAATAGGTTCCATTTAAAATATCTTTTTGGCATATTTGCTTTCTTTAAAAAAATTCATCTGAAACATCATCACTCGTAGAAGTAGGGCCTGTGAACATCAGGTATTAATGAGAACACACGAGACTTGTTGAACGAAGAAAAAAAATGAAAAGCGAGAACGTATGAAGGAGGTACGGACAGTGTTGAGGAGGGAAGCTGTGAACAATTCGAGACGTTTCCACTTAAAATCTATCAACACCTTGAAAAGAGGTTGGCTGTTTAAGTGAAGTGAGAACATCTCAATATTCTGCGTGTTTGTAGACTTGTAAGGCCACGCCACACGATTCGATTTGCTGAAACGGCACGGATGTTATGTAAAATATGTCCTACGCATGCGTGTCTAGAGAATCAGTATATGCATGGAAGTTGAAGGTAGAGAGCAGAATTAGTAAATCAACACGCTAAATTGAAAAATAGAAAAAAAAAAATTGTGACTTATCATGTGACCAATGTCTATTAGCGGCATGCCGAATAGGTGGTGATCAATTAAAAATCAGAAAAAAGAGGTGATGAATGAATTGGTGACTCCCTTCGCTTTTTGTTGAGTACAGACGATTACAAAACACTGAAATTACAAAAACCACACGTGAAAGCTATTAGACGCAAAGTAGGAACCAATTTAGCATGGACTTACATTGAGAATAGTAGCTCTTGCCCCACTAAAACCTATTTTGGTGATGAATTTAAAAAGTAATCTTCTTTGTAGGCATTATCATGAACAAATGTTAAATCTTTCAGCATTCTCGATTCATTGGTGCTCTCTGTGTGCATGATACCCCCATACTTCACTAGCAAGACAGCTTGAATAGTGGAGCAACCCATATTGGCAGCAGGGATGGAATGTTTCTTTGGGGTTTTTTAACGAATAAAGGAATGGAAACAATGAGAAAATATTAGGTGTTGACGCAATCTTTCCAGTGTCTCCTACGGTAAATTTCGTAAGGGGGGGGGATTAAGTTTATCGAGTTATATATTGAAAACATACAACGGATCGAGATGAATGAAAAGTTCACATTCAGCAAACAAAGTTCAGATTTCAACTGACGTTGCTATTGTTCATTCCATACAAATAAACAGTTGGAAAGGCATGGAGTCACTTTTCCCTACGCTTTGTCACATATGTCAAGCTTTTTGATATCATTGTGTATTGCTGGGATACACTCTATTTCTGAAAATGACGTTTCAGCTGCAAACTGATTTGAGAGTCATCATTTGAAAGCATTGCTATTGTTTTCTTAAGAATAAATTTATCAACATATACACACATGCAAGCATATATATATATATATATATATACATATATATTATGTACATAAAAATTCATATATATACATATATATATATGTACGTATGAATATATATATATGCATATCTAAACATATATATATATATACATATATATATATGTGTCAATACACATAAGTGTACATTTACATATATGTATAGATATGTTTATATGTTAAAATATATATGTATATAAATGAATATAAATGTACATATATATGTATATAGATACATTTGCATATATATATGTATGTATATGCATGTATATAAATATCCATATATATATGTATATTTACATAAATTTATATATGTATGTGTGTATATATATTCATATATATATATATATATATATATATATATATATATATATATATATATATATATATATATATATATATACATCTGTATTATGAATTGAGAAATATCGATAGCCGTCAGATACGTTGTTCTGTTCACTGAACATTGAAATGTCAATTTTGAAGTTGTTTTGATTAGCGGTTCTTGACACGAATTTGGCTCGATATCAGAAAAAATCTATGCCGAAACGAACACTTCTCGATTATAATAAGTGTTTATGATGCGATGTGTTTTCTTGATCATTTTGACATTGTTTTGATTGGTGGTATTTGTATGCCTGTGCGAGTGAATTTTTTTTTCTTTTAGTCGAATTTTTCTTTAGAACGACATTAAATTGAATCATACTTAGATCACGTAACGTAGAATTTTCTATTTTCATTGTTATTGTTATAATGATGATATTTTGATGTTTGGTTATAGCTATTAATGACAGCATAAATATGGAACAGCGTCTTGTTATTCAAAGTTTGAACCTCCTGAGGATTCTCATGAAACTCGAATCACTTTTCGAATAAATAACTATGCATGCATTTATATAATTGGTTCTGTTAAAATTGAGAATGTGCGCAAAGCTCTGTTTCACTGCTACTCAGGTAAGTAAGGTCGTTAGTAAGGTGGGTAGTTTGCTCATGTTTTCACTCACCAACCCGATTCTCTCTTGGGTATGCAAACGAAGAGATACTTTTACAATATATCTGGTGATCCTGGCTGGCAGAGAAAGATGTAGGTTCATGCATATTCCCTAATTGCATTTGAATGAAGCATTGAATGGCATCTGAATCTGGCTCACTGATTTCGGTTCATTTTCTGATAACTGTTACACTACCCCATATATATAGGAATGAGATGATGTGATGCGAAAGGGGGAGAGAGGCCAAAAACGACTAAACTGGCTGCTGCTGGAAAAAGGAACTTGACTATTAACTTCTAGTCTGATTGGAGATGATTTCTTCAAATTTTATAAATGGACGCATTTAAAAAATGATATATTTTTTCTTGCATGAATATATTTATTTATTCGAATTTTCGGTAAAATATATAAGACTTGTCAATTTAGCTAAGTCAGTAATCTTTTGATCGTAAGTTCAAATCAAGATAGAGAAATGTGTGTTTTACAAATTGGTTGACAATTTTTGTGAGAATTTTTCTTGCTTTTCTCGATCTTGTTACGGGAGAAAAATGAAGTCACCTCCAGTTTTGGAGTTCAACAAGAGAAAGATAAAAGAAAAATGGAGGAAATGGCAAGTAAGGATGAAATGAAGGAAAAATTTTGAAAATTGAAAGATAAAAGAAAGCAGAAAAAGATTTGTAAATGGGAAAAAGGAATGCAAGGAAAAAGAAAGAATTGTAAGACGGAAGAAGAAAGAATTTTAAGAAGGAAGAAGAGTCGACGGAAGAAAGAATGAAAGAAAGGAAGAATTCGAGGAAGGGAGAAAAATCGGAGAATGAAAGGAAGAAAAAATTACAGGGAAAAATTAATGAAGAGTTGAAGAAAGAAGACAAAAAAAAAACAGAAGTAAAAACAAAGGAAGAATAAAGAAAATGATAATAAAAATAAATAAAGAAAGAAAGAAAGGCAAATGTAGCATAGAAATGAATGCAAATAAAATAAAATAAAATCCATAAGGCCAGGGAATTAAGGCAAAGAATCCCCAAGCACACGATCAGTGAAAAATAAATGAATAAGTTACTAAGAAAAAAATCCATATAGATTCATACACAGAAACACAGATGAGGAAATCCAGAGATGGAGAAACATTCAAATAGGGAAAATATCACGTGTGCCAATTTAGAGTGGATTTCTTTTTTACTTTGATTTTTCAAAGAGTTTCGCACGCGACAGTAAATGAAACACGGGCGTAGTTCTCCAGAAATTGATACTGCTTGTCATTCATTTTAAAGTAGAAACCTGATTTCTTTAGGGGAATATTTCGAAGTAGAATGGATACAAGGCTTTGTCACGTACAAGTGGTCCTAGATACAATATAAACGCATTAGAGACCACTGAGTTACCAGTAAACAAGTTTCTCTCTGGGTGGGAGGCTGTGCACGTATGGGTATGTTCAGCTGTGAGAGTTGGTTTCATAAACTTACTACAGTAGCACCCATAAAAAAAACAAGATCAGAATATCTAGACACAGTCTCAAGGATCGAAGTGTCACTCCTCGTCTCTTTACCGAGCGTTGAAGTGTATTTTTGGTCTGTGATTGAAAATACAGGTGGAGAGAAAGAAACAAGAAGAAAAAAAGTATTCAATATTATTTGGTATTTTATCGGAATAAACTGACAACATCTGAGCAGAAAAAGGAACAAAAATAATCTTTAAAAAAAAACCCAAACATTTTGTATTATGTAACTTTATGACATTATGGAAATTTAGACATTTAGCATTTTTAAATAATATTGAAAAACGAAATTTCCGAAAAAAAAAGCATCCAGATCACGTTCTGAATTTATTTCCTAATTGGCAAACCAACTCTATATGCATACACTTACAAAACAACTGTCAAGAATGATGAGATTATGGGGTTATATGTATACGTTATGCCAAATCAGCAAATTGCTTAACTGGCAAAGTTTTAACTTCTTTACAAAAAATAAATAGATAGGTGGTTTTAATATGAGCAAAAGTTAATTTGATCAAAATAATGATAGGAAACAACTATCTTTTTCGATCAAAAATTTACGTAACCAAATTGAAATTTCAGGAAAAAATAAGAAAGTATCGCCAATTAGGCATTTTTGCTAAATTCAATTATGCTACACTCTTGATTACATATATGCATGCCAACTATTTAAAGCATGCATAGGGTGTATAGAAAAAGTATAAACATTTTTATCCCAGAATAGCAGCTACGATTACAACCTGTAGATCAATTAATTCTGAGCTCTAAGTTAAGTGCATTGACAAAGCAGAGATTGTTTTGAAGGATTGATAGTTGCGTAAAAAGAATTGCTCTATTCAAATATACATATATAGATATAGAAAGAGAGTGCAAGAAAGAGGGGGAGAGAGAGAGAAAGAGGGGGAGAGAGAGAGAAAGAGGGAGACTAAGAGAGATAGAGACAGAGACAGAGAGAGACAGAGACAGAGACTAAGAGACAGACAGAAAGGAACTGGTGAATATACTGTGCAAATCTGCAAACAAATTTCAAAATCTTGTGCTCGTAAACGATATTCATTAACAAAAAATAAATTACCTGCAAATCTTGAAAATTTACAAAAAACAAACCAATGTAGATAATGCTTTTTCACACTTTTGGTTATATACTAATTTTAGTTTTTTTTTAACAAACATTGTTTTCAGCTTTTCCAATTAAATGTAAAATGACGCCTTTCACAGAACAAACTTGCTGGCGTTCGCGAAGTCATTTTTCTACCGACGAATAAGGTAGTATAGCAATATTGCATGCAACGCTACGCCAATTGCAGTCAGAAAGTAAAAAGGAAATAAAAATGTCACGATAGGTTCCACTGAATTTGAGTTTACCAATGATTATCACAGTTTAGCAACACAGTTCAGAGCAAAGGAGTTCCTGGATCTCCTATTGAACGTGTGGGATGTAATTAAATTCCTGCATTAAGTTAGGTAGAGGCAGAAATAGCAATATCCTGGTCCAAAATTCTTCTATAAATGTACAGTTCGTATTCGTCCTCTTTTTAGCATTTGGTTTTATTTTTTTACAACCTTCTTATCCGTTGTCTATCGGAATATTCCCCTTAATTTCTCACAATTTTACAAAAATTACTTCAAATAGCTTTTTGGCTTCTGTTTATTGCATCATTAAGTCAGCTTTAGCCTTGTTAGGGTAGAAATAAACGGATAAAAATTTGATCTACTGTAGCCGCCAAAAGTAGCGAAGGGTGGTTTCCTTTTTTATATGTGGGTGTGTTTGTGTATTTCGACATTCCTGGCCAAATTGTTTTGTGCACAGACTTGGAATTCTGCATAAGTTCTCCACTAAACCTGTTCAAAGAAAAAAAACACGCATATATATATTTATATATGTATATAAAGTATCTTAAAGGGTTGATTAATGAAAATTTGATTCCTCAAAATCTGGATGATCCTAGATAGATTTTTTACTCTATTGGAAAACACCAGTGATGTCATCCTGACTATATACTTCAATAGCTTTTGATACAACGCTACGGCTGTTCAATTATTATCTGATAGCGTATTGGTAGTTAAATTTGGTACGACCGATAACCGGGTTATCATTTCTTCAAGAATATTGATATTCTTAGATGTGATCGTCTTTTTGCTTACACTATTCTGTATGTTTGCTGCTCTAACCGAGAAAGATTTTTTTTTGTCATACTACTGGAGGTCTGATTTTGAAGTTTATTGCTGTCTCTAGTTTTATTGTTGATGGATGAAGTCAACATTTTCCCATCAGGGCATTTGAGCTGTAAACGTCAATATCCTTTCTATGTATATTTTTCCGGATCCTATCGACTTTCAATAAGTCAGCACGTTTATTTCTCTATTCCAGATTTTTTTTTAACTCCAGGTAAGATATTTTTTTAATCTTTCAGTGTAAGATATACCTCATAGCCTCAGAATAAATATTGGTGTCCCTCCTCCGTTCTCTCTCTCCATGGTATCTGATTTGTACTACAGGTAAGAAGGTCATATACAAAAAGCAAATTCTTCACTGGGACGTACTAGAGACATGTTAAGTAGTAAGATGAACTCAAATGAGTGTTTTATGTTGCTAACTGTTCAATTTGTTATTTCGTCTTTGCTAGGTAAATACGCAGTGAACTCGAGTAAGTTATCAACATAAACATTGATTTCTTTCTGCATTGTAATTTCCACCATGGTTTGTTGTGTTCCTTTTTTCTTTAATCATGATATAGTTTCTCACTGGGTGCATGGCCTTGCAGTTGACAAATTTTTTTTTTCTGAATAGATTTTATCACACTGTATCAATGGAGATATTCAGTGTGTGTCGATATCTAAAAATAGCCTTACAATTGTTATATTCATTCTCCTGTTGAACGCATCAAAACCAAAAATGATTTTCAATCATTGGCCTCATCACTAATTCTGAACACAAAAATGGTTATTCCTTGTCACCAAAAGGGTAATTGGAGAAATTGAAGAAACAGACTCTATCAGAAAAAAAACGTGACGATGTATATGCTATTTTGGCAACATTTGTCTCTGTAATTAAACTATTTGTTTCCAATTTAGTTTTCAAGTTATTCACCGTTAAAACATTTTTAGCAAAATAAATAATCATTGCATCAAAAATAAAGATAAAAGTATCACATGGAACGCAATATAATTAAATGAGAAATGAATATATATATATATATATATATATATATATATATATATATATATATATATATATTACTTATAAACATTGTATATTCCACTTTCTTCTTTTCTAGTACTTTCTATATCTTCTATCTCGCGAATAGATTCAAAGAAAGAGTAATATGACATTGTGGGACGTAAAAAAAAAAGTCGTTCTTCTTTTGCCGCTCTCTCTATCTTCGTTTCCTTATAAAACGCTTTTTACCGATTCAAATTTCGATCCGAATGAGGAACCTTTCAGGCATTCAGAAAACTGTTGACATTTTTTTCAGTAGGAAAAACAGCCAAAAACAAGTTTTTGATCACGAAGTTTCTCCAGTTACACAAATGAAATTTGAAATATTTTTTTTTCAAATTAATGAAAACTGAACCTGATAGAGTTTCAATGTCTTACAAAGGCAGATGATTTATTGATATCAGCTGAGTTATGCACAGACCCCAAATAGTGATAATTCTAGTTATAACCTTACTCTGGCTACGGCATCAGCCGTTCTCCACTCCGTATCAGGTTTTAATATGCTAAATAGACTTAGAGGTAACAAGCACCCGGTTGAATGTCTTTCATTATATATATATATATATATATATATATATATGTGTATATATATATATAAATATATATATATATATATGTATATATGTATATATATATGTATATATATATATGTATATATATATATATATATATATATATATATATATATATATATATATATATATATATATATATATTATCGTGTCATCCTCGGACAGCTGTTTCGATGTATTACATCTCTTCAGTGTGGCTATAGACTATCCATTAACCCATCCAGTACCGTGAGGCAAAATTGAAACCCTCAAATTGGACCCAGAGGCCGATATCCTACCCCTGGACTACAGAACTGTGTGATCAATAAGGCTGAATTTAAACGATATATTCATTTACGCAGAAACTCCTCCTCCACCAGTGCTCTA
This sequence comes from Thysanoteuthis rhombus, assembly GCA_963457665.1. Lineage (NCBI taxonomy): Eukaryota > Metazoa > Mollusca > Cephalopoda > Oegopsida > Thysanoteuthidae > Thysanoteuthis > Thysanoteuthis major. The sequence goes on from OY735218.1 coordinate 49,934,489, forward strand.
TTCCAATGGAAGAGCATTGCATTAGCTTACAATGGATGAGTTACCTCAAAGAGTACTCAACCCTGAATAGAGGAACTTTAATTATATATATATATATATATATATATATATATATATATATATATATATATATATATATATATATATATATATATATATATAGTCAGCCAGCCTCCCATACCAACGTGGAAACTGAATAAACCTGTTTTCACAGTTTTGTTTGATGCTTTCTGATATTGTTTACTATGAATGAACATGAAGACTAATACAAGTCATTTAATGATAGCATTAAAAATAAAGAATCGATAAGAATGATGAAATACCATGTTTTTCTAATCAACTTAACCTTCCAACATTAACTGTTTCATCAATCATTATAGATCACGAGAATGAATAATTCATAAAACTAATTGATGACCTGCATCCAGCCACAATTATTACATGTTTCATATACTTTCAAATTTATCAATACAAGGTATTTTTAGTGATTGATGTATCAGTTCATATGAGGTTAAGTTCATTAGAAATTTGATATACGATTGTCTTGTAAACATTTCTTTATGATTAATTGCTTTGTATCACCTCAAGATATCGTCTTGGTTCCTAACTTGTGTCTGTTTTAATTTTAATAATTCAATATTTCCGGAATTTTCCATTCTTTGTATGTATTATTATGATGGTGCAGGACGTAATCATAGTGTTCATCAAGTTGCTTCAATTTTTTTCGCACAAAAAGGAATTATTATGAATAATTGGTATTAGTCTAGGAAAAAAATCAGAAGTGAAGTTGAAAGATTGTATAGCACCAGTGTTTATCCGTTTACTTTCATAATCAGCCTTAAAAATCAAAAGGTGGCCTTGATATGGATAATCTTCAGGAATATATATACATATATATATATATATATATATATATATATATATATATATATATATATATATATATATATATATATATATATATATATATATATGCTTAAAAGTGGAGATTGTCAGTAACTATGGAATAATTCACCTTGAAAAAACAATTTTGCCGTTAGAAGATCTCCTACAAACTATTTCAAACAATGGACTCTTCTACTGAAACAAGTTGTATACGAAGTACTAGTACTCTGACAGTTCACTTCACTCCAATTTTTTGCTTCTTCGACCTTGACTGCAATAAAAAAAAAACCCAAATCATTTGAACACAGCGGCCAACTCCACATCAGATAATACAAATTCCTTCAAGAGTGGCTTTGAGAATGATATTGATCATAAGACATCTAATTATCCTTTCTTGCACAAGAAATAATTCGTGAACACAACCGAAGTCATAAAAAGTTACATAGATCTCCACTCAAAGATATGAAACACAATCGGTCATAAATACTCTTTTTACTGGAATTCCTACTTTGTTATGATTGTAGTATGTATTGAAGTACGTATGAAAGGAAAAAGAGAAAATAGCATCCAGATTTTGAATCACAGCTCACCTTTATATAGACAGAGCGCATCCTCTTTCCTTTCTTCCGCACTCTAATCTACCATACCTGCCACAATTGGACCCTCTGTTGAATCAAAATAGCATACCATGGAAGACTTTTATTTGAATTCTCTCGTTTCGGACGGCAGTAGAAACCTGTATATCCGTGATTTTTTTATGGGGAATAACTAATTTCACGCATAAACAGAAGAAAATTTTTATTTGATACTTAATATTATCAAAGGAAAACTCATGTACAATATTATCTAAGATAAATTGCGTATGTTGTATGTTGGTCGAACCGGATGGAATATCACAACATGAAGGATATGGACCTTGTTTTAGAGAATGAAATCATTTAGAGATCCGTGAGTTGCATTGACAGTAATAAATCTAAATCAATTGTGAACAGTTATTTGACTCATTGATTTTCTTTCACTTAATGCAATTCTCTAGCGACGCATGTCTCGACAGATTTTAACAAATCATAGCTTTTTAACTTATAACTTTTTTTTTATTTCTCTTTTAGATTGTATGATTTCGCTGAGACTTCCGTCTTTGAATTAAAAAAACATTAAAAAATTGCTGATGAAACGGAGAGATTGAAAGGAGGGAGAAAGGGATGTAGAAAAAAAAAAAGAATTTTAATTGAGTCTGGAAGCAAAAAAAAAAAGGAGAAACTGGAAAAATAGATTTAAAAACTAAAAAAATGAGAGACAGAGGGAGATAGAATAAAAGAGAATTCAAATTAGGCCTGAAAGCAAGAAAAAGAAGGAGAAACTAGAAATAAAAAAAGAGATAGAGAGAGATTGATAGATAGATAGATAGATAGATAGATGGATAGATAGATAGATAGATAGATAGATAAATAAAGAGAGAGGGGGAGAGGGAGATGAGGGTTAAAAAGGAAATAAAATTTCAAATCAAGTTTAAAATCAGGAAAAAGGAAAGAAAAATATCAATTCAAAAAATTCAGAGGCATATATATATATAAAGAGAGAGAGAGAGTGAATAGATGATGAAAAGGAGGGAAAAATATACATGAAGGCACAAAAGAGAAGAGGAGAGAAAAGGAGGGAAAGACGGGAAGGGGGTGATATATGGAAGAAGAAAGAATGATGACTTGCCTTGAAGAAAAGAGGAATGGGGAAGAAGGTCATGTCGGACATAGAAAAAAATTCCAGAAGGGAGAGAATTAGTAGAATGAAGACACGCAAAAGTGAAGTTAGAAAGACAAGGGAAAAGAAAAAAAATGAAGGTAGCCAGGAATGAATGGATTAAGTAGAGGAGGAAGAAAAAGTAGAATGAATGCAAGCACACAAAAAAATATGAGGAAGAAAGAAACTTAAATGTAAAATAAGCAAAGGAAAAAGCACTGAGAAGAAACCTAGAATAAAACCTGAGGTAGGCAATTCAAGATAAAAAGAACTTGTAAATACGAGTCAAATTTTGTCTGGTCTCTTCGTAATTCCAGAATCCGGTCAGTAGACATGACAAAAAGATAAAAAAATAACATAGAAAAAATAAAGTACATGATGCAATGATGAGTGAAAACAAAAAAGAAGACAGCAAAAATGTCAATTAGAATTTGATGGATGCGAGAGGTCAGTACCGCTGTTGTCACACGCTATTTCCGTCGGAAATACACTGGAGTGACTTCAGATGACTACGGAATACGATGTGTGTCAGCTTCAATAGATGTAATGTCCATGTCAAGATTTCAGGAAAAATAATGGATGATTTTAAAGCGAGTGTTTTTTTCACTTGTATCAAACAGTGACCATCTTAGTGAATTCACTTTCATCTGACCTCGATCGAGCACGATTACGCAAGCAACCCCTTTCCATTTGGACGGGTGGGGCTATACAATCATCAAATCAATATCATCTCCTCTTTTCTCTCTCTGCCTCTGTCTGCCTCAGTCTGTCTGCTTGTCTCTCAATCTATCTATCTATCTATCTATCGATCTATCTATCTATCTATCTATCTATCTCTTTCTCCTTCTAGTTGATATTTGAATTTCTATTAGATGGTTTTTCTAAGAAATGCGTCTACTGGAATGGTTGGTTGGCAAAGTTTCTAACTGTTGACTTGACTCTTAGGGGATATCTGGAAGGGTTAGCTGGTTTGAGTGGTGGGTAGGAGATATTTGATATCTGCGATATGGTCTGGCAGACAATGCTCCCTTGTTTTATTTATTCATTAAACAAAATTGACGAAAACTCCCAGATGATGGCGATTTCTACATATTCTCCTATGGTTCTCCAAAACTTCAGTTGCTAAAGTAGTTATAACAGAAGTGAATGGATTTCATCAACCTTCATTGACATCATCATATTTTAACGAAATGTTTTCATTGGATTTACTTCTTCCAGACGGTCTCGTGCCAGGATGAGTGCATCAATTTTGATAAATTGTGACGGAGACAAAACAAGACTTTGTAAGTTTTGAAAGTTGGGAATTTTTATGAACTTCTTTATTCGGATATACCGCTTTTTATCATCGTGGTCTGTCATATTGATCACAACACGCACTGGTGCTTATATATATATATATATATATATATATATATATATATATATATATATATATATATATATATATATAGACGTACATGGATATATGTATATTCATGTGATTATGTAGACATGAATGTGTGTGTATATATGTGTGTATTTAAGTAGCCATATACGTGCATTGGTGTATATGCATGCATTGTATGTATTCAAGCAGGAATATATATATATATATATATATATATATATATATATATATATATATATATGTATGTATGTATGTATGTATGTATGTACGGATATAAAGTATTTGTGGAGACACGTGCAGATCTCTACATATATGTGTGTTTTTTTAGATTCATAAATTCACTTACGCATATAATGCGAGTATTTATGCATACGTACATGTTCTTTAATATATATATATATATATATATATATATATATATATATATATATATATATATATATAAGCTGATGCACCAGTGCGTGTCATGATTAATATGACAGTGAATGTGCGTGTAAGAATTTATCATTACAAAATACATGTAACGCACATCAAATATTTTTTAGAAGATATATCTTCATGATCTAACATGTGCGTGCATATTGAATTAAAAACGACATTGCAAATCCTATAAGTTATTTGTGAACAGACAGGATTTATTTTTGTACAAACATGATAATATTGAAGAATGTGTGCAATGTATAGTTTTGCCTAAAATATTTAGTTCTAAAAGAAGCGAGTGCTTGGAACAATCTTTTTTGTTTTCCATACTTTGTTATTGGATTTGGCAATGTAACCGAAGATCTACAAAGGTGTTCCACCCCTGGTACCAGTTCTGGTCCTACTAGTTCACCTTGGACTGCTGAGGCCAATGTAAATTATTATGCTCTACTACAAAGTGATACGATTTCTTACGAATCTAGCGTTTTCTGATTTTGTTCATTCTTCTTAACATTGGATCTACAAGTATTCTCAAATAAATTGAACGATAATCGGGAAGACTTTCTGTCCCCACGCTGCCTTTTCAACTGGTTGTATTTGCCACTTGCATAAGTCGATTTCAAGGGTGGTGAAGGTCTTTAAAAGATACCATTGTATCTATTTCTCGTTGACAAGTGGGCAATCAACTGGATTGTCCGAAATTTTGTAGACGAAAATTCTTCGCCTCTGATACTGAGTCAGGAGAGAATAGTTGTATCTCGTAGAGCATGATCTTCTTATCTTCAACTTCAGTTTCATCCTTTTTACTTCTTCGAGAATTTATTTTTCAAGTTCTATCTGAGTATTACTGTTCTTTCCTTATTGTGAAACTTTACGGTTGACAGATGACGAGTTTCACAAAGTTGAACTTCACTATTAGAAACAAGCGTTGCGCATGATCAGCAGAGTTGGTTATTGATACTTCGTGGTTTAGTATTGTAAGAACAGAGAGCAGAACTTGGATTCCAAGCTTTTACCGTCGTTTGATGGTAAACATTCAAAAATCGTCAGATGAAATTCATGAACAAAACATTTCGGTAAGATCCAATCGAAGAAATGTGCCATTTCAACAATGAATTCCCCCAAAACAACTATTTCATTAAAAAAGAATGTATAATATATAAACGGTAGATTCAAATTGAGATTTCAAACCATAACATCATCAAAGTGTTCGGTGTATGAACCCTGAGAAGTGCAAGAAGGCCTCATCTATTCAATAGAGTGATGGGTACAGAACAGTCAGATTAAGCGAATGGGTATAAGGAATATAAGAATTGGATGGTAAGATAACTCAAAATAAACATCTTCATCATATTCTGATGAGAGACATACATATATAAAAGACTAAAGAAAAACAAACCAAACCAGGACAGGATCATTCTACCTACAGAATATTTTTAGCCCGGTTATTGTATCGGTAACACCGCAATAACCTGAGTATTTCACTCTTTGAAGTAGTTCTCTCTTCAAAGACGGTAAAAGCTTTGATTAAAATATTTGGGTCAATTTTTGTAATATTTTGTCTCAACTTTCTTGATTTGTCCCAGACCACAATTCTAAAATTGACCTACCATAATGGTCATTAATTTTTCTATTATGACGATTCTCTGATTCACAAAGTTTCTTTCAATTGCAGTGCACTGATTCAAAGTTTCATGGTTATTTTTTTCTGATAGAATTCCATAACGATGCAAAACGAAACATGGAAAGAGTTGTGCATTTACGAAATACACAGATTTGATATTAAATCATTTTAGAGAGAGTTTGAATGGAATTAACTGTCCAATTTATCGTCAATTCAAGTTTTTCTCTTTTCTTGCAAACATGAAATATTTGACACTTTTATACAATTGTTGATTCGCAGTCGCTCTTTCTGTATATATACATATATATACACACACACACACACACACACATATATATATATATATATATATATATATATATATATATATTTATATAAATACGAGTTTATCTGTACCATAAAAAAGACAATGTTATATATATATATATATATATATATATATATATATATATATATATATATATATATATATATATATATTATGTTGCTCCTCATTATCTTGTTCATTTTCAAACAGAATGAACCAAGAATTTCGGAAAAAATGTAAATAAATAAGAGTGGCTATTTTACAATTAACATGTAATAGCCGTTTTCTTTGGCAAATGTTATAGGCAGAAAATATTGTCCATCTCTTGGCTCATTATATAAATAGATTTATTTATTTTGAGTTGGGATTCTAAAGGAATCCAATGTATTCGAACGAACCTTCGGGCAATCCAATCACCAACAGGATATGTGCAGTCATTCAACTCATAGGTTTCATCCCAATTTACCTCGAAAGCCTATGAAATAAAATGAGAATATCGCTTGAAGCAAACAGCAAACATAATCTAAGAGAGGGCTGTAATGTGTTTACCTGATTGAGAACTTCCTGGTTTAATCTCATTTGCTGATATGGACATCTACAAAGCTAAGCCATCACATTACATCACACATCTTCACAACATTGCCCACCCTCTTCAAATAGATACATCAATGCATAGACATGTTCATAACCATGTTACAATATTTGATTGATTTGTGGTAATTGCTCGATATCTCTCCAATTGGTCAATCATTTAGTCAAAGGTGGTTCGCGCAAAAAATGTTCTGGGGACAAAGTAAGATTAAATGGACAGTCATTTACAGGAGAGATGGAGATGATAGAAGATTCCCCATCTCTCTTATTGACTGAACCAAGATAACAAATCTTACATATCTACGAAAATGTATGTTATCAATACGGAGCGCATATTTTACTTGAACAAATATGTCTAACGCATACGCTCACACACACGTACACACACACACACACACACATGTATATATCATTTCTTATATGCTCAAAGCAAAAATTACTGTGATTAATCCAGAATAAAAGAACTTGTGGAGTTCGACCGAGCCAGGGTGGTAGTTATTTTGATTTTAGATGGAAAGTGAGGTCATTTTCCAATTGTTCTTGATGCTCGAAGAACATTAAAATGATATGCAATATATGTGTTCCCACCTGCTTTATGAAAATCCAGACTTTTTAATGTCCGACTAACAGGAGTAACTTATTCATTGATCAGCCCTTTTCCAATTATTGTATTGATCTCCCCCAATACAATGCTACAGAAAAAAATGATCACGTGACGGTTTCTATTTAGTGACTGTCCGAACCATTTTTTTTTTCTCCCTGAATTTCTGAGATGAGGAATCACGATTACTGATTACTGATTTATTTTGACAGTTGTCTATATCTTGGTATGTTCATCAACATTGATCAAAATCGAGTTTTGGAAATCTGCAAAATAAACGGATATTCAGACATTATTAGAGCCTTTCTCCACAGATTCAAAATATCAAATCGAGGAGTACAACTGATTGATTTCGCTAAATACGAATGCGCAGTTTGATGGATTTCTCCAACTGAGACTTGTGGTTAAGATGCGAAGTAATTCAACTTAGTATCAAGGCAGCAAGACTTCATACAGAATAGTTTTCAATTTGATTAAGAGCAAATCGTGTCCGAGGAATATTTAATTAAAGATTCTTAATTTTATCAATTCCGACAGCAGTCGTCCCATGGACTTTGTTTATCAGGCACCACGCCAACTCAATTTTTTTTCGTGCTAAATCGACCACGAAAAAGCAAAAGCGAAAATGCCAAAACGTGCTAAAGAACACCGGTAGCTCTCTCATGCATTGATGGCTAAAATGGCAAGGAAATAGCGAAAATTGCTGAAAATTACCGTTAAGAATTAAACAAATTTTTTCGCATTGCCAAGACTAGAAACACGCTGAATTTAGCGCGTAAAGAACTAGAATAGAAACACTGCAGTATGTCAAGCAAGAGGAAAATTCAGTCATTTATCAAAAAAAAAAAAACAAAAAACGAAGAAGGGTACAAAACAAAAACAAAAACAAAAAAACATTAAGGAAACATCCTGATATTTCGACAATGCGATGCAGATAACACATTCTTGTTTTTATTCTTCTATTGTTCCCATGAAATCTTGCTCAGCACGTGACATGACATAAGAATTACGATTTTTACCTTCCAATTTTGCGAATGTCCACTTGCAAAACCGTAGCTGTTTTTATGGTCTCCTTTGTTTATTTATTTTCTGCGTAGCGCAGAAAGGGAAAAAAAATCCGTGTTTAAATCTTTTATACCTAAACATGTTTACCTCTTTTATTTATGCTCTTTGTGCTTTGCTGCAGGGCAAAACATGGCTTCAAATGCATATCTCTTGTTAGGAAAAATGGCTGCCCTGCATCGGTGCATGAAGGAGGAACTGCGCATGCGTGTAAGGGCGTTTGTATCTCGGTCAATACAAACTGAATGTGTGCACATTTTATGCTCAGATGAAACATACAAGGATCATGTGATTCTATAAAATGGCAAGGTTTCATTGGAAAATTCCTAGCAGCGTATAGTTTATAACGAACGAATGGATGGGTACATTATCTATTTGTTTGATACATCTCTTTTTAGATGAAAAATTTTTGAATATATATATATATATATATATATATATATGTATGTATATATATATATATATGCATAAATACACGAACTCAAGTACACACACAAATATTGTTTATGAGTTTATATATATCTATATGTGTGTGTATATATATGTGTGTGTGTGTGTGTGTTGCTATAAATATCATACATGTATATAAATGCGTGCGTGCATGCGTGCGTGCAGGAGTGAGTATGTGTGTGTGTGTGCTTGAGTAGGTTTTCGTTGTAGTCCACTGTAAAGCAAACAATGAGTGTTTAAATACTGACCGATGTTTGTTTCTTCAAATTCATATAGGATCACATTACTCTTGTACATCGACAGTCGACTTATCTCACACACATGAATTGAACTTCTAAGTTTTCTATAGCAGTAATTCAGGAAAGAAGATTTGAATTAACATGTCGAAGACACACACTCACAGTGACTGAGATCAACAAAGAAGGCAGACTACTACGGGACAACGAATCTCCATGGAATCCTCAAAAGAAGAAGAAATCAAGCTCTGCATCACTCTAGCATGTCAAGCCTTCGGCAGGACAAGTTCAGCCATCAAGAACAAGGAAATATCATTAGTTTTAATAAGAAGCGTACACAACCAATACGTTCTCCCGATAGTCACCTATGGAGCTGAAACCTTGAACCTGACCAAGAGCCTGACCCTACGTACTGAGAACCATGCAACGTTCACATTTAATAACCATACAAGGAGTCACATGAAGATATCACAAGATAGCACAATATATTGAGAGACATCATATATTGTCCGAGGAGGATACATTAGAAAACTCAGATGGCAATGACAGGAAGAATGGCAGACAACTGCTGGATACTACGATCCAAATCCCAGCGATCATATGTGAAACCTTGGTTGGCAGAATTTAAGATGGTTAAACGAACTAGACATATTCAGGGAGTATTGGCTATGCGACGCCCTTGATAGACATGTCTGGCGAATCTTGCGGAAGGTTCAAGTCCAACAACGGACAGTGGCTAATGAATAAAACTAGACATTACACCAGGCATATATACTCACTACAGCACAAATAATTACCTCTATCTACCTATCCAGAGAGTTTTACACTTTTTGGACTTATTTTCTTTTTACTACTAAGTGAAAGGTTGGAATATGTCTAGCGTCTTATGAATCGAATGTTAGGATTCTCACAAAGAGGGGCATTTGTTGTTTCTCAGATTTTTTGAATTTTCAAGAGCAAACATTGTGAAAAGGAATTCTCTCTTTATTACTGTAATCTGCTGTTCTATCGAATGCCCCATGAAATATAATAATCTTGATATTCTTGCTTCGACTAAGCTCTTAAAATAGATATGTCGCATAAAGTGAAAAAAAGATTTACTATCTACATGGTTACCTATAAACTGGAAACAAATATGTAATAAACACACAGAGGCACATACACACAAATATTCTCATACACACATATGCACACACACCTTTTACTTGATATATATATATATATATATATATATATATATAAATATATATATATATATATATATGTATGTATATGTATATATATATATATATATATATATATATATATATATATATTTATGTATATATATATATATAGATAGATAGATAGATATAGATATATATATATATGTATATATAGAGAGAGAGAGGTACTAAAAGATAGAAATGTTACCAGATTCATATATATATATATATATATATATATATATATATATATATATATATATATATATATATATATATATATATATATATCACCCTTTCCACATCTGTCGTTGGGGAAAAACATACCTAACGATTCACCACATCACTCTATCATTAATGTCACGGACCCAACAATTTGAACTTTTATTCCATCATGCCATCTTATATCATGTCGTACATAGTTTTGCATATGAAATTGAGGATCCACGTTTCACGTTGTGATGTTTAAGGGTTGTCTGACATTCTGGTAATATGACCAGCCCATTGTCATTTTAGATCTTCTTTATAAATTATACATCCCTAAATGCTCCTTTTTCTCTAATACACGGTGCTGTTTTGTGAACTTTCCAAGAAATGTTGAGTATGATTCTCTCATGTGCACGTTCCATAGACAGAAATGTCACTCTTTTAGCTAGGTTCAATGTTTCAGCTGCTTTGATGACTATTGGGAGATTGCATTGGTAGTATACATGTTCCTTTTGAAACTAATTGGATTTTCTTGTTCCTAGAGGACAAGCCTGCTCTACCAAGAGCTATAGTAATCTGAAATGATCCTTTGCTTGATTCCTCCTTATTCTGAGTGTTTCAAGGAAATTCGTTGTCCTATTTAGATGCAGTTGTCTATGTATACACACATGCGTACACACACACACACACACACACACACACATATATATATCGATATAGATATAAGATATGAATGCATACATATATAGAGATGTAATATATGAAGAAGTAAGGATTCGCCACCCAAATACAATTATATTTATGCCAAGTTAGGGCTTCTCTATGATATATATATATATATATATATATATATATTGATAGATAGATAGATAGATAGATAGATAGATAGATAGATAGATAGATAGATGGAGAGATTCTTGAATTGAGCACTCCAGTGGATGGTGAATTATGAAGTATGCGTGAAAAACATCGCTCATTTCGATCCCACTGTCCGTCTATTTGGTTGAATACCAAAATCCTGTTCTGGAGTGGGGATTTCGATTTTGTTTGGCGGCACTGGAGTGGCTATCGCGTCTATAGCTACATTGGAAAGTTGTAATATGATGAAACAGCTTTCTCTGGATGATATAGATATATATGTATATATATGTGTGTGTGTGTGTGTGTGTGCAAATCTCTGTGAATCTATTACTATCAATCTCTCTCTATATATATTATGTACATATAGATTGTATATTTATGTAAACATATATCCTATATATATAACGTACGCGCGCACACACACACACACACATATGTATTCATCAATTGCAGGTATAATTTATGCAGCAGCTCAATTTTGTTCAATCCTTTCTATGTTGTCAAGACCGAAAGGCTCATTAACCGTGTGACGACATCAATGTATTTCTTTGTTAATACAGCAATTTATAAAAATACGGTCGGATCATATATATCCATTTCTAAATAAGTAACCGTCATGTTGAAAGGAATGAATGGACTGATGATAAACTAGTAGTTAAATTGAAGCGAAAATAATTTTTTTTGTTCTTTGTACAATTGGCGATTGTTTCGTTCAATGACAAGGGCAACAATACGTTGAGGAACCTTCTTTATGGATCGCAGGTTTGATTCCAGCAGCAGCCCTTTTTTCTTCGTTTTTTTTTAAATTTTACTTATCTGAGCCAAGTGTGACATTATCGTGTAACGACAGGAAATCACTTGTTTTTTTTTTCGTAATATAACGTGATGATAATAATTCTATCATGATTCTCTCTGAACATAAATATCCATTCTTGATACACACATATATAGATATGCCTATACATGTATTCATGTATGAATATATATATATATATATATATATATATATATATATATATATATATATATATATATATATGTATAACAAAACAGCTGTCTGTTGATGACTCTATTGTATGCATATGTATACAAAACTATCTATCCATCTATCTATTTATCAATCTCTCTCTCTCTCTTTATATATATATATATATATATATATATATATATATATATATATATATGTATATATATGTGTGTGTTTGTGTGTGTGTGTGTGTGTGTGTGTATTGTGCATATGCTTGCGTGGATATTGATACGGTGATAATATATGTGTATGTGGGAACATGTATAATGCATCGAAAACTTTTGTTTTGAGCACATCAATATGTAAGTATATCTTCATTTACATGTATATATTGTTAGATTTATACAATGTAAATATAAGAAATCAAACGCATGCACACACATACGCATGCACACACAACACACACACACACACACACACATATATATATATATATATATATATATATATAAATATATATAAAATTCGAAAATATTTTGTATTGTATATACCTCTAAATGGAATACATACATATAAACATAGATATTTGCTGAACAGTCTCTATTGTTTCATGCATGTGTCTTGCACATATATATATATATATATATATATATATATATATATATATATATATATGTGAGTATATATATATATATATATATATATATATATATATATATATATATATATATATATATATTCAAATCCTTTATATATGTTGAGCAGAATCGGTGAAATTGTCTTAATGGTGAAATTTACTTGTTTTTGCAAAAAATGTTTCGTTTCGCTTTGATTACATAGACCTATGATCATAAAAGTGTGTCTGTGTGTCTGTGTGTTTGAGTGTATGTGTGTGTGTGTGTGCACTCGTTCTTGAATACTGGGGCTTATCCCCCCATTTTAGCAATATGTACAAGGAGGATTCAAACCACAATTCTCCCCTTCCTTGCAGAGAATGGCATCTGATTTCAGGTGAACACGCATGCCCTCTTCTTCTTCTTCCCTATTGTGTGAAATGCAATAAGTCATAAATATGTTTACATCTTTTTGGACGATGCCGATATAGAATATACACATATAAAAGTACAAAAAAACATGCCTGTGTATCTCTTGAGAGAGACAAGATGGGATGAGTATAAACATTACTGTCTTTCAATACTACATTAGTAGTATGTGTTTACGGATGCAGTAACTGTTTTTTTTTTTTTTTTTTGATTGATCACCCCAACCTAGAATGCTGCAACTTTCAATGAATGACGAACCAGATTTGGAGTCTCTGTAGCAGAAGCCGTCAATAAAATATTATCAGCATTAACATAGATATTTCTTTGCAGTTTTCAAGTTGGCTGACCTAGCTTGCTGGCCGACGAGCTGGTTATCTGTCTTCATGTATGTGTCATGCGTTGAGGCTGCACCAATGGGGCTAGAGGGCTGAAATACATAAACCATTTAGAATTATATGGACATTTACTCTTCTTTTTACCCACCCTCAATTATATTGTATGTCGGGTTCAATTTGTAATGTACTTTCGAGATTTTTTCACTTCTGTTTTTGAAAATTCGACTTATTAGTAATCGAACGAAAAGCAAGAAAAGTTGATCATTCATCGTTACTTTTTCCCCATCTTTTAATTGATCGCCCCAAATATAGCATGTTACCAGGATACATTAGTCACGTGACGGTTTCTAATGACTGACCAATCAGACCTGTTAATGTTCCAGTATTCATTTCTTTGTTTTTATAACTCGATTAGACCGGGACAAAGAATCTTCTTTCATTTGAAGTCCTCTCCGTCAGCGGTGATTTTGGTTCTTGTACCTCAGTTTATTTATATTCCTCTCCCTTTAGATAATTATTTCTGTTTCATTTCTTTCGGTTCACGTTCTGCAAGCAGATTCTGTTCCGTCTTTTCAACTTTCAATGTTATGACGTTTGCCACGTTCTTGACCTTGGCATGCCAATAAGTGACCTCTGATCTTCATGAATATTCAATACATGCGACAGTCTAGCATCGAATCGGGTTTCAGTCTCATTTCTTTTTTTTTTCTTTGAGAGATCGTCTTTTTTTCTTTCTTTTCTTCTCAATTCATCCAATTCTCTCTTCATTCATTGACCTTTTAGTTGTGTCACTGTTTTTCTCCTCCGTTTTCTTTCTTTCTTCCTATCTTTTGAGTCCTTTCATTTCTTTATTTTTTTCCCTCACATTGAACATCTCTTTCTTGCTTGCTTCTTTTCTCATTTTCTTTCTACCATCCTTTTCGGTTTATTTTGTATGCAGTTATATCCTGCCTTTCGAAATTCAGGTTTACACCACTGTTTAACTCTAACAGAATAAGGTAGAAACGCAACTAAAGTTGTGTTTGTTTTGTGCAGAGCCGTTCTTGAGGCAGTCGGCACCGTTTTCAATCCTCTCTCTCTCTCTCTCTCTCTCTCACACACACACACACACACTCACATCCCAATATACTGAAACACCCATTATCTCAGCCCCTACGACCAAGCCTATCATATCCTCGTCTCCATTTTTGTATCTGGGAACGCTCAATGTTTCAATGTAATAATGGTAATTACTTCCGACATAACGCCATTTTCGTTTACTAAAGCTATTTTATTGGAAAACTCTACGTCTGGACAGTGGAGAAAAGCTCTCTTCTACATGTTCTGTCTGATTTTTTTCCAGTAACTTATTCGTGTTTCATCGCAAATTTTCTTTCTTTCCCTCTTCCTTGCTTTCTGCCTGTCTGTCTGTCTCTGTCTCTCTGTCCCTCTGTCTCTCTTCCTCTCTCTCTGTCTCTCTCTTTTATTCTTTCTTTTCTCCTCTCTTCCTTATAATTTTTTCCTCTCTCTCTCTCTCTCTCTCCTTTTTTTCGGTTATTTTGTCTTTCTTGTTCTCATAAATTCCTTCTCCCTTTTCTTTACTTGGACACCCTGACATAGCGTAATGTGATATTTTGAATGATCATAAACTCACTTGTGAGTATGGAGAAAGAAGACGACTCCTTTCTGTGGGAGACACCAGTTTGTTTTTCATCTTTTTTTACAGAGGGTTTCATCATTTCTTGCCGTTCTGAATACATCAACCTCATCATATAAACATATCAACATCATAATAATTCTTTTGCAAGTTTCACGAACACCTGTCAGAGAAGGAGAGGGGGTAAAAGAAGAGAGAATATGAGGATATGTTTTTGTACCGGGAGCCTATGTTCTCCATTTAGTTACGGGCACAAAGCCCTGGCCATAGAGATGTTTGCTTCTTAGATCACTCTCCCATTGAAAATGTATATTTATACCTAATTGCAAGCTCTTCCTTGCTGTCTTTGTTCCGCCAATGATTTTTAACTATCTCGTTTCCATTTCCAAGGTCGCATATTTCTTCACCTCTTTTCAGCTTCTTTCTTTCTCTACTTGTCATCTAATTCCTTTTACTCCGGTTTCAATTCACATACCTCTTTGCCTTTCCTTTCTTTATTTCAATTCCTTCTCATGCTAGCAAAACCATCCTTACGTATTTTGGTTGCTGGGGTTTGGCTTTGATGAGTTTTTAACGAGCAGTCTTTATCTAAGACACCATGTCGTTTCTTTCACTACCAGTTAACTTAACTACTTATCTTCAATGTTTATTCTTATCAGAAGTGAATACCCACACATACGCAAACTGATACATGAGCTCACACATGTGCATACAAATCCACCTATATATATAAATACATACACTGAACGCATTTTTATACTACCTAAATACTTATGCAAGCACAAACATACACATAGATCCGTGATATATATATATATATATATATATATATATATATATATATATATATATATATATATATATATATAAAGTTTTGCAGCTTTAAGCACCAAAATTTGAAAAGGTTTTGAAATTTTTTTGTGTCACTTCAGTAATCTGAAATTGTGATTTAACCAATTTTCTCCATTGCTTTTGGTGTTTTACAAATACTTTGTTATAATGGTAGTATGTGTAGATTTTCAATTGTTTGGATCATCTGTTGTTTACTACGCAAATTAAGGATTTAAGGACAAAGCAATTATATTAGCATTGAACAGCACCTCCCTATCAGCTACAAAATTAATACATACCTTAAGTCATACATATAGTTTGTTATTTTTTTTTCATAAAGGGTATTATCATAATGAATTGTATGCTGATGTTATTCTATATTACACATCATTGAATTTTCAAAAACAGGGTTCACTTCCGTAGGTTACCCAAAATCGTGTTTAGAAAAGACAGATTAGTAGGTATAACAACAGACGTGATTTGTTGTTCGTTTCATTTCTACTATATATATATATGAATATATATATATATATATGAATATATATATATATATATATATATGAATATATATATATATATATATATTTATATATATATATATATATATATATATATACATACATACATATATGTGTGTGTGTATATATATATGTATACATACATACATACATACATATATGTGTGCGTGTATATGTATATATATATATATATATATTTATATATATATTATATATATATATATATATATATATATATATATATATATATATATATATATGTATATATATATATATATATATATATATATATGAACACTCACACAATTGCATCGATTAATATTTTCCTTCATCAGATAAACGGAAAATTAACGGGATTAATTACTAACACCACACTCAATATGATTAATTTCGATTTGTGAGTTTGATCCTTTATTTTTGTTTTATTTTTCATTCTTCTCTCCTTTTTTTCTTTCTTTTCGTTTATTTTTTCATCATAATTCTTCTCTTCGTTCTTTACCTCGGTTTCATTCCCCTTCCTCATCTCTCTCATCTTCCTCCTTCTGTTATCCTATGTTTATTATGGTTTATTCGTTTCCCTTGTCAAAATGCTTCTTTCCTAATTTCATTTTTCCTTTCTCTCGTAACTTGACTCTTTTTGTCCATTTCTTATTTTTTTTCTCCTTCTCGGCATACTTTATGTCTTTATCACTTACCCTTCCCCCTTTTTTCCCTTCTTTCTTTCTTTTACTATTGCTGAAGGCATTTTTTTCGATCTGTTTCCTTGGTTTTTTTTTTCTTAGTCCTTCTTAAATCTCTTTATTCATCTACTTCCGTCAATAACTTTTTTTTTTTTTTGCACTACATTTTATTCCTTTGATAAAATGTATTTTGATTACTTTACAAGAAAGATAAGGTCTAGTTGGTCACTCACCAGAAACCGTCACATGGCCAATATCTCATGATAGCAATCGGCTGATCATTATAAATAATTGGATGATCCATTGAAAATTGGAAAGATGGGTGATAAATGAATAAGTGACACCTTTTGTCTGAATTGAAAAAAAAGAGGCTTTTTTTCTCGTCATAATATGGAGTAATTTTTTGATGTTCAGTCCTCTGGCTCTATTGTTGCAACCTGGACCTATGATACATGCATATCCAAGCGCTTAGATTGACGGCCAACCAGAGAAGCTCAAAAACTGGAGAAACTTCTTAACAGTTTTAGTAATATTCTTGGTTGATAGTTTCTAGAAATAAAACATTTCATAATTTCCAATCTGTTACTTTTGCCACTCTTTTATCATGCTATTGTTTCCCATTTGCCTCCTCTTGTAGTCTCTTACCTCAACCTAATTGTTACGACCGGAATCAGAACATCTTTGAATGGAATGTTTTTGTTTGGATCAATGTTTTTATATTTTTGCTCAAGATGCCCATCTCCATAACAATCTGCTTTCTGAACCGAGACTGATCTTCTCTGCGTCATGCTGAATTATTTGGACGTTCGGAAAATAATTACGTATTTTTGAATCCCGTTTGCAGTTTTCAAACGGTTTTTACCACGAGCCTTCACAGCATCAGGATACACTCCACAAATGTTTTCATTGCCTGCGTGACAGCGAGACTCATTTGTAATTCATACAGTAAGTAACGTTGAACATATTGCTCTCTATCCTCCATCGGGTTAAACTTATCGAACCGAACCAAGATGCTGCTTTGCACCAATTCACCTCGATCTTGCCTTTGATGGTTGGCCTATAATTTATAGCAGTGAAATACAAAATCATTTTCCGAACAACCTAACAAATTCATAAGATGCCATGCCTTCAAAAAAATCAATGCAATTTAATCTCTATGCGTAGCAATATGAATCGGAAAAAACTCATCTATAATTCTGTTTGTTCCTTCTGTGTTCGACTGTTACACTTTAAGTATTTCAAGGGAAGATTTAATAAAGGGAACATTTTTGAGGAGGACTGAACAGAAAAAAAAGTTTGGTAGGAAAGGAGTAAGAAAAGGGAAAGTTAGATATTTTAATAATATGGTCGAAAGCTGAAGGGATGAAAAGAAAGATAAGTTGTTTACAGGGGTGTTGGACGATTTTTGAAGGTGAAACTAACCCATGTTAGTGCATGATTTAGAAAAAAAACAATGAAGAGTAACGCTGATAAGGAGAGAATTGGAAAATACAATAAAGATTGAGAGAAGAGCAGAGGCTTATGATAATGGTTAATCTTTGTCGTCAGCATCCGGGGAAGCTTTATTGGTTCAGCAAGTAGTAAATATCAGATTAGATTAGATCAGGGATATTTGATCATTCAATGAAGATTTTCATAGATATTCATATTATTTGGGATTTGGAATCATGAAGAGATCAATATAGATGTGGTGTGATTAAATCGTCTTCCCAAGCAAAAGAAAACTACCCCAGAGGCCAAGAAAATCAGTTTTATCCTTAAACTTTGAACGTTAAAAGATGACGAACAATTTTGAAATAGAAACCATCATAAAAAGTTACTTCTTCAGCTTTTTTTTGATTGCAAAAAAATTAATGTTGATAAAGCTGGATAGAAAGTGACCAATATAGCAAAAACTTGCATTGTAAATATGCACCCAAAAGTCTATTCTGCGAAGAAATCTAAAACATTAACAAAAATTGTTCTTTTCTAGAAATATCAAAGAATAAATGTTCAAAATTGCAGCCCTTCAGACCTTTTGGTACAGCCTGTATGTCTTTCATACATAGTCATTCAGCCAGTCAGAATCAGTTAAAAACTGCAGAAATCAATTTTTATAGTTTTGGTTTACGGTTTCTGATAATCTTCCCCTATTGAATACGGACCATTCACCTATTGTTGGGACGACATATTTTTGCTCCCATGTTCAAAATATTGATTCTTTCATCAAAAATATTCAAATATATTTAATAACTTTTGATATTTTGAGAGCTTTTTTTTTTAGTATCTATTCGTGCGATGAATTAACCATTACGGGCCATGATGTAAAATTCATTCGATAAATAGAACCGAACTTACGTGATTCATACTGAATTATATTGAACATACTCTCATGCTCGGGGACATGCATGTAGATGTCTACGATATGAATCCCGTGCTTGGAAAATGCTTTCTATGTAATATAATTTGATTTTATGCTGGGAATGTGGATATTGCATAGGAAGTAGTTTCCAATACCTACATGGATCTTCTCTTACTGTGTTTACGTGAAACGTTCAGAATTGGAGGTAAACATGTTTGTAGATTCCCTTTCATATAGAAATAAGCGCGTGGATATGCATAAATTTAGATACCGAATCTCTCCACTATTTCACTCGCTTACACACCTACGAGTATATATTCATTTGTGCGAGTATGTATACATTTGTATTCGTACATATGTATATATTCATATTCATACAGATGTATATATCTATATTCATATAGATGTATATATTCATATGTATATTCTTGCATGTATGAATATATTTATGTGTATGTACACGTATGTATTTATATATTTCTATGTATGTCCCTCTGAATGTTAATACCTATATGTATGTATTTGTATGTATGCATATGTTTATATGTGTGTTCTTGTATGCATGTGTATATTTATATATATGTACTGGTATACATATCAGTATGTGTGTACTTGGATGTATATATTTATATGTGTATACTTGTATGTATAAATCTGTCTATCTGCATATACTTATATGTATCTTCCTATTTCTATTTATATACCCATTTGTATGTGTATATGTATATAGTATGCGTGTGCTTTTGTGTATGCATGTATGTATTTAAAAGCATGTATGCATTTATATGTGCGTATACATACATACACACACATATATATACATATATGTATATATATGTATATATATGTATATATTTATATATATATATATGTATATATTTATATATATATATATATAATTATATATATATGTATATATATATGTATATATTTATATTTATATATATATATATATAATTATATATATATATATATATATATATATATATATATATATATATATATATATATATATATATATATATATATATCAGTTAGCAGATAACTGTAATGCGTTTCCTTGGTATCGTTGTACTGATTTTCTACTTAATGTAATGCTGTATTCCGATCGTTTTTCCATATAAGCTGCACGCACACCTGCACAGGGTTGCAAGTACCGGAGTAAAGGCATCCATATCTTTTAGCTATTCTCCTTGGTAATCACAAGGAATATATTGATAGCGATATTCGAATCAATGGAAAAACCGTCCAATCAACTTTTCAATCTAGCAGGGTTTTCTATTCCTTCATCTGCTTCAACATCTTCCTTAGCCTACAGAATCGACTCATCAAATCGAAAATCCCTGTTGTTGTATTTATCAATAAGAGGTCACACAGTTATTGAAATGGGACATAAAGGTTACCGTTTTGTCTATTATGGTTGAAGTACTGAGCCAAAACGCTCGCATCCATATAGGATGAATTCAAAATTTGAGAAAAAATGCGACTTTCCACAACTGGGTCTTGCTAGGGTCTGTGAGTATACTGAAAACATTGCTTGGAATTTGTTGAGACCTGCTGTCACTGTCTCCAGCAATAATCCTCAGATATCTAGTGCAAACCTTCAGGGGCATAATACTACCGCAAATAATATTTGGACCTTGCACACTAACTTTTTTGTGTAAATGTTTTGTAACATGAAGGTCATGGTTTTGCTCGTACTAATTGCTGGATTAGAAACTATAGTAAAAAAATATCAAAATCGAGATTAAATGATTTGAGGATTTGCAGAAGGATTGAGACAATATATTTAAAACATGTTCTTCATTAGATGAGTATTTTTATCAGAAATCTCAACCAATTTTATAAATCTCATTAGAACTAATACTTTTTACAATATCCATGAGAATTTTCCTATTGTTCGAGCGTTAGAATATATCAAAATGCGTATGACTTTGGAAGTCTGGTGGAATAATAAAAATATTTCATCACAGAACACCAGAAAACAATTAAAAGCAATCCAATGTTTGTAAAAGTTACTACCGAAATAAATATTTATCAGCGAAATTAAAACTACAGAAGGTGACAAATGAAATATTTATCCATTGGAAGATAATCAATTCCAAGTTATCTTTTCCAAAATAATCATTTCCAAGTTATCCATTGCAAAATAATCAATCCCAAGTTATCCATAGCAAGATGATCGATTCCAAGTCAGCCGTTGCAAGATAATCAATTTCAAGTAATCCATTACAGAATAATCTATTGCAAGATAATTCATAGCAAGAGAAAAACCTTCCTCAAATATAGATCTGAGTTGCCAACAATCAAAATAGAACAAGAAGTTTATTGAGTTAGTCAAAAAACTTCAATTGCTGATATTCCCATGATTTTCTGTCAACGGGTTTAGATATTTCAACAGACTTTGATGTGTTCCAGTCGCAAAAATCATCAGCAACATATTGTAACAATTTCTACTCTTTGGGATATTCACCGAAGAGCTTATTGAAGATGCGGTAATTGCATTTTAAGTATAAAATATCACAACTATCGATCAGCAGATATTTTTGCCATTCAAAAGAGAAAAATGTACAAATATATATTAATCGACGGACATCCCTCGTAGCTTGATAAACAACGCTCCTAAAATACTTTTCTCTTCCCATTAATACCAGTTGTCTTACTCTCCGAATTGGCCTCTCCTTCTTCTTGTTCTCTCATTTTTCTTTTCCTCTTCTAATCCTCTCTAATTCAAGTTATCTCACCTAGGGTGAAGTGTTTTGGAAGTTGGAACCTCACCGTCAATACAGAATAATTGTGCTGTACAATTATTTTATTATAACAATATACGGATGTAAGTAGTTGGCGTAGTGACAGGGTTAACGCTGAGGTATATTCTGTTTATACCTTGTGGCCCCTCCCATATTCTGGATATACATTCTTCGCTCCTCCCTCTTGAGGAGTGGCAGAGGATGCCTCTGATTCTTACTACTATTACTCCCTCCTTCAACCAATACTTTTTCTTCCCCTATTTTCCCCTCTCATCATGCAGGTATAAATATTTCCATTCTCCATAACGAAATACAAAATGTCAAAAAAAATTCCCAACCAACTAATCAAATGCACCATATATCCATGATTGTTCTTTTGCAATTTGTGCGATTATAGAAGAGAGACTCTCTATCGGCGTAAAATTATATTTGAAAAGACGCAGATGAAGAATTAGGAAATACACGCTACTTATATTAATGGAAATTGGTCTTAAGTGGCTGAGGTATTTTTTCCCAGAAAATTGCGTTCTACTCCCAGAAAATCATACTATGCTCTAGATATTTCACCGGGACAGGTTTTGAACTATATATCGGAAGAGTTCCTTGACTGCAGAAGCAAAAAAATAAAATAAAATAAAAATAACAGATTTTTTCGGTTTCCCAAAAGTGATATTTTCAAAATACGGGGAACATACTATCAGCAGCAGCAGCAACCTTTACGCGCCCAACGTTGGACATAGACTTTCCCCTTCCCACGTTAAGCCCGACCTTGTGTCACATATTGCTGTGATGGGACAGTGATTAAATAGGACTTTCCCCAAGATTAGCCAGACCTGACTGTCGTGGGCATTGTTGTTTCAGTAATTTCTGAACGTGTATAATGGTCACGTCATTTTTTCCCGTATTTTGCCGGTTACAGTTTCGCATATGATCCGTGGGAATACACGTTCAAAGACTTGCTTTTTGGTATAGTGTGTTCAAGAAGGGAAGAGAATTCCATATCAAATTTGAATGAGAAATATTTCTTTAATCAAATTCATGCCTGAATAAAAATGTCCCGGTAGAACTCTGAAATAGATCTCCGGGACATATACATCTTGAAAATTATGACAAATACGTCTCCAGAGTCTTGAAACGGATTATTCATTTAATTAATTTTGTGATTTTTCTTAATAAACTGTTTCTAAAAAATGGAAAACAAAACTGAAAAAATTCCCTTGTCAGTGATGTCCGGTTCTGAAAATATCCCCCACTATCAAACCAGTATCGAATCATCGTAGCAACCATCACTGACCCAGTCGAACAATTTAATTTGTAAATTGATTCTTACATTGATCAGTGAATTAATGACGTTCGGCCAAGCAGACAGATTTGATGAAAAGAATGGGCATCAGCACTATCTCCCCTAATTACGCCAATGACCCATGTCTGAGAGGCCACATTTGGGGAGATTTTCTACCATTAAATAAAATTGAATCTGTTCACCGACTGAATGAATCTTTTGATTATAGAAAAGTTTATTTACGGGTAAAACAAGTCTCGGTCTTAATTTTTAAACCCGTCTTTAAAAAATGAGAGAACTTGAACTCAGTACGAAGATATTTCAATTAGCCTTGTGCGTGGATATTCTTTCTATAATATAAAACGACTGGTGCTGTTTGTTACTGTGCCCTCCCACCGCGAAAATTGGCACAGTTCAACCAAATTTTGCACAAATTCGGTATGTATCTTCAAAGGACCCAGATGAATGGTTTAAAAGGGAAAAAAAGTTTTGAGAATTTTTCAAAACAAGATTTTAGATGATGAAAGTTCTGTATATAATGCTAAACTGAAAACTTATTTCGAATTTCAACATATATCTTGAAAATTATGACAAATGCTAGCTGAAAACAGCCCAATGTAACCGCTGCTTGCAACTTACTCATAAATAACTTGTTACAAAATGATTGTATTGCCTTGTACACAAACTATTGAAAGATTCTGCTGCCCAATGTTTCTTTGTTTATGTTCAGCCAGGATGAACTAATTTTTACGTACATTTGCAATAAATGAATAGATAGATAAACAAACAAGGTAAATTACTCAATTGATACTCTTTAATTGTAATCTCCCTTGACAAATATTCCAGACATACGTGCAAATAAGTTAATTCAAGTATTCCAATCAGTAAATGCCTGTATTTATCCTCATATATTTATTCCTTGGCTGGTTGGGACCCCAGCTGTGCAGTAATGATTAGTCTGCTGACAGCGAATTTGATTCTATTCAGGGCACAATAATTGAGGCCTCATGCCAGACTACATTAAGCTTTAAGAATCCTTGTCGTGAATTTATGTTTAACGACCTAGTCCAAAAGACCACGGTAATAAACAAAATGCAAAAATAGGATGAAGTGCCTCTGGTTCTAGCATAAATTTCGAAGTGAAAAAAATGAATATTGCCTTCGGATTATCAGCCATACCACATTTAGGAACCAATAATGTAGTTCATTTAGGTTGGATTCGCTGTTGATCAATGCTTGGTAGATTCTGAAGTACCCGTCTGTCGAGGCTGATAATGGTTAAAAATAAGTTTTCGTCCCCACCCTGCTTATTTAGTTACAAACCTGGTCGAACGTCGGTGATTATCTAACGCGATTTGACCCTAACTTCTATTCATGATTATTACTGCATTTAGTTCTATCTTAATGGATGCCTCACAATTGAAATCTAGTACAACAATATGGTGAACATAAACCGTAGTACTGTAGTGAGTTCTGTCCTCACTGAGTGCACCACACTTTTGAGCTTGCAGCAGACTATATCCATATGATTCACATTTTGTAACAATGGTTAACAAGTTGGTTTCGTGGAACGTTACTAATGTAATGAGTAATGCCCTCATTGAGCGTTTATCTTTTTAACCTTATGTCAAACTAAGCTAAGTCTAGGAAATATGTAGATTCATTTATGACCCCCAGAATAGCTGGGGACAATCATTTGCTACGGGTGATGAGTCATTTTACTTCTAATTTCCCGATATATTTCAATGAAATGTTTTCTGTCGGCTTGGAAAGTGCTCTTATTTAGTGATTGTGAGTTCTGTATGATCCGATTGTTTGCTTACATTTTATAAACAATTGCGAATATCTATCGAATTTTGAATGATATTGGTGAAATTTGTTTATAATGATCACAAAGTCCAAAAAATGAAAAAATGGTGAATTACGGTCAATCAGATTGTTCATTTCATACGTAAATAACCATGACAACATACAAAAATATCGAATTTTGGAACTGCCAAACAGATTAGAATGGATATAGTCATACAGATCCTTCGGAACCTCGTTAATCAAAACATATGATGTTTTCAAAAGAATATCTTGTTTCGAAATAAAGTTTAAGATTCTTATAGAAAACTATTTCCATTTTTCTACCATTACTTCAGCCGTCCGGGGATATTTCAGCCAACATATTTAAAAATAAGGATTTTTATTCTTTGGATACAGTTAGACTGGTGTTTCATATCATGAGTGAAAGAGAACTGCCCTCAACATTTTAATTCAGACATAAACTGACAGCAAGACTGTGGCACTTTTAGAACGCCCTGACCAGAATTGGTTGGTGCTGTTGAACACTCAAAAAAAAACAAAACAAAAAAACAGGATTGGTGCCCTCATTTGTGATATCATCTTTAAAAGGAAAAATCTCGACTTTCCTTCCTAATTCAGGTTATTTTTCCAGGAATGAATTGGGAGGTGGGAGAACTACGTGGAACAAAAAACGGTGCCGTATTTATATATATGTTTGAGCTCTGAGCCATATTGTAGTTATTTACATGAGCTGATAAGAGAATGGGCCTTAGGTGGGGGTAGCTGCCGAAACGTCGTGCCACACACTGACAAAGATACACGCAGACACACACACACTCACACCAGTACACACATTGATCATAACGTTAAAAAAAAAATACCTTTATTTTTAGAAACGTAACTAAAAGTAATATATTTTTTAGTACATCGTTGGTCAGAAATAAGTGTTTTAGGAAATCCTCCCATCGATTTCATAGACTAGGATAAGTTAATCAGTTAGGTTTATCGGTTTGGTAATCTTATAACCAAGAACTCTCCCAGAAGACTGACCTAAAACATTCTTTCTGAAGTGCTCTCTTTGTTGAAAACAATTGTAGGTTTATCGATTCAAGGTTACCCACGATGAAATTCTAAGCTCTACGTCCTTATAATGTGAAGTGTTTTACTGGCGGGTGCTCTATATGTTCCGCAGAGTTTTACTACTAACTGTACACTTCAAATGATTATAACAGTACTACTTAGTAACCATTGAAGTTCCTGATATATCTGTACTTCTATCCGTTTATTGCATACATATAAATACTCAAAGTTAAGGATAATGTACATAAATGTTCAGGGCTTCATTCCAACTGAACTCATAGATGTAAGAAAGTTTATCGCTTGAAATGGTGGGAAGGGAATAATTTTATCAGCAAAATTATTTCCTTTCTGAGGGAGAATCCAGAGAAAAAACTCGAACCGTCCATTATATAGATAGAAAATACTTTGTTATTTCTATGATCATTTTTTACGTACATACTTATTAGGTTATTGACTGCTTATTTCTCCATCCAGTTGATTCACTGGGATGAGATTTAGCTGGTTACTCTCCCATAACTGTTTCCGATATGCACTCAGCGTAGCTCATTATGGTACAAGTTTAAGCGTTGAAAAGGATAGTTCAGCGCCGATCCCCCAACTAAGAAGACTATGCCTAGAAAAATCATAATTAGGGAAGCTGGTTCCTAACAAATCTTGTCACGATTTTCTGTCATAAACTCGTGATTATTTCAGCCTCAAGGCATGTCAGTTGAAATAACATTTGCTTAGTCGGACGAAACCACAACACTGTCATTCAACACAGATGGAACCCATTTCAAGGTTCATTACGCAAAAAAGTTCAACTTATTTTTGGAATTAGAAGTTTCGAGGGATATTGTTTTCATAAACTATTTTAATGTAAAAACATGCTTTATTTCAATATGATTTTGGTTACATAGGAGGTCAAAGGGATTTATCTAAAGATATATACCTACAAACGGAAGTAGAATCTTTAAGAAAAATAAATGCACAATTTTTTTCTTTCGTGGAGCACAGCAAAGTATCACTGTTTGTTTGTTTTTTTTCGATTTGTACTCCTTCTGTTTAAAAGAAACGTAATTCTGTATAAAAATATATATCATTCAAGTCTCGCTGCTGACAGTAAATCAGTAAGTATATGTATACCAACTTCATCATCAGTAGCAGTAGCACTTTTATTGGCCATCGGTGGACTTAAACCTTCCCGAAGATTCACCAGATCTCTAGAATATTGGCGTCGCAGAGCCAATACTTCCTGAACTTGACTAATTTATCATGCCACTGCATATTTTTCCGGCCACAGTGGCGCCTATGATGTCTGGGTTTCCACATTGTGGATCCTGGTGTTTAGCGGTAGCCTGACATTCTTGCAGCATGTCCAGACTGTTTCAACTTGATTTTTCTAATGAATTCCATACCCCTGACTCCTAGTTCTCTCTAATATACTGTGCTATTTTTTGGTCTTCCCATGTGATACTGGATACAATTACCGCCCTATGAATGTTGCCGTATTCTCAGTTCGAGAGCCAATCCGAATGCATTGGTTATAGACTATTCTTTTCAGGACTGATGGGACTCTCCGATACTTGAAGGTTTGAAGGTCGAGCCTGATCTAC
The DNA here is from genome assembly GCA_963457665.1 of Thysanoteuthis rhombus. Classification (NCBI taxonomy): domain Eukaryota; kingdom Metazoa; phylum Mollusca; class Cephalopoda; order Oegopsida; family Thysanoteuthidae; genus Thysanoteuthis; species Thysanoteuthis major. Next base: position 49,962,908 of record OY735218.1, read on the forward strand.
CGAAAGGTTGCCGACCTGTTGTGATTGTTAGCCTGATTTCTTCTTCTTCTAAAGTTCTCATAGAGATACGTTGTCCTAGGTAGATGTAGTGCTCTACTTTGAGAAATGACGAAATTATTCACATATTGATTATGTATGTATTGATTATGTGATTCTAGTCGGGGAGTATGCACGTATATGTATATCTGAATACATTTTGGCGTCTAATCAGAGAATATACCAGATTTCGACCTTAATTCCCACTTGACAACACCAACGACAATCACTGAATTGCTCTATATATGTGGATAAATTGTTATGCATATTCCGTCATGCCTTGCTTTAGATATGTAAATATTATTCATATATGTATATTCATATATCAGTATGCAAATATGTCCATAGAAGTGTATATGTATATGTGTGTATGTGCATTTGATTATTTGAGTGTTTGCAAGCATCTATGTGCGCGTGTGTGCTTTGTGTTTAAATGCATGTGATGTGTGAATATATGTGTACGAAGGATGTACTGACACACACAGGAATATATATATATATATATATATATATATATATATATATATATATATATATATATATATATACACACACACACACACAGTTTTTCGTATATCGTGAGACAAACACACACATATATGCACACATATGCACACATACACATACATACATATATATATATATATATATATATATATATATATATATATATATATATATGTACATATTAAATAATTTATATTTTGGCAGACATTACTCTTCTAAGTGAGTTTTATTAAACACGACGGATACTTTTTATCGATTCAGTCTTTTGTTTATATTCTGCATGTGTTTTTTTATAGGTTGGTTACAAAAATAAAAATAAAAAAAAACGTCCAAATTTCGTATTATAGTTCTTCAAGAGCTTTCGACCAATATCGGTCATTTTCAGGAAGGATTTTGAAGTAATATTGATTATATGTATATAGAGTCTGACTTTTTTTAAGAAGATTTTTACCTTTGTGACATTATGTATGCCCTACAATAAATAAAAGTAATATGTACTTGTATGCACACCCTGTTTTGTGATCTATATATGTATATGTATATGAGTGCGCGCGCGTGTCTGTGTATTCAGCTGATTTTTGCATTTGTTTGAGTGTATATTGGAGCATTCGTATACAAAACTAGAGGTAACATAAAGTGTTTGAAGGAGTGCGTTAATTGGACCCTGTCTGCCCCCTGGTGACCCATGATCTGAAATATATAGTGGGTTATTCCCCTTACTGACTTGTATGTACGCAACACAGGTCCATTAGTAAAGTTGGCTTCATCTAGACAACCCTAAAGATTCGACAGGCTCGATAAAAGTCTGTGTACATGATAAAAAGTGCCCCAAACAATATTTCTATTTTTTTATGTCTTTTGCAAAACAATTTGCTTTTTCGGTGATCTTTTTCTCAATTTCTCTCATTGATATGAACACATATCCCAATACTTTCATTTTACGTATCTTTTCTTGAGAAAGCTGTCTACGCGTCTCCAAAACTCTCGCTGCATATATGTATGTACGATTGAATGAATAAATATGAAATGACTTATCTCTGCATTACGTTATCAAAGCAAAAAAGAATGAATCTAATGAATACTCGTGACACATTTGTTTATATTCATATAAACACTTATTTAAGAGGACTTCTGTATATGAAAATCTAGATGCATGAAGTTAAATATGTCAATATATCATCAGCAGCAGCCCTATAGCGCCCGTCGTTGGACATAAACTTTCCCAAGGATACACCAGATTTCACTATAATGGGTGTTGCGGAGCCAATATTTCCTGAAATCGTTTAAATCATTACGCCATCTAGTATTTTGCCAGCTACAATTCTGAGGATACACATTGTGTGTCGTGATATCCAGCACTTGTTTGTCATTCTTACAACATAGCCTTCCTATGTCCATCTGAATTTTTAAATCGATTCTGTATCTCTTTTTTTCTTCTCTAATATACTGTGCTGCCTTATGATCTCACGTGATTTTGAGCACAATTCTCTCATTTGCATGTCTTGAGTGTCAATTTTTCGGCCAAGTTTCAGGTTTTGACTCCATAGGTGACTATCATGAGGATGCATTCGTCGCATACCATTCTGTTATGTGTCCAAGTAAGCGATGATATCAGTAGTTTTAAGTCAATTCATATCAACTTATTTCAACTGACGTATTTGTACTTGTTCTGATGACTTAATTTGGAGGGTGATGTCTTTTGCTGATAAGTTGATTCTTACATGTAATCAATTATTTATATTTGGAGTGTTAAAAAAAAGATTGGAGCAAACTTGTGAGTTTGTTTTTGTTATCTTTTTCTCGCTGAAACGAAATCATCGAATCGCTAGATTATGCTCTCAGGGTCGACTTATGTTAGAGTTGTTCGATTAACTTGGCCTTACAACTCTACTTCAACTTCTCCTTCCATGTGCTCAGCAAATAGAAGTTGAAAAATGCTGGACAGATTTTTATATCATTTGTAAGCAGAATGACTGCCGAGGAAAAAAATCTAGCCATTCACATTCTAACATGTCTGTTCAAGAATACTGTGAATTCAGGGAAGTATTTTTTGCAGGAAATATTTATTCTTTTAAGCACAAGACAATCAATACGAGAGTCTTTAATGTATTAAAAAAGAAATTTGGATGTTTTTTTTTTTTGGCACTATTCCGGTGGTTAAGCCATAGCTGTTGGCCCTTGGCCCGTGGTTTGAGCCTGACTGATGTCGACGGTCCAAGCCGAATGACCCGTAAATCTCGATCGCACGTATGTATATATTCATATAAACAAACATAGATGTATGTATGTATGTATGTATGTATGTATGTATGTTTGTATATATATATATATATATATATATATATATATATATATATATATATATATATACATATAAATATATATATATATATATATATATATGAATTAACGCAATATGTGTATATCTATGTATATATAGGTATAATCATGCATATATGCACATAAAATTAAGCATATATTTATGTACGTATATGAACATATATAAAAACATATATATATATATATATATATACGTACACATGCATAGGCATACGTATATGCATATACACATTTAATCATATATATATATGTGTGTGTGTATGCATATATTTACTCATGTATACATGTGTTTATATATATAGACACGCATATATATATATATATATATATATATATATATATATATATATATACACGTATGAAAAAAATACTTATCTGCATATATACATATATATGTACATAGGCATATGAATATTTACATATTTGGATATTTATTTACATTATGTATTGCTATAAACACATATATCTAATTAGATATATACGTATATTTGTACGTGCACACACACAAACACACACACATGTGTATATAAATATGTATATATCTGTATATATCCATCTATATATTTATATATATGTATGTGTGTGTATATACATATATATATACGTATATACGTATACACACACACACACATATATATGTATATATATATATATATATATATATATATATATATATATACATATATATATATATATATATATATACATATATATATATATATATATATATATATATATATATATATATATATATATATATATATATATATATATATATATATGCATATATCCACGCACACTTTCTTCTTTTTTCTCTCTCACACATACACACAAACACACATATAAATCTATATATATATATGTACATATAAATGTGGGAGCTAATATACATTCTCAAGAGCCGAATATTTCACAAAAGCCAATAGCTGTCGATCAAAGTGTAAATAAAGAACTGAGAAAGATTTAACAGGCATCAAAATTAAATTTTTTAAACACATCCGACAACTTTTCCTGGCGAAAGAAAAACTTATTGAGAAAAATTTGAAGTATTTTTGGTAAATGCCCAAAGATTCGTCTATTTTTTGTTCCTTGAATGTTTTGGTGTTACTGTTGTTGTTTTGTTTTTGTTTTTTTTGTTTATTTCTATTTCAACATTACCCTCTTATTGAATTCCCAAAAATAAAACTGAAACGACGCCTATTGTTGAACTGCCAAAGTGGAAAACGGTTGAAACAATTCCTTTAAACATTCTAACATGGGTTTCCCTCGATTTGGGAATTTGAGTTCAATTCACATATACACATAAAAGTGCATCTTTTCAACACTATCGGTTTTTCAATGTTCCCTTGAAAACATTCCTGAACCACAGTAGCCAAAGGCAAGTTGCATTTATCATTAATTTTTATTGAGTGTCTCCAAGTAAAACCCTTTTTTTTTCATTTCACCATAGTTCAAAACACTTATGAACTATATAAGGGTTTTATGAAAGTTTCAGCATATCTCTAACGGTCGCTGAAAAATAAATTGACATTTACTCGAATGGTTTCAGATACAGTTCAAATGGTTGCTTTAGGTCTTTTGTAAATGCTGACTTGAAACCAACTTTTAGAAAGCGGGACATACCTGCATTGATACTCACAAACTTTATATTCGTCCAGCACAAGGCCATATCCGTGCAGTGCCGAGATGAAATTGTGTTCTCTACGGTAGAACTAGTTTGCTTGCCTAGCCTACTATTCTTTAAACAACAACGAAGTGCCTTCCCCATTAGTTCAATTCTGACACAAAGTAAAAGGACGTTCTCTCAAGATCGAACTTACTTCTCATTATGATGATCCGAAAAATCAGCTGGTTAACCACTTCACCCCAAGGAGATAAATCTCACACTGTTAATCCATAGGTATTACTCTCGATGTGAGTGTGCACCTTGTCATGGTGTAATGGTTGACAAGATTATCGCTGATTGTTACTGTTGGGTAATGAGTTTGATTCCCACCGGGTGTTCCATACTTGTGGCTTTGTACTAGAACTAAGCAACACTTGGTAAATAAACGATTTCCAGTGTGACAACGAAAAGAGTTTCATAAGTTTGAACACGTCAATTTTTTTCGAAATGGCAACATTTTAAAGTTCGCCCAATTTATTGATTTTTCTATTAATTCCCTTCTTGCGATGGATCCATTTTTTCTTTAGACATGAACCCTTTCCCCATGCCGTCTCATTCTGAATGTCGGTAACTTTCAAGAAAAGATTGATGCATTAACAAAATCACTTTGACAGCCAGGTTCAATACTTTTCTTTCATTTGTTTTTCCTCGACTTTCATCATTAAAAAGAAAAAAAAAAATGAAAACCTCGAAAATGTGGAGTACAACCCTAATAACCCCAAAGTACAGTACAAACAATCTTTTCTTCAAAAGAGAAACTTTTTTCGGATCAATATTATTTTAAACTCCTGAATAACCTTACCGACGTTTTTTCTCAATATACACTGAAACGTATAAACAAAAAAAAAATAATCTGGTTAATAAGTTTTTTGGACACTAAAAGACGCTGTCTGTTTCAATCCCGGCTGCCTATTGGCATTGCATAGCTGTTGAAATCCTTTTAAGTTGAAGGTCATATATTTTCACCCTCTTTATAATATAAGGGCACTTAACGATTTCTTTAAGCCGCTGGACTTTAACATTTGTTCACTAGCATCTTATTTCCTTTATATCTTCCTTAATTCAATCTCAGATGTCTGAGAGCCTCACTAACCTCCTATATACTCTCCTAAGTAAGAATGGTGTCTGATTTCATTTTCTTCACTGTCAAATATTGAACTACTTTGGATAACTTGTTTTTCTTCAATGCTTTTTTTCCTTCCAAATACACTTTTGATAAAACATATATTAGTTTGGTTTGTCGGTGTGTAAATACTAATACGATAAGAAAGCCTTTTTTCCTTTTATCAAGCTTGTGCATTTCTTGAGAGATGATCGTCTGTTAATTCGATATTATATTTCTATAACAATCTTCTGTCCCTGTGAAGGAATTCTTAAAAAACAAATGTCACGCATTAGTCTTTACTTTTGAATTAGGCAAAACGTTTTCACTACGATATATCCTCGTAATAAACTATGCATTTTCCATCTGAGTTCTATACCAGCTTTTTTTCTTCAGAGTCCGACCCAGAATTAGCATGTCGTTTCCAAAATGTCTGTTTATTCCCCTCTAAGTAGTATTGTTGATTTTTCTCATATTGTACTCCAATGGCTGTGGCGCAAATTATCCAGAAGCTTACACCTATAATTACCCCCACCTCCATTTTTACCTCACATGGCTCGATAGCAATGTTTTGATCATATCTTTTCGCACATTTCCCGATTGTTTGTTACACCTCACGTAGTATTACAATGAATTATCAATCACCGCTTCGAATTCCTTTTTCATAGTTACACCTTCAATTGTTTTGAATTGGATTACAAATTAATGCTTTTAAATTGGGACCAAAGTTACAAGAATACGAAATACGAAAATAAAACTTGACTGCTAGTTCTATAAGGAAGAGGGAGCGCATCCATTTTTGTGGCCATATTTTTACCAATTCAAATACGTATAAAATCCCAACATGCATTTGATTTTTTTCGATGAAACTAAAATTCTGGACCCATAATTTGATTCAGTTCAAAAGTGCAAATTTTCAGATTACACTATAATCTAAGCGTAGTTTCATATAAGCAAAAATTGGATGGACATTAGAATCTAGATCACTTTAACAACATAAACAAACATTGTCAACAAAGTTTTAAAAAAACAAACTCAACTAAATTGAATTTTGATTGTTTCTTCTATCTTAGTTTGAGTTGCTTTGCACCACAGCAAATCAAACCGTTAGTCTACAACTGTCAGTAAACGTTGCAAGGTGGAAATAACAAACAACTTCTCAGCTGGACTCGTACCTGCCTCAGAAAGTATATCCTCTACTCCTGATGCTACGAGAGCGTTACGGGTGGCAAAAGGTTAAATCTAATCTTCGAAGGATCGTTCGACGTTATATATCCTGATGTTATTTCCATTATGTACACATTGTCAGACGGTCTGAGTAGTTGGGCCCTAAGCAACTGACATTATAAGAGAAATACAACAAAAAGCTAATCATGGTCGACTAGAAAATCTTGCAACAACACTATTTTTTTTAATAAATATACAATCATCTGGGTAGGTGGCTCCAGAAAAAATGAAGCTTTTTATTGAATTTCCACAGGGTGACTCTTGAGATTAGTTGAAGAGAACAATATTTTTATTGCTTATTCGTCCTGTGAGGTGTCTTTTTAGTTTTTATCTTGAAAAAGATGAACAGAAATGCAGACACTTCTATCTCTCATGGTTTGTAAGTCTAATTTTCTGCTGTAGATGAAATGACAACTTCAATCGTTAATCTACAGTTTTCTGTCAAATGATATTAACAATGCAATGGATGTGTGCAAAGGTTTCTCGCTAAAACAGGTTTTAACTGTGTATCCAAACTTTGGTTAGGAAAAGAACTGAAATTCTTTTTTCCACGCACTTAATCTTTTTATATGAAACAACTGATACTATCTGGCATTGTGTCATCACTTGAACATTGATGAAACTTGACCATTTTTATATGCATTCTAAATAGACGTAGGGGAGACTTTGAATGATCTGTTTTTTGTTTAAACAGAAAAAGATTAGAGGGTGTAGAGATTGGTTCAACTTAAATGTTACAATAATGCTAAACTGAACCCTTACTTTTCGTTCATTAGCATAGCAAATGCGGAATGTATCCAAGGGATGAACTTGGATTATCTGGCTCTCCCGGGATGTTTAAACGATTAAAGTTCTATTTACATTAACAGCTAAACTGAGCTCTGTTTTTGTTTTTTTTTCAATTGAATATACACATACATTGTAGCAGGGAACCATTCGATGGGGTAGATTTTAGCAACCTCCTAAGGGATCTATGGCCCCTCAAGGGGTAGTCTTTTGCAGTAACTCAGGTAGACTGATGAGCTGAAAATAACGAAGCGGAGGTTAACCATTGTCATAGACCAAACTTGCACATTTAATCGATACACACACACACACACACACAGACACAGGCACAGACACACACATACATACACACACACACACACACATATATATATATATATATATATATATATATATATATATATATATATATATATATATATATATTGGTGTGTGAGTGGTTGGGTCGTGTGAGCATACGTTTGGTACAAAGACAATTGGTTGAATGATCAAGTTTCATCATTCTTTCAAACAGAAACAGTCATGCTTTAGAAAATCACTATCCGAAATTTGGCTATCTAACCGAGACTTGAACACAAATCACTGGCGTCAGGGGATTAGCGCCATTGTATCAACTACGAAACTCTCGGTGAAAGTCGGCAAAAAATTATTGAAAACTTGTAAAGGAAACTTAAAAAACAAATTAGAAATATTTTTAAAGAAAAGAAATATTTCGATCAAAATCGAATGAGTGAAATATGAATTCTACTGTGAACTTTATCAGCTCAACATGAAAAAAAAAACTCTTAATTAATCGATGTGATCGATTTAATCATTTATTCAATGCCTTAATTTTCTGTTCAGTTCCCCAACCCAAACCCAACCGGAAACATCCAACCCCAGCCTTTTTTTTTTAAATTTTCAACATGAATTGGTTGGGCTAATAGCTGCCCACTCTTTACGCTTAGATTTTTTTTTATCATTTCTCAATAATTAAAAAAATTCTGAGTGCATTTATTAATTTCCGAAAAAACTGTTATTTAGGACTGCAGAACAGTGTATCGATGATGGAATCAGAGGTTGAAGTTTTGGCAGAGTCTGATTTAGTTCACTCTCCCTTATTTCCTTTGGGAAAGTCATGAATCTATAATTCTCCCCAGCTCTCGATAAATAGCAGAAGGGTTGGAACGTTTCGACCCTATAATGAAGTCTACCTAAACAAAAATCTGACACTCCCCCAAATAAACTAGAGCCTGGCAGTCGTATCGGATGGTCAAAAGTCCGCGTGAAAGAGGTTGGTATGAGGCTAGCTATTCAGCCTTCGACCGATAAAAATTGCATTATGCGCTAATGAAATTGAAACAGAATGGTTGTGGCCCGATATACAATATGGAATCTACAAGGAAAAAAAAAAGAAAAATTAAAAAAAGAAAATCAAAAAATGTTTATTGGATGTGAAAGGGGTATTTTTTAGCCGGGGATCTGAAAATTGGAAAAAAATTACGAATGTAACTCTTTATATCAATTATTTTGAGGATGAATGATTTGGTTTATGAAATTCTTATTGAATTATGTTCTTTTTTGTTTGTTTCAGGTAAGTTAAAACAGAAATTAAATCCGTCAATCACAGATGGTTCTCTAAAAGTTAATAGTATCAGGTAAGAATTCTTGTATCCATTTTTGTCCTCATCAGTCAAGGTACTGTTCACTCTCATGGAGTGAACAATTTGATATCATTGATTTCGTGGGCTGAGGAAATATTACACGGATTTCCATTCAACCGAAATTGTGCAAATGACACAAATCTGAGAATTTATCTCGCACAACTCTTATTTAAACACATAGACACATTGCATATACCATGAACAATGAAGGTAAAAATTATATAATTGAATTTAGTTTTGTAAATATCAATTATATATTCCATTATATACATTGACACCTATCAATCTGCTTCTGTACGTACATGCATGTGAGTTCGTAAGTTCTTTCTTTGTTTCTAGTTTATGCGGGATTGAAATCATGAAATATATCTATCAATGATTTCTACTACACTATTGATTCGTTGATCTGCTATGTCTCTCTCTGTCTCTCTGTCTCTCTCTCTCAACACACACACACACACACACACACACATATATATATATATATATATATATATATATATATATATATATATATTATTGTGTCATCCACAGACAGCTGTTTCGATCTATTACATCTTTTGAATGTGGCTATAGACTTTCCATTATCCCATCCAGTACCGTGGGGCAGAATTGAAACCTTCACATCAGACCTGCAGGCCGATATTCTACTACGGAACTGGACAGTCAGTAAGGCTGAATTTGAGCGATATATTTGTTTACACAGAAATCCCTCATCCACCGGAATGCTCTATTCCTGTGGAAAAGCATTGCATAAGTATACAGTGGATGAGTTACCTCACTTAAAGAGTGCTCAACCCTGAATAGAGGAGCTTTAATTGACATGAGGTACGATATATATATATATATATATATATATATATATATATATATCCTACCTCATGTATATCCATTTATGGATCATAGACATACATCTAAGATATCAATGTATTCATACAGATGAGTATAATTATATCAGTACATTCACATTATATGTGTGAGTACATATATTTATTCACGCACACGAACGCACAAATACACATATATACGTGAGCAGATGTATTTTCAATAAGCCCCAACTGGTTTCGTACATGACTTATACTTTAAAACCATTACTAAAATGTTAAGCTTTCTTTTTTTCAATTTTTCTCAAATTTATTCAAAGCCCACTGCAAAATTTATCAACACTCACGTGCATACACACACACACACACACACAAACCTATATATATATATATATATATATATATAGCACCTTTAGGTAGGGCACCCGTCTATTAATGCTATAATGCAATTCTCTTCCAACTTTGGAATGGAGCACTATGGTAGACAGGGAATTAAGCGTAAGTAAATATATCACTTCATTCAGTCCTAAAAATCGTCCAGTTCTTTGTAGGGAAGGGGGAAATTTCTGCCTCTGGGTCAGAAGCGAAGGTTTCGATCCTGCCACTCGGTACTGGAAAGCATGTTGGATAGTTTAGAACAACATTGCCTGTGGTTCATTTGGCCGAAGATTTTATGGTTATTTCTTGTGGGGTCATCATCAAGTGAAACGCCTGACATAGTAATCTTTTTAATCACAACAGAAGAATATAAATCAAATGTGAGCAACAGAAAAATAGCCAGTTATAATCAATTCTAGTGAAAATCTGTCATGTAAGTCACAAATTATAACTATATGTCATCGTATAAAAATTGTAAGTTACAATAATTCAGAGGAACTGTGCTTCCCTCAAATAAACATACGAATATATATAGGACAAGTTCTAATAGTTGTCAACATATAATTGGCCATTTTAGAGAAGTGTTTACCAAGTAATCTTTTTTAATTCAGATTAAAGAGATATTTCGAATGAAATGGATATAATAGCTAAGGTAAGATAGACAACACAATTCTTAAAATAAAGCAACTGAAAAAGATGATATTTTAAAAGTGATGTGTGTTATATATCCTAAGGGACAAAATATCAAAGTCAAGAAAAGAGAAAAAAAGGCTTTTTTGCCCCTTACCCCGATCTAGAGATCACCCTGTCTGTTCTCATATCATCATCAGTCTTTAACATCCGTCTTTCGACATAGACTTTCCTAAGGACTCACCACACTTCTCAATCATGAGCGATGCAGAGCCAATACTTCCCGAATTTGTCTAGTTTGTCGTTCAATCTTGTATTTTGCCGGTCACCTTTGCTTGTGTTATCTCTGGTGGTCCATATTGTGAGTCATGATGTCCATCAGTTTCCTACCATTCTTACAATATTACCAGCCCGTTTCCATTTTGTTTTTTTAATGGTTTCTATGATTTTGGACTCCTGTTTTCTTCCTTATACATTGTGCTGTCTTATGATCTCTTCATGTGAGGTTGAGCATAATTCTTTCGCGTGCTTGTTGCATGCTTTTCAGTCAGCTGATCAGTTTGGGGTTCGGTTTCATGTTTCAGCCCCATAGGAGACCATTGGGAGTATGCATTTGTTGTACACTCTTCTTTTTGGAACTAATGAGATCTTCTTGTTTTTGAAGGCTGAGCTTGCTCTGTCAAAGACTTACTTCTTCGTCTGATTTATTCTTCTTTTATGGATTTCATCAATATTTGCTGTCCTTGGTAGTTATAATGGTCCACTTTCTTCTGTTCTGCATGTTCAATTTATACCGTCATGTTATTATTTCTGATATAATTGTTGCTCATGTCCTTTGCCCAATTTCATGTGTAAGCCAACTTTCTTGTTTTCTCCATATAGTTCATCTAGCATTAGTCAGAGGTCAATAAGATTCTCTGCAAAAAACCCAATGTCGTCTGCGAATCCGAAGTTGCTCAGATATTCACTGTCTCAGTCTAAGTTTCTAAAGATCATATCAGGGCAGGCAGTGAAGTGTTGGGTAAGAGGGTACCTCTTCGTCTTACCCTTTTTGGAGCTGTGAGGACTCAGAGTCTTTGCACAGCCTGATACAGGGTCTGCTGTGACTGTATATATGCTGCAGTATACTAATGTATACAGGATGTACACGTTGTAGAGTGATGACCTTCATGACCGTGAGAATTTCCACAGAATTGGACACCTTCTTGGAATCAATGAATGCTAAAGAAGGTGACCTTTTGTATTTTGCTGTTTTTTGTTTTTTTTGTTTTTTTTTAATTTTTGCTTATTCATCAATTACAGATGGTCCATGGTCAAATAATTTCTTCTAAAGCCATCTTGATCTCGTGGTTGGTTTCCATCTGGTGTTTTTTGATTTGTCTGTTGATGCTTTTTTTATGAAAAGTTTGTTGATACAGTCGATTAGGCTTATTAGTCTATGGTTGTTGAGATCTTTTGAGTTTCCTTTTTTATATGAAAACATTATGATTGCGGTGTTTCAATCATCCGCGACTTAAATTTGTTTGGGGTATGAGTTGAATGAAAAAAACTTGTTTCCTAGAGATGATCTTACCAGCTTCTTGAGTATATTGATGGTGATGTTTTCTGGTTCAGGGGCCTTTCCTATCGGCTTTTTCGTGTGAAGATTTTTTCAATGAAGTTCAAAAGTGGATGGACAATGATACTCCCGTTTTTTGAATTACATTTGGAAACTTTTGAATAAAAAAAAAGAGTTATTGATAGAGCAGCAAATAATACAGCATTTATATGTTGAAAATGTATTCAACGATATTGTCAAAGTAAAGTTCAATAAGAACACTATCCACGTATAAAGTTTTCTTTTGTGAACCAGAAAATACTAATTTAGAAAGATCATATGTGAGAAGCTGGGGCTTAAAATAGATGGAAAAATATAAAAGTTACAAACTATTTATTGGATACTCAAAATGCGGGAAAATCCTATTGGCGCCCCCCTTTATTGTACCCCCGTGGAGTTTGTTGTACTAAACCCTATAGATGTCCTCATTTGGATTGATCTTGCCCCCTACTGGGCATATTTGTATTTACATAGCCACGAATATATATTCATCTCATCTCTATTTTCTTTTAATTTGAAACAAATTCGTTCATTTTTAGGTGGTACCCGTTTTATTGATGATTTATTCTTTCAATGATGGAAGAGGATTAGGAAAATCATATAGTAATACATATTCTAAGAATCTTGAATCAAAATGTGAGAGTGAAGAAACGCAAGCAACGTTCCAAGGTTAAGATAATATAATCGTTGATGAAATGTTTATCTACAAATTGTTTAATAAACGATATTCATCTCTGTTCCGTATAGTACGAATGCTTATTAGAACAAGTGGTATTCCATACACGTATTCATGGAACAATATCAAAATATTTGAGAATCACAAGTGTAACTCCTAGATTTAGTGATTTTTTTACCGGAAACTTTCTTTGGGTGTAAGAATGGTAAATCGAAGCAGCAAAATTATAGAGATCTTTAGAAAATTCAATAAAACCATGATTACATATCCTGATCTTTTTAAAACTTATCAGCTTGACCATAAGGAGAAAATAACGAAAATTAAAGAATGTGTTAACGAGAGTATGAAAATAAAGTAAATGAATAATGTATATTAAGATGAATCAAAAAGTAATAACGTTAGTAGAATAAGGTAACCGAAAAAGATCGATCCAATCTTTGTCAGAGTGAAAGATCATTGTATCGATTGAAACATAAAGAAGAGCTAACATTTGGCTCTTTTTCGTCCGTCTGACTGATAGGTAGTCGAATGGGCTGGGAGATTGTCCAAATATCTTAATAGAATAACCATCGAAGTGTCACGTTAGTAGAGAATCAACTGGAAGAAGTTTTTTTCTCTGGAATTAGTATTCTTACAGATGATATAATAAGTTGGTTTGCATGTAATTTGATATTAAAACTGACACAACAAATTTGATATTCACGTGGATGAACACTCAATAGAAGAGATACGAACAGTAAATCACGGGTGTAATTATACTTACTGTTCCCTCAACGTTGAATAAGTTTTGGGGTAACACACATTTGTAAGTACTGAATCAAAAGATTAAATTCCGTATGAAATAGTAGCAATACACAATACACATAATACCCTTATTAAAAAAAACTACATGAATGTCATAAGTTATAGATCAAAACATGGCTAAAAGGGAGAATGTGCTTGATCAAGACTGCTAGGGCGCATCGGTAATACAACTGATTTGTTTTTTAAATCTTTGAAACGGTTACATGGTAAATAACTGATGATCCTAACAAGAGGAAATGTATACTACATAACATAGAATATATAAAATAAGTGAGAAACCCTAGAAATATCACATAAATTGAATGGACAGATATTGAGGAAAAGTGATTGGAATGGCACAAAATCCGTTCGAAAAAGTTTTTCGATGTTTAATGTTCAAAGCTATAAAGCTTTCTAGACTATATATATATATATATATATATATATATATATATATATATATATATATATATGTGTGTGTGTGTGTGTATGCGTGTGTGTGCATGTATTAATGTATGTATTGTCTGTGTATTTGTGTGTATTTATTGATATGCAACAGCTGCAAATACTAAATTTATTAGTGCATGTATGTATCTATGTATGTACTGTCCGTGTATTTGTGTGTATTTATTGATATGCAACAGCTGTGAATACTAAATTTATTAGTGCATGTGTGCATGTATGTATCTATGTATGTACTGTCCGTGTATTTGTGTGTATTTATTGATATGCAACAGCTGTGAATACTAAATTTATTTATACTGACAGAATTTATCGCTGTTTTATTTTTCTCGAAACTGTGCATTAATGCTCTACAGACTACACTTACCTATTTATAAAAACAAATATTCAGACGCTACAAGAAGGAATATTGTTACGATTCCCCGAACCCCAAAGTACGTAAGTATCCCCAAGCAATAAAATCATTTGTTTAAAGAATTTCATTACTTGAAATGCGTCATTTGATGAATGCTTCGTTTGCCCCTTTTACCTTTACTAGAACGGAATCAATGACCACGTTTATTTGAAACACATAAAATGTCAAGATGTAGACGATTTATGATTTGGAGCTATTAAGTAAGTTTTAAGTAGGTGTTTATTATATTGTATCATTGCTTTTGTAAAGCTGGCTATTCTACTGGTTCTGATAACTTTTTAGATTGTCCATTCATCTTTTAATATTATTGCTTGCAAAGTGGATATTTGTGCACCAAGTACAAAAACGTTTTCTGTCTGTTTCTAAGTCATACATGAGATCATTGATGTAAGGGATAAATGGATTTTAATATTTTGAAAAAAGAAATGCTGATGGAAGGATGATATAATGGGGATTTTAAAAAAACTACTTCGAAAGTAAGAATAGTCAAGACAAGCATAGACAAAGACAATTAAATGTCATAAAAACATCAGTCTGAGAACATAACTCCAGAACAAAAGTCGAGATTTTTCAGATTAAAAAGGTTTTTTCTTTATTCCTTTGAATATTTGGATAAATAGCTTTTGCTCGAAACATAAAAGAGAAATGCTTCCTTTTTCAATTACAATAACGACTTATTTCTGAAACGTGCCATTATTTCTGATGGAAAATGTATTTTTTTAGGATAGGTTTGAATAAGATGAATGCAATTTTCACCAGAGTATCAACTTCTAAAAATCCGTAGAAAATCAGAATATTATCCAATCTTAATTACATATCCGATACTTATTTATTAAAGAATGAATATCTAAAAAAAAAAAAAAAGAAGTCATTCCAAATATCAGAAGAGATAATTTTTTTTTCTAGTGGGTTCGCAAAACAAAGTGACATTTTGGCAAAATACTTATAAAATCCTCATCACATAAGCAATGCATCCACATGTGTTTATTTCAATTATTTAAGCGAAAGATGAATTTTATTTGATGAAATATTGAGAACGTTTTGGCTCCTAAATTAAAAACATTTTGGTTACTTATGTGTTTCTTGTTCAGTCGGTAGTTGTTCTTATGTCTATTTTCCTAATTAGCTTCGTTCTAACTTTTCCATTTGAGCGTGCATCTTCAATTTGGACATGTACACAATTGGATAATTCCATAAAAATGGCAAATATCTGATAATTAAATATTCATGCAAATGTATGTAGAAGAGAAGTTGGATTTTGAAGGGATTCCAAAGAAAAATTGGTTATTGAAAATGGTCTCGCGAGTAGTTTGGACACCACCGCTTCAAGATAATTGCAAAGAGCTATTTTGATTGTGATAATTTTGCTTTGTTTGTGTCCGAACATTCTTAGATGAGGTGTTTTGATTATTGCATCTGTTTGGTTTTTTTTTCTTACCAAAACTTTTGTCTTTGTTGATATTTTCCTCAACACTTCGACTGTTTACGCCTCGGCCTTCTCTTGTATTTTTGGGAGTGAGTGTTGCATCTTATTCAGAGGAACATATGCTTTGAATCTCTTGGTTCTTGGGGAAAATGTGGCTTAGATAATGTGTATGCACGCAGAGTTCAATGATTTGTCGTGTTATCGGCGCTGAGATCAGAAAAATGGTGATCCCACGAAGGAATACAAAGGCCTGATAGTATGTGCATGGATGAGGATACATATGTCTACCCAGAGTAATATTTCCCTCATATTGCAGAAGCCAACATACACCTGAAGCAGGTATACGACTGAAACAAAAAAAATAATACAAGTTACAACGACGAAAACATTATTCCGAACAAAACTGCATGCTATGATAAATATTCCTCTCGTTTAGAATATAAACTTTATAATCCTCAATGGAAATCCGAAATTGCATGTCAAATAACCAAATGCATCCCTTCATATACTATATCAGCAAAAAGGCAGAAAAAAGCTCGTTTTTTTTTTCTCAAGAAAGAACTGAAGAGTTTCACTCCACTAAAAAGTAAACTTTAGTTGCATGAAGCGGATTTTATTGGATTGTTTTCCCCGGGAAAAAAATGCTTTTCAACTCTGGTATTATCTGCTTATTTCAGTTATTTTTTCATCTTCTTACCGGGGTAGACTTTGCTTCCCTTCCACCAGAATGGACAGAATCGGGAAGAAAAGTTGTAAAAAAGTAGAAAAAAATTGCAGACATGTCAAGAAAAAGAAATTAAAATTAGCTGGAGGCAGAAGTGGCGAGAAATCATCAAATGAGAATCGAACAAGATTTGAGGAAAAAAACAATTTCTATGCATATTTTCTCTGGAAAGGTTTCAACTGCATAACTTCAAAATTGGCTCCGATATAGAAAGCAGTGACCCGTACACATATGCATACGCAGAAACACACACACACACACACACACACACACATGGATCTATATGCGTTTGAAAACAGTCAAACACAGCGATGTTTGAATATATACACTCCAAAATACGCCTATATGCCTCTACATGCACATGTATGTCTGTTGATAATGGACACATCCACATACACAAGCACATAGGCATGTATATGTGTTTGTACATACATAAATCTATGATTGCCCGAACTCACATATCTATAAGTGTTTGAACATATACACCCACATACTACATTCACTATTATATGTATTTTGTGTGTGTATATATGCCCGTGTATATATGTGTTTATTCATATGTATATATCATGTATTGATTTATGAGTGTATATATACGCACAGATGCGTGTGTAGCTTTATGTATGGGTGGTGAGATGATAATCTTTGTAAAATTTATGAAAGCCCTTATGTAATCGTCTAATCCTATTCGGTAAAGTTCAAAATCTTTTGTCAGTTTCATAATGATTTGAGCTTTTCATCATCTGAAGAATGAGAAAACACTGCTATATTATATTAAATGCTAAGAATAGCAACAATAAATCTACATGCACTTTTTTTATCATCTCTTCATCTCACCATTTTCAATACAACGGAATTTAGAGGTGTATGCACTGGAATTCAAAAGTGGAAACATTGAGAGACACGTTGTTGTATAGATTTTTTGGTAAATTTCGTGCATATATATATATATATATATATATATATATATATATATATATATATATATATATATATATATATATATGTATATATATATATATATATATATATATATATATATATATATATA
>OY735218.1:49983680-50163680 GCA_963457665.1 Thysanoteuthis rhombus
ATCACACATCATGAAAAGATTCATTCACAAGCCTTCGATACAGCTAGGTGAACCCCCACAGAAAAGTCTGATATTTGATTAAAGGAAATCTTTACAACTAATTTAAAACCGTCATTTATTTGGCTGAACATAGAACCAAAGCAAAAGTAATATATGCTCATTTAATACCACTAAATTAAATAGTCTCAGGCAAAATACTAGATGAAAACCATTCTCCGTAACAAGCTTGCTTCAGAAGAAGCTACTCGACTATTGACCACCTCTATTCAGAGAGAGCAGCAAAACATCACTCACCATTGCATTTATTGACTTCAAGTAGGCCTTCAACCAAATGGAAATCAGAACAGTTCCTTCATTAGCCTACATCAAGACTCCTTCCAGTTCAAATTTGTGAAAGACAAGATGATACCTGTTCATCCAAACTTCACAACCTGCATCAAGTTAATCGTATGGAACCTAGACTGGGAAAATAAAGAAATTAATAGATAGTAAGTAACCCCAGATTTACAAACGACACCGTACTTTTTGCTGACAAACTTCATTTCATTCAAATAATGCAGGATAGACTGAACAAAGAAAGGAAGGGAGTTAGTCTCAACATTAACTTGTGTAGGATGAATGTCATGTTCAACAAATACGTTGGAGACACAACAATCAGAATCGTTGACGCAGAAAACTACATAGGATGACAAATCTCTTTGAAATTCTCAAAGGAAGAAACAATCAAGCGAACATTCACTTTAGATTGTCAAGCTTTTGGCAGAGCAAACTCAATCTTCTAGAACCAAAAAATCTTGGTAATCTTAAAAAGAAAGTTATATAACCAACACTTCCTCTCTATAGTCACCTTCGGAGCTGAAACATGGAACCATGCCGAGAGACTGACTATCAAACTGAGAATCATTCAACGTTCACATGAAGGAATCATGTTAAATCTCACGTACTGAGATCACAAGGCAGTAATTATGTAAGAGGAAGAACGGGTGTCTGATATATCATAGAATCAATAAGAAAACGTAAATGGCAATGGGCTGGTCATGTTGCAATAATGGCTGACAACAAAATAACAAGTGAAAACAGGGAATAACAAAATATAATATGGCTTAAGGAACGAGATAGGTACAAATAGTGCTGGCTCCATGATGCCCATGATAAGGAGGTCTGGCGAACTCTGGGGAAAGGTTAAGTCCAACGATGGATGCTAATGAAGTGATGATGATGTAGGTGATGATGGTTATTCTCCCCTTTTTTCCATCGACGAAAATGATAAAAGATATCTATTTTCTGTGCTGATTTTCAAGGCTGGTAGACTTTCCCTATTAGTAGTTACACCGTAAACCAAGTTTTTCTCCATTTGGACCGTCGTCTGGTTAAATGCAAAGAATCACAGGTAATAAATGATCGCTGTAGTTTGATACGAATACAAGTATCACTCGCTTTGCACCTTTCGGGAAAAAAAGACAAAAACGGAAAACAGAGCTCATTGATATTCTTGATCGAACCCTTTCGAAAGCAGCACGCATCATCTCCCTCTTTGTACTATATTCCAGTTTCCTGTACCACCGATACCACTGTTAAACCAGCCGAATACACCCCTTTTGACTGGGAAAGCTCAAATATATGATAATGGTATTCGCTTTTTCGCTTTCCGCCATTTCAGTTAGAAAATGGTTATACAACGAACGCTCTTGCTTCAGAGAGCGGAGATGACCAGTACCAACTTTCCTTTAATCGTTTGAAGCAAACAAAGCTTGCAATTATACACCCTGGACATTTACTTAGACATATTTTGAGATGAGCTGTTTAAGCCGATTTTTGTCATACCCTGTTAACGAAATGAACCACTACTCTTTTTTTTATAGATATTGCTAATCTCAAAGAACAAAATCAACGCCGGGAATGTGGATAGGGCTCTGGAAATTGCAGTTCATTGTGTAAATAGAAGTGTTTTTATGTAAACACTTGTTCTTTTCGATTTTAGCCGGATGTTTCCGGCAATTTTCGTTAATTTCCGCTATCTTATTTATCCTCATCCAAGTAAGCTTCTCATAAAAAATACTATGTAATCCTCTGGAGAATTGCGCGTCGAAATAGGTAAAACTCAACAAGATCGTCTGACAGACCAAGTTTATTGTTTAGAGGATTCAATGCTCCCCATAGTCTGGACCTGTGTCAGAGTCAAGTTGGGACTGGTTAATGCTTAGTGAGTGAGTCAGGCAAACCATTACTACTAAGTTATGGGTAAGATCTCCAAAAGGTACCGAAAACCTAGGACAATGTGATTGATAAATTCAGTTGGATGCTTTGCTGTAGCTAATATTAACCAAGCTATTTTAGCAAACCATTATGACTGCATGGTGAGTTTGGATCTCATTTGGTACCCCACATGTGTGGCTTCGTGTCAGACGAAGCTAAGTTTGGTAAGCACTCAATGATGGCGGGTGATATGAACACAAAAGACAAAACCTAGTTCGAATACTGCTTTACGATAAAAACTTCACCTTGGAATAGTTTTTGCAACATATATGGATAACTACTACTGTGATTACTACATGCTACAGCACACTTATACCTTTGAGCTCAGCCCAAAATACGTCTGTGTAAGGGCGGTGCTTTCATCCCTGCAACTTTATACCACCCCCTGTCACACGTTAGTGGAATATTTCGATGCAAAATGTATTCCTGCGACATGAATGCAGTATGGATATATTTTGCATCCAAATAATTCATTGGGAATAGGCAGGTAGTGGCAGCGATGAAGAGTACTTCTGCTTATACCTAAATTATTTTGTCAATTCTCAGTTCCTTGTCGTTCAGGGAAATGCCTTCTTCATTTCAGCGAGCAATAGGTGTTCAAGTTTAGGTAAAGGCAAGGGTTTTAAATGTTCGAGGAATGCAAATTTTTCTCAGTTGGCAATTTGGTGCATCCCAATTTTCCTACCTCCATAACTTTCATATTCTGCGTTTTACCAGAGTAAGCTAAGCTGAGTAAAGATATGGCGGTACAATCTTGAAAATGTTTAACGGTACAGATTACTGAATCCATGAGTCGACTTCAAACTCTGGTCGAGACTGTTTACGTTCATTTTGCATTCGTGTCTTTGTGAAAGGTATGATGGATTAAAGATCAGAGCAGACTGGGTCTTTTAGCTCTGGGAAGTAATCGGTCGAGGAGAAAAACAACATCAAACCATGGAGAAGGCAACAGGAAACCTCTACCTTACCCCCATCTCCCAGAACAATCATGGCAATGCACAGTTAACAGATCAAAAGAAAGTAAACCGTGGAAAGCCATAATTGCTTATATAATGAAGGGTCAGAAAGGTAGAGAGAGTAAATTTCTGCAAGCAATTAATTTGAGTCTTGTAGATTTCTAGTTTCTTTTACTGAAAATGAATCAACGATTTTAAACTTCGATGGGCACTATACAGAATCGTTTTTCGATTTTCATTTTTGTTCAACACTTTAAAATTGTCCATTTCCAATTTTAATTAACACAAGTGATTAAGATATTAATTTGAATTGATCTATTTTATTGATTAAACCAAAAAAAAAAAACAAACCCCAAAATATCAATAATAATGATTGATGCGTATATTAATTGATATTTCTAATTAAAACTCGACTGATTTCGACTGGGAACTGATTTCTTGAACGATTGATACGAATACAATTATCTCAAAATATTTATAATTACCCCTTAGGTCTTTAAAGGCATTTTCATTTATTTACTAAAATTAGTCTGGCTCTATATCAAGTGAAAAACACTATGGTTAGAAATTTGTTTTTCTTCTCAATGACATTCATTGATATGTTCCAAGCTTCTTAGATAAGTCTATTTTGTTTTTTGAAGAAGGGAAAAAGACTTGATGCAAAGTTTGTAATTTGATACAAGCAAAAAAAAAAAACATGATTTCACGACCCATTAAAATAAATAGCACAAGCTTTTTACCCAATCCTTTCAATCTGTTAGCGTTCAGTGCGAAGACAAACTTGGAAATGTGGTGTATATTAATTTGTATTTCTCTCAAAATATCGTTGAATTGTACTTTTTTCCAAATGTTCACCGCCAGGAGACATCAAGTAACATTTCAGTACTTCACTTACTTACACTCTGAAGCATCGTGTGTTAAATCTCTTTAACTTTTGAATATATATTTTATATCAATGCGGTTGGTCGTTTTTCATCAATGCGGTTGGTCGTTTTTCATACCAACTTTTATATATATATATATATATATATATATATATATATATATATATATATATATATATATATATATATATATATATATATATATGGGGTGAGTGGGGGATGTCTGCAGAATGATTTTGTCGTATTATTTTGTAAAACATCCATATTGGACGACGGATGGCGGGGTAGTTCAAAGTAAAAGAAAAAGAAATGTGACTCAAACAGCCGAACACGTCCACACCTCAGAAATGAAAAGAAAAAAAAGAAATAGTTGGAGTCGAAAGGATTAATAACACCCAAAACTACAAAGTTATTTCTGAGACATTGAAGTCGTTTGAAACAGGTCTTATATTAGTGACCACAGTAAGACTTGAAGTTCTTCCTCGACTTGTGTTGACTCACATCGTTAGCAAGGAGTCCAAGTTATTTACAAACTGATCCCTGAGGCGTTTCCATGTAGTCAGTTTATGAAAAGAATGACGTTCATTCTGACTCTTGAATCACGAATTATAAAAAGACCGGGTTACGAGAGACAGGACGCAGATTTATTTGGAGATGATAAAGTTATTTATAGTTCTTCTTCACCGTCTCTCTCGATGGAAATCTATAAATAAGGCCATAGAGGGTCACGTCTTTTTCAGAATAGCATGGAACATTAATCTTTTCGTAGATGGACAGATCAGCATGCCTACCTGTCATTGATCCTTTATTCATAGTCTGGTCCTTCAGGAGTCGAAAATAGACAACGAACAGCGGAAGTAAATCGATTATTGATGTCTCTAGCAAAGCAAGCTCGGATAGAAAGTAGGCTGATGCTTACTCTGTACATTCATGCCCCTACCAAGGGAACATTCTGAATTACCTTCTAACTCAGGACACATATTCCTTGCATTTCAACTTTATTGAAAGAATGCTGTTTTTAGTAGTTTATCGTCCAACTCAAACGCTTTAGCTATCCACCATATCAAGAACAAAAAGAACACGAACAATCCTCACCGGAGGAAACCGTTATGAAAAATGCATCTCCCTCAACCGTGATTTCAACTCACGACCACATGATTGTCTGGAAGGTTTCTTACTGACTGGGCTAGATTGAGAAGTCTACTAGTTAAGGGGGATGTATCATTCATAAAGACATGGGCTTATTTCATTACAAAATCAGATACATCTATACAACTTATATAATTTTGTTTTATTTATCATATATGCAATACAGGAAGTGCAATAATTGTGTTCAGTTTGGAAAATAGTAGGAGCAGAGCTTGACCCGGCAGCAGCCATTCTTATTTTTCACATTTTTAATTCTTTAAAACTTGAAAATGTCATCTGAATTGCTGCAAGTTCGATTGCATCGCCGATAACACTAAACATTGTCGGTCAGTTATACGGAGTAATGGTTTTCATTGCTTTTATTCTCTTTTGAACAAAACAGATACTTACTTGTTGAATCTAAATTTTTGCTTGGTCAGTGATCAAATTTATTGCATGACCGAGTACAATAATCCATAAACTTATCCCAAACATTCACATGATTGATTGTGAAAATCGAAGAAATGCTAAGTTCTGATTGCAATTAAATTGCAGGGATTCTGTAATGCTGGTATAGTTCAAACGTAATAATGGGTAATAATTGCAAAATTAATCTAAAAAATTGTTTATATTTGATTTCATATTCTGTTTTACCCTTGCGCTAGGTTAATCACTAGAGATATACACTGGGTGCAAAGAGAGTGTGATATGTTTCTAAAATTTCATTTTTAATTGAAAAGCTATGTAAAAAACTCAGAAACCTTAAGCCAAAATGGTGCCAGATTTAAAGCAAATTAACATTGTCGAAGTTTATTGTGAGAAATACAGACTGATCGAGAATGAAGCGGGCAATACAATTGCGTTTGAAAACTAAATCTACACAGAAATTAATTATGAAATGAAGCTTGAAATTAAAGAAATTACATGCTGGTGACAGAATGGAAAATTCCAAGTTTCTGCTATGAATTGTTAAGGCAGGGCAAAGTCCGGATAAATAGATATATAGATACATATAAATGAGAGAACACATGAATAATCTAAACCCAGCAACAGGGATTCAATCGGTCTCTTATGGATCTGGGTGATTCAAAACAAGCTGATTCAAACAATGGGTGAAGATTTGCTTTTGAATACTGTACTCTTTGGAGAAAAATCACGATTAGGTTAACAACATTTTCCTTCACGACGATGTTTGGAAGCAACTTTTTTTTCCTGAAAGGTTTAAGCTGATTCTACAACCCAAAAGATTATTACGGAGTACCAAAGTATTAGATCTGTATTAACTGAGTGCTAAATGTACTTTTTCTTTTTTTTCAAACTCTAAAACTGAAATTGACTTTTCCTACAGTAACAAAAAAAATTAACAATCCTCATCAAAATTAGGGGGGTAGAAAAGTGTGTAAAATTCACACTCCTCTATTGTGATTAGAATTCATGACCGATTGTCAGTATGCCGTCTCATTGACTTATTTGAAAAATAAATAATAACGAAGATTTATCATGCAGATATGCACGGGTTTATTTCATTTAAATAGGAAAGCAAATTTATATCAAAAATGCCTCTTTGGAAATATTCATTTTTTTATGCAGTGCAAAAGTTGCGATCATCATCAGTCGGATTTGAACGTTGAATGGAGTTTGACCCTGCAGCAGTAAGTCTTTTCTTTGTTTCACTTATGCCATCGCGAAAGACTTATTGCTCATTTTTTTTGTTAAGCCTTTTGATTTTGATTTGGCATTAAACATATTTCAAAAGAGTTTGAGCTCCCCCTTTCATTTTTCCTATTTTATTATTCTTGTTTCTTTCAAATATCGTGAACTATGATTCTGCAAATTATTATTAATTTTCGATTAGAGTTTTCTTAATCTCATTTTAGTGGCTTTTCATCACAGCATCTCCATTAGTTCACTGATCAAAAAGAAGGTATAAGTCCATAATGAAATTTTGACGAGTCTCCTTTTCACCTTGATGGGCCTGCCAAAATACAGAAACTACTGCACTGACGAAACCATGAAATCTTTTATGGTTGGCATAAAATCATATTTGACCCTTAAACCCAACTTTTATCTTCCCTTAATCTCTCAGTGTTAAATATCTTTTTAATAGCCTTGTAGTAGAAGTAGTAATAGTATTAATAGTAGTGGTAGTAGTGGTAATCATCTCTATTTTTTTAATAAATAAAGTTTGAAAATATTTCATCTCAAAAAATAAATTCTGAAAAAATACATCGAAAAATATTTTTTTAAAATCTGACATTTGTGAACATTTATCTAATCTGAAACTGTTGTTTCTCCGATTTACTTGACAACTATGTGACCTGCTGGGTCATCATTGGAGAGAAAATTAGTGCAATCTGACGTGACCAAAATAAACCCGGATATTTTTACGCATCCGCTAATAAACAAATAAGAAAGACTGCACTATAATTAGACTTTAATAGTTCTTCCCTCCAAAAATCGGTCGTTATCATAAAGATGGGAATGGGCCCGAACAGAGACCCTCTATATTATTATTAAATTGCAAAACACCCAGGATTATATTGCATTCTACAAGTTTTCTCTGTTTTAGAGCTGGCTTAATTCATAACGTTTGGCTAAAAAGCATTGTTTCGGCTACTTAAAGGTCATAAACAGATAAACAGAATCTGACTTTTAGTATTTTATGGCAGTCTTGCAGAAGTTTGGCTATTAGAAATAATTTGACAATTTCCACCATCCGACGGTCAATTTCTGAATAGTTTGAATAATGGCTCAATGTAGAACAAAAAAAACCCTCTCAAAACACATCTAATTTATGAGATAATACACTTTGCTCTACAAGGATTCAGACTGATAACTGGCAAAGCCAAAACTATCCTGAACTTTCTTCTTTTTTATTCTTGTTCTCCAATTTTTCGTCTAACAAATCTCAAATTGAAACATTAATTCTAGTCATAATTTTCGACTCGTGGAACAAAAATCATGCTTCAGGTCGTTATAGCTAATAAGGGATAATTATGCTAAATTATACCGTCATTAAATAAGGTCTCTATTCAATCCTCATATGCCACAAAAATGATGGTAAATTGGTTTGAAGAAGAAAAAACATTAATCTTTTATACTAAATAGAGAGGGTCAGTATTCAAAGTTGAAAGTAAAGTTATAGCATTACGTGTCATTATGTGGTTTTATTTTCAAATCAATACAAAATTATTTTAAGCACTACAAAAATTTCTTTGCAAGGCAATTTTTGAAATTATGTAACGTACGTTTGGTGCAGCGGGTAGCCTAACCGTCAAAAGTATGGAGATCGGAATTTGCTGGGAAAGTTTCCAAGAAATTAGTACTATGCTCCAGGAATGGCTCGAAATCGCTTCTCCCCACCCACAAAGCTATGGGCAAATAGCAGGAATCATATTTGCGAAAGGCATCGAGAATCAATTAAATTGAAAAAGATATATCCCTGCCCGATACAGGATTCTGTCATCTATGTTAGCAGTTTTATTTTATATTGATAAATGTTTGTAAAACAGAATCGTATCACAGTGTTTCAGAAATTTTATAAAAATGAGAGTAACAAGGTTAATAAAAAGAATCTAACACAAGTTTTGTTATTGAGGTGAAGTATATAACAACTCAGTATTTTATTCGATTCTTACCCATCTTCGTATAACCAAACCGTATTTGTTAATTTTTGTGAGCCTTGGAGTACGAAATGACGTTATCCGATGTACAGTGAGGATGGGAATCCCGTGGTGCCTTTTGTGAATTCAATATAAGTAAAAGTATGGTAGGGCATTACAACCCTTTTAATACTGTTAGGCAGTCCATATCAGGTCGTTAGAATAGCATTCCAGCTGCATAAAAAAAAAAAAGAAATACTTACTGAGAGATTAATTCCGACGGAGATTGTCTACAAATGACTTCTAAGCATCCGAAGTAATGGTCAGATAATGCATCGAACCACTCCTTAAAATATTCAAAGCCGTTTGGTGAACTACCTTGAGGCACTTTTAGACATCAGAAGCAATTTAGAATGATTTTAATACAACCATTAATCTTATTTGTGGTTGAAAATTATAGGTTGTTGAAGTAGGAACTGTGATGATAGCAATTCAAAAGTGACATGTTATGAAATTTTTTTCTCAACAAGAATTTAGCACGAACCGAATATGACCATTGCCTTCCTGGAATCAATAATGATGTTTACATGAAATCTGGACTAAGTCCTTCTATGAAAGTCTGCCACCTAAAAGGTCCAAACACACAGGCAATCTTCTGTTTATATAAAATAGTACTTACATAGGTTTTGCATTGTAATGTTTCCGAACGGAAGAGCGTTTGTGCGACTTCATTTCTAGTCTTGCGGATAGGTTGTAAAGAACAAAAATGTTTTTTGTACTATAATCCTATTGAGCCCTCTTTTTTGTCTCAGAAGAAGACAAGAACCCCGAAACAAATTATATCCTATTCAGAAGAAAACCTTATCAGCCATAAATGACCAAATAAAAAAGAATATGCCTAAAATCTTGATTGCATCCCGGAACTTTTATTCGTGAATTTCTGCCAAGTTTCATTAAATATCACCGATTTGTCCTTTTGGTACACGCAAATCTGAATTCATTTGTTTCTGGAGGACCAAATTAGATGCTCATGGTGAGTAATGCTGAACAATATAGTCTTATAAACCATTTTATTGAGTTCAATCATCGCTAATCACTGCACAGTATCATAAAAGTTGTAACACCAATTTTCAGCGTCGAAAGAGGCAACGCTATCCATAGATGCATAAAATAACCATCTAATGCCCGTTTACAAATATCCGTTTAGACAAGAATTGCTCGAACACATCGAACCTATCTTAAAAAAAAAAAAGCCGATCATGTTAATCACTAGACAAAAACTGTCAGGTTACTTTTGGCTTCTTGCTTTGTTAGGGGGGGGCATTCAATTAGAATTGAGAAAATGGGTAATCAATGGATATGTTAGTCCAATTGAAAAAACAAACAAGTGTAAACACATCCGAACAGAAATTGGGGAATCAATTTTGTATAAATTCATATTGTAAATTTAACCCACCTACCAAATGCATTGAAGGATTTAAAAAACGAATAAGTTAATTTGGCAGAGTGGATTACTTACATACACAACCATCCTCATGCTTCGCTCTCAGACAGTGTGACACGATAGTGATTAGAAATTCTCAGCTCTGAAAAAATGAATCCTGCTCCTTAGGTCTGGAAGGACAAAATTGTTTCATATTGAGAATGAAGAAATTCGACTATGGCGAATTATTCTATTTCTTTTTATTTGGTTTCTTTTTCTCAAGGTGCTCAGCTTGTTATTTTCAAAGACAATGTCGGTTGATATGCAGTGCACGATGCATTTTTGTCTTCATTTTACATCCAGAACAAATTATAACGAAATTGATATTTTAGTTAATTTATTTTAGAGACGAGAGCAGAGAAGCACCATACCTAACTCCACCAGCAGGTATTGAACTTTCAACTAGCAGCTAACTACTACTATTCACCCTGTAAGTGCGTGCCCTTATCATCGACACACACACGCACATAACATAATACATGGAATGTATCGGAGTACAAATACCTACACATGCACATATAATTTAACCACATGCTATTCCCCATTGTAACGCATATATGTTAACACATAAAAGTTATCATAGAACGCACACTCAAACACACCAACTCATAAACCCCAAGGCGGGTGGGTTGCCTGCACGTATCAGCCTGTCACTTGCAACACTTGTAATTAAGACACGAGGGATCCCAATCCCTCAAGTTCTGATTATTTTGCAAAAATCTCATTATTTTGACCCTGTTTCTTTCTTCTTTTCATCAAATAGCTGTACGAAACACACATACACACATTTTTACGGAGACTTTTCTCCATAGGTGCATCCAGACTTTAGCGCACACACACATCCCAAAATGTGATTAGGTGCCTTTATCTTTGCACTGCAGAAAAGAAACTCTCAAGTACTTGTTTTATTTCTTACATGCACATCATTTCATAAAATAGGTCCAACAGAAGGACAATGTTATAGCTGAAGCCTCAGTGAAGATCCACAAGAAATCTATCATCTTACTTTAATTAATTTTTTAATTATTAATTTTTCATAGTGTCTAAAGCTCCAGGTAGCCCTTATATGCGTCCAAAACTCACATATGATTCCCCTTTTCACCAATAGTAACGTGAGGTTTAAGTTCTCTCATTCCGATGATGATTTGAATTCCATGTAAAACTAAAAATTAACATCAACTCAGTTAACTGTGGCATGAATATTCAATACATCTGGTGTATGCTTTCAAAGTTAGATATATCCATCTACCATATATTAGTAAATTAAAAGGTTTTTCGAAAACTTGTCTATAAATACAAAGGAAATGCAGAACTCTCTCAATTCAGAATAATAGTGAGCAAGCATCAGAAACAATACGGGGGAGAAGAGGTAAGCTTTGGCTTTACATGATGGAGTACTGTAATGTTTTCAAAAGCCAGTGATTGTTTCACCTCGTAAGATTGAATATGTGACAGGTTTACTGAGGCTTTTTCAATACCTTTGGTGACGATGAGAATGAGCACGGGCCTTTGATTTTGGTTTTGATTTTTTATTCATCGGCTTAAAATCATCCTTCAATTCTAGGGAAATATGATGAAAGAGTGAGCACAGTCGAGAAAAAGAGAAACAAATCTCATGTGGGCAGCTCCGTCGTCTCACTAAATCCAAGTCTTCATTCTTCCAACTATGAATGTCCAGTCTTTATAAACATAACTGCTCGCTGAACCATTGTCACTCAATTGTTTCTAACTTAACGAATGGCTTTTTTTGTTGCCTCAAATAACCAAAAAACACGTACGGCATATCAAGTAACACCTATCCAAGATTATAGGCCCCTCGTGTATTCATCAATCTAAACACACATATCAAACCATTCTTATTTTTAGAATTTACTAATTGATTAAGAATTAATTGATTAATTTTGACCCCCGTACTACATTTGGATACTGCACTACACTTGTCCGAAACTGAGGTTGAACTAATAGGGCAAGCTCAAAGAACAAAATTATAAAAAAGAAAAAAATAAGTTACATAAGAATAATTCTGAGGTGTGAAATGGGATCCATTGAAATTTGTGTCGAATACTTTTTGTCGTGGTTGTGAAGATTACGTTTTTTTCCGTCTCGATTATCGTAATAAACTTTCTATACATTTCTCTCACTGTATAGACTGAATAAATAAAACCATGGTAAACTTTAAGGAACTCCGACGTTCAGCTTGCCGAGGGCACCAAGAACCGTAGGCCTGGTTCTGGCAAGAAACAAGCGTCAACCCCCCTCTCTATCACTCTCTGCACGCTTCCTGAACCCATCTTAGTGGTGCACATATAGTATTAATCATCAACTGTCATCATTAATTTACTTCTCTTGGCTGACAGTATGGTTTTGGAAGCCCACCAGCGGATGCCGCTGTTCATAGTCCAAGTACTTGACAACTAATCTTGCCATATATTTTCTGTTAGTAAGTAAGCTTTTAGAAAAGATGGATAAGTCCCGGTTTTCAAAGATTATCCATCTTAGAAAATGCTGATTTAAAATGTTTGCATACTTTGTCATAAGATCAAAAGTATAGCGCACCCAGGGAGGATCAAACCCATTACTAAGTTGTAAAGAACAGCGAAACCAACTTATAAACAATTATCTTTTTGCGATACACCTCTAACAAACATCTATCGATGATCATAGACCTCCCCCAAGATCTTGACCTCTCGATCGTGTGTGACAATGCCAATATCTCCTGACTCAGTCCAAATCGTGACGCCTTCTCACTTTTTGCCAGCCACAATTTCTCATATGATTGTTAGTTGTAAGGGTCAGCAGTTGTCTGATATTCCCGCAATATGGCTTGCCCTTTCCCATTTTTCTTTTTGGAACGGCCCAAACGATAACCTTCCTGCAGTAAAACAAAAGAAGATAATCCAAGAATGACAATAAGAATTTGGAATACATCTAAAACCGAAGCCAGTGAATGAATCAATAACTAGAACAGTATCAAAAGAGAACTTCTGATCAGAAGGTTGGCACAAGATCATAAATTGAGAGCACACACGATCGAACTCACTACTCATTAGTAATGATCTGGAAGACCAGCTTGCAGACCATTAACATAGAGTTGTGTGCAATAAGCATTTGGTATAATTACTACACGAGGCACAATTTCGGAGCACCCAGTGAGCTTCAAAATCACAATTGAAGTAATAGTTTAATCGATTAGCTAGTTCGACATAACCTCTCGACGAAGCACTCTTCGGCTGATCAAATTTCCTAATGAATAAAAAGAAAACAACGTTTAACAAACAATGTGGGCTAGCACATAGCCAGGAAACTGAGTGTGGGTTAAAATCATTGCAATAGAAGTAATAGTCTGCTAGAATAGTGAGACAAAGCATCATCTTTCGATGAGCAGCTTGTCCATTGGATTATATTTCTTGTGAATAAAAAGAAATTTGGAATACTTACTTACTGAACAATGATTGCTGACAAAATGTTAGGACACACAGTATGGATCAAAGTCACTTCGATAGAAATAATATTCTGCTAGAATAGTCAGTAAAGAGTAGTCCCTCGACGAAGCGCTCTTCTACTGAAGTATATTTCTAGTGAATAAAAACAAATCTGCAATACTTACGTTTAACAAAACTTTTTGCAATAGAGCTGAAGACAAAATTCCGACAATAAATAAAAAGAACGGAGCCGAAGAATAACTATGAAATTTTTGAAAAAAATGAAAAAAGCAGAAGCCTATGAAAAAAAATCAATAACTAAATTGGTATCAAGAGAGAATTTCTGATCGGAAGTCTTAAATGAGTAAAGCCTAAATGAATTGTAAAAGATAAAACGTGTCTCTGAATTCTTTTGAGAAATAAAAGCCGAAAGTATCCAGAGACCAAAGAGAAACAAAGAGAAAAAAATAACTTTGGAATGATTAAATCAATCAAACTCTTTCCTTTGTAGTTTTATTCTGGCTCACAACTTGTGATTTGTCTTTGATATGAGACAAAAAAGAAAGAAAATATTCAAAAACCTCGTAGACATAACGTGAGATTCCGGTAGCATTGATGCAATAAATTCTTGCTTTATTAAAAAGTAGATCATTAAAGTTAATTAATTTAGGAACATGTCCAACAAAAATCTTGACGCAATCAAGTAAAACTAGGATTCTTTCGTAACTTATGGCAACACATAGATATTCGATGATGAGGTATGATATTCATTATAATAAGTTTATGCAAAATTTTCAAGTATCTGCTGACAAAACGTTTTATTCATGCACATACATGACATCATTGTTCAGCAATGAATGCTGAGTTGAAAGTCGCCTTACGGTTTACAGTATGGAGAATGTGATCGTGTAGCCGAGTATGAACTCCGGCCAAGATAGTTTGCGTCCATTTGCGAATGCATTTCTTTTCATTACAGTCATGAATGAACATCAGGACGGACTGGGATCTCCAGTCATGTCTGGCAAACGGTCTTGGAATCAACTCTGGTCCCGAACCCGAAAGTGGTTTTAAGGTTTGCTGATGTTGAACATATCTGTGCTGTCCTTTTGAGTATATCAGTGACGTCAAGGGGATAAATGTTTCGGTTGGATATCACACGATCTTTGTATTCTTGCATCATGGAGAGTTCAGGGCAGTTCTATCGTCTAACAGGACAAAATTAAGCTATTTTAATCACTTGTCAGAATGCTTCCCTTGATTACTACGACTTTGCACCATTTTCAGGTACATGTCGTATTCCATCATGAAAAAAAAAAAAGATTTAGATTTTAATTCGATGTGTTTAAATTGTTAAAAACTATGACCAGATAAAAAGAGTGATATGGGGTAGTATTCTAAAGATGACAGGTTGAAAGCACAAGTAGAAGAACTTCCCAACCGAACTGCATGATCATTTTTTGATTCGTATTTGTAATGCTATGTCATGCAGCAAACTCAAACATCGTTTTTTCTGGGTTTTTTTGCTCAACATTAGATTTTTTCTCTCCAAATATGTCATTCAAATGAAGTAGTTGCTTTTTAACGTAGAATAAAATAAAATGAAATTTATATGGTAAATAAAAGTTCGGTTTGTTTATTAATTTGAAAACCAAAAGCTAAACAAAAAGTTGATATTTACAATTGATGGCATGAAAAAGGTGTTCTTCGGACAGATATTGCAAAATTTATGCCGAACGAAAAAAACAAATTTATTCAGTCAAAACAAGAATGTCACAATCAAACTTAAATGTTACTTGATCAAAACCGGGATTATGTATAGAATCCAATCCCTCAAAACTCCATGAGAAGAATATTTTGACAAAATAGTATCGCTAAATTTAAAATATTCTAATCAAAACAAGGATTAACTACGATTAATTGTAATCATATAATTCACAACCAGTGAAGACCAAATATCGAATCTTCTGGATGAATCAGCTAAAATTCTATACGTACATATGACATTAACAGAACAATTTTATACAAGGTTTTTGATGATGAATCAAGGAGATTAGTGTAGTACTTGATTTTTGGGGGTAGGCAGGTTCAAGACGTCTAATAACATTATTATCCGATTGTTACGATAAATTTGAAACCCTATAAGGTAGTAAACAATTGTATATGATATTTTGTAGTATTACATATTTGTGTTGTTTGAATGAAAAGAAAAACATGTCTCAAGGTCATAATTCTTTCATTCAGATGTCCAGACAAAACAATACTCGTGTGTATCTACGAGAAAAAAACTGGCAGAAAACTGTGTATGTTTAGCACACATAGGTATATACATCTTATCATACCTACATGCACACATATGCCTGTACCACATGACACAATATATACACTTGTAGATATATTTTTGTATGTGTGTCTCAGCACTGCAAACGAATAGTACATATTGCAAAACAGAATAAGGAATGTGTAAGTTGAGTTATGTGACACGTATGAGTATATATGAATCTACATA
This sequence comes from Thysanoteuthis rhombus, assembly GCA_963457665.1. Classification (NCBI taxonomy): domain Eukaryota; kingdom Metazoa; phylum Mollusca; class Cephalopoda; order Oegopsida; family Thysanoteuthidae; genus Thysanoteuthis; species Thysanoteuthis major. The sequence continues at coordinate 49,999,918 of OY735218.1, forward strand.
GTGCTATAAAATACAATATATATATATATATATATGTGTGTGTGTGTGTGTGTGTATGTATATATATGTGTGTGTGTGCATGTGTATGTGTGTGCATGTGTGTGTTTGTGTGTGTGTGTACTTGGGATGTACAAACAGAAACGCCTGCTTGGAATCATCTCAGGAAAAATATACCTATCTACGCTAGAGCAAATCTAATGAAAACATTTTTCTTCTTTTTCATTGGTGATAGAATCCCCCCCCCCCCTGCGCCATAGAATTCCAACCCGCCCGACATTATGTTGAATTTGATAGCAGACGGCTTTTCCCTTTCTATCTGGGAATGGGCCTTTGTATGAATCTAGCCCCTGATTTCTTGTTTATGCAGTACGTTATGTAAACATGATGTTTCTGGGAGGGACTTGTCACCGATAGACGAATATTTTCTTATCTCCCGGCAGATGGACTTATCTGCTTCCTGCGTGCGGTTAAAATAATGATCCTGAATTATCGGGAAAGCTGAGACCAAAAATACTCACTTTCCGATAAATCGTGTTTTAATCTGAATGTGTTAAAAGAATCAACAAAGGTTGAATTAAAGAAGATCTCATGTTACTTCTAGATGTAATCTGTATGTGCCCCTTGGGGCTATCTCTGTCTAGGATACAAGATGTGTTACACGAGTTTGTTTAACTTGATGTTTCAAGTGATGGGCTCTAAGTAGGAGCTTGAGTCGCTAAATACCCCTTCGTGGGTTCAAACCAGACGGAGCCAGTGAAAGAATATTGATAAATACCCATTTCTTGGCTAGAGTTGTTCGTACAGTTGTGTTTCTGTTTATCATATTATAGATTGAAAACTCATAAATAATGTAAAAGATTTTGAAATAAGGTGAACTTGTGAGTTTACAAAACTCGAGTAGACGCTAAATACTAAATAGGTAAATCTCCAGTCAAAGAGTGTTGTTCTTGAAATTAAAAATAAAAGAGAAGTTCATTATCGAATCTGAATGTATCATCATGTCTGAAGCTTGACTCTTCATATATATATATATATATATATATATATATATATATATATATATATATATATATATATATATATATATATATATATATACAAAGGTGAGGGAGAGAGAATGAGAGACAGAGAGAGAAAATGAGAGATAGAGAGAGAGAGAAAGATCCAATCAGAACATCTATGCATATTGATGCCCTATATGGAAATTGGCATATTTTGATCGTATAATTGTTCAGTTTGATTCCTGCGATAACCTACAATTCAGAAAGGATTGGGCCATGTGAAATTATCCTAACTAATAAAAAATATTGAAGGGTTCTAGAAATTTGAGATCGTTTGTTGTAACATGCATGCGACGTTAACAACGTAAGAACTTTTAAAATGTTATGTCTGGTGATTATACATTAAAACAGCATTAGCTGAGACTTTGTAAAAACACTTCGAGATAGGATACTTGAATTATGAAAGATAAATTGCCTAATAACATAGCTCTTGGCTCCTTCCTGCCGATCCATACATAAATAACGCCGTCAATCTTGACATGTATAAGCTAGTAATTAAATAATGAATCTACTTTTTTCCACATTTTCCTTATCAAAAGGTCATGAAAAATATACGACGCCAATTCCAGTGACCTGTATTACTAGAATAGCAACTAGTAACTTCTTACAACTGTGAAGACGACACACCAGCCAAACATTGTATGATTCATTCGATCGATTTCCATGCGTAATTACCAAAGCTAATGCTTTAATTGCAAAAAAAAAAAAAGGATTGTCTTGGGTTATTAATTACGTAAACTCGGGCATTTTTTTACTTCTGAATTGAACTATCAGAAAGTAAAAGCAAGATAATGAGACACCTTCAACTAAAACTGTCAACATTTTCAACATCGATAGTATTTTTTTATCAGTTTCTAAGTTGGTTTGTCTCGCTTGCTATGTATGTATGTATATATCATGCGTGCCAAGCACACTAATGGGGCCAGAAGGCCGAAAATTCAAACTTTTTCCGGTCAAGTATAGAGATGATATTTCTTTTTTACCCCAGCCCCCCAAAATGTGTTTTGAGGTGAAAGTTTGGTTTAGAATGTTAATTTATGCTAAATTGGTATCTCGGTTCCTTTTTGTTGAAAAATTATACTTTTTTGTGTCAATTGCCTAACAAAAAGCAAGAGAAGGAACTCATTCATTGATCACCCATGTTCCAAATTTATTTAAGGATCATTTCTGACACGGCGTGCTGTCAAAAGATGTTGGTCTTTTGACTGTTCCTATTAAGTGACTAATCAAACTTTTATTTTTTTCCGAATGGCGATTTAATAGAAACATAGAGAATATAGTGCATAAAAAAAATCACCATGAAAATTAGATTCCATTAGTAACACTAATAAAATAGTCATAAATATCAATGATAAAGTAATCATCCTGACAACTTGTAGCGATTTTTCCATGGAAGAAGAAAATGTAATGTCGACGCAGCGGGACTGGTTGACTGCAGGGCAAATTAAAACCTCGCTTAATTCGGCACAATTCTGTAGTAGTACGACATGCAGCGTTGGTCTAATTGTCTGTGATGGTTTCTTAAATTAGATTGTTAACTCTTCAACGACACGTACACATGTATGATCACACTAATCAACATCGGAGTTTCATCAGGCAAGTGCTCATGTGTATCTAATGTCTGCTTTATTGTATCATGGCTAGTTTTCAAAATAAAATGAGAATTTGCGTTCTTGCATACAACTAGTATAGAGCACCATAGAGTGACCAAGCTCAACATTTTTAGCTCAATATCTCCTTTGTATTTCGAAGACACAATGGATTTTATTCTAGCTTATCCTTCTGCATAGTATCCTCTTCCGATATCCAATACATAGGAATCGTTAAGTTCCCAATTGGAAAGTTTGGATTCTAATCTTGCTTTCTTTTGACCTTCGCTTATACTGTGTCGTATACAATGGAACTGAAAACTGAATGTATCTATTGCAAAAATAGCGAATGTAATCTGCATCGTCTAAATAAGTTGTATTGCAAACTTGATTAGAGAGAAAGTTAAACATTTTGACCAGTTTGATTAGCAGTACTTGTGCTCAGTCACGCTAAGATGACGCAGTTTGAATACTAAATTCAAAAAATTATACGTACACACACACACACACACACACACACATATATATATATATATATATATATATATATATATGAGTGTGTATATATATATATATATATATATATATGTATATAGTGTGTGTGTGTGTGTCAGTGAAAAGTAATAAAAGTAAAAGTGATAAAAATCTATTTGTGGTAAACAGAAAGCTATTTCCCAATCTTTCTGCAATGCAGATCTGTTTTATCCACGTTTATAAAATGCAATGTGTATCCATATCTTCCATATAATCTGTCATTTTTGACGGCATTCGGCAAACTAGTTTTGAATATTCACAAAGATTAGCTTAGTACGGCATCATTTTGCGACGCTATTTACGCTCAAGGCAGATTGCAAATTCACATGACTTATTTATTTCCAGATTGAACTATTTCCAGTGCAGATGTTTATCTGGGTCCATTGCTCGGTTCAGATCAAAACAGTAATTTTATGCTACCCAGTTAGAGTCAAACTCAATAAAAGGGTCAGGGTTGACAATCATCTCTTGCAAACCATCCAACTATGATAGGCATTCGTAATAGATCCGTATATCTACATAGGAGTAGTGGAAACTGTTTGGTTGAGGGAGACAGACGGCTCGATTGGACTCGAAAAAGGCATGGTTTTGTTCGATTTACATTGACTTGCTTAGGATTTCTTATTGTTTTACACGATATTCCATGGTGTCAGATGGAAAACCTACCAATCTTGACCCTCATTCATGTAGTGCACATTTTGATGACGTAGTAAATATATAATATAATCATTCAATGGTATTTGAAAATGTTGATACAAACACGCATATAAATATATGTTTGTATAATGATTACGTTTGGGTACATCTGCAAGTCAATAATAATAATAATAATAATAATAATGATAATAATAATGATGATGATGATGCTCATTTTATTGACTTCTTTCCCGTAAACGAGTTATGGGTAATCATCTTTGAAATTACTCAAGATACTTTTTCTTTGTTCTTGAACTTTGTCTCTCTCGCTAAGATCAACGATGGTATCAGTGGCATACTTCGTAGCATATGCATTATATGATTGGACAGCAAAGTTAATTAGTTTTTGATGAAAATCGATAGCCATTGTATTCGATCCTATGTATTTGATAAACGGTCAAGGTTGGTCAGTGAAGAGTTTGGCTCCATGATCAGTAACGCTAGTACGAATCCAATCTGCTCAATTCTGAATGAGCGAACATGCATCGTAACTGTCAAGCCATATTTAGTATTGGAGGTATCGCAAAGTTTGCTACATTTTGGCTTTTATGAAAAAGAAGAAGCGAATATGACTTTCAGCTTTTCCCTTACTACAAGACTCCATAGAGGTAGTGTGTAACTCTTTCCTCTCTTTCCTACGTGTCAGAATCCTGTACCTTCTGCAACTTGAACCTCAGGTGATTCAGCTCAAAATACAATCATTGACAAATAGAAGCCATCATAGATGACAGAAGGTTGTATCCCCTTTTATCCATGAATATTCTTTTTTATGTGTTTGCGTGTCCCAGTGCTCCGTAAGCATGGGTTTATTTACAGACTTGAAAGAACTTCAAAAACGTCTCTTTTATTTTTGGAAAGCAAGCTATTTTGACCTGGGGGCTTCACTTTGACAAGTTTATTAATAGCATATATAACCTCCAGAATCTAGATGTTTACTCTACTTCCGATGTTTTCCGGAATAGAAATTATTCTGACCATATTTATTCTTTGATTGATTTAAAAAAAAAAAAAGGTTTCATAATATGACGCTAGGGGTTGTTCAATTATTGAATGTAATGATGAGTCACCATTAATACTTGACTGACAACGTTCACAGAATTTCACGTGTTAGTTATTGCCACTTTGTTTTAACGCCATTCCGACTGAAAAAGGTGTTTATATTGTTATCACGAATTGCTAGAGAAACCTGGGTTCCATGAAGTCTCTGACCATTTTACAACAACGTTTGCCTAATGTGTACTCGAACCTTCATTGAATGTATACCGTATACATCAGTTTTAGAGTCTCTCCAGTATATATATATATATATATATATATATATATATATATATATATATATATATATATATATATATATATATATATATATATATATAACGATGCAGTGATTGGCACTGATTTTTTCCGATCACAACTAAACAAGGTTACGTTTGTTTTTCTTTTCACTTGACTTATTTATCCGAATAAATTGCTATCGAATATAGTTTTTATCCTTGAATTTCAGTAGTGGTGGTACGTTATCATTCAGTACATTCAAATACCGTTATCTATCAATTCTGAACCTTTTTTTATGTTAAGTTTTCTACACTGTACTCAAGTAAATACCGCAATCTCCTGGTTAAAACAAGAAATTTCATAATTCCAATAAAATGAATATGTCAGGCGGGGATCGATAAGAACAGTACGAGACATTGGATCAATTTCTGATGTACAACTCCATATATGTTGCCAAAGTGCTTATGCACTTTTAGAACTTGAATGTCAAATAATCATGACTTTTTGAATACACAAACTCAATCAGGCGGTAATGTTTAAAATAAATGAAAATGCAGTTTTAATTAAGTCTAAATGAGAAATATTAATTTGGCTTATATCCAAGCATCTAATTAGCCTTTTGAGTCAGAAACTATGAAACACCATTCAATATTGATTACAAAATCGTAGATAACTTAACTGATTGCTCCATAAGTATCAAGGTACTTAGGCTGATTGATTTGATTGGAGAAGTTGACATTTTTAATTGATTTAAAAGTAGGAGGGTAGTTATAAATGTTGGACTAGTATTACTATTCTCATTTTTTTTTAATTACTTTTTATAGACAGGCTTTCTGAAATATGGGGTAAACCAGTACAAAAGAGTTTAAACAGAGACAAGATAGAGTAGGCATCTCTGCAATTGAATGTACTTCAAACATATGAACAAATGGTATTGTTTCAAACCAGATATCCTTTCAAGAGAGAAAAATAATGATAAAGGTTCTAAAATCCAGATTCAGCACCGTATTAGACAGCGAAAAAAAAAGATACGGTAATGATTCTTCATGTGTAATATACGATAACCTTCCAGAAAGAAATTTCTTTTTGATACCGTTTTTCTTATTTGCTTGGTATCGCCCAAGAAAAAATAAAATGAACTTCCTTCCTTACGGATATTACATATTGCGCGTGAAGAACGGCACCGTAAGATGAATCGGCTGAATTTTTTTATTAACATCAAAGACGAGAAGAAGAGATCGGACAGTCCGAACAAAAGTTGCTATTTAAAAACTGGCTTAAATATAGAGATTTGCTAGACAAAAGAGGACGAAAAAAAAAAGTTTCTTTTGTAATATTCAAATCTCATAATTTCAAACCGTAACTTTTGATTACTGATGAAAAAAGCCAAGATCTTTCAAATACTGCCATCTTTGCAAGAATAGATGATTAATGGGTTTTAATTTTCATCTGATGATAAATGCGTTTACTGAAGCAAGAAAAGAATTGTTTTTAAATTTGTTTATTAGCGCTGGAAATGCCCAGTCTATCTTTGTCCGTCTATTTATTAAAGAGAGGGACACAGACTTCGCACAGGAATTGTCGGTGCTTTATCAAAATAGACATCGCATTATCAAAATGTCCGAGTTTTGTATTAATATAGATAAGCAAAATTGATTGATACTGTTTAAAAGAACCCCTGACATGATTTAGTCTGGCAATTTTCAATATAGCTGTAAAAGCAGTCAATCAAATGTTTCTATTAAGGCAAAACATTTGTTGTTTATCTATTAAAGGCTTTATACGTTCAGAAGAGACTTTTGAGTCTCTAGCTTTTTAATCTTTTGGCCACTGAAGTTCTGGAGAGGAAATTCGGCTGCTGTGTTTTTTTACTGAATAAGATGTTTATTATTGGACCCAGTGTTGCCAGTTAGGCATTTCTGCACTAAATTCAGCTAATTTCTTGCTTTGGCTTTGCAGGAAAGTGCCAAATTTGCTCGGGCATGCTAAACATTATGGTTGTTTTTGACCAATTAGCGTTTTTTGACAGCCAAACTAGATCGAAAATGTCAGTAGTTGTTAGCATTGATTGAAATTCTATGTAATGTTCAATCTTCGATACGACAGTCAAAAATGAAAATAAAAATCATAGAGAAATCAACTAACAGACGGTTTTATTGACAAGTTTTATGAATATCCAGGGCAGAATATGTAACAGTTAAGGAAGTTTTGAGTAGATTAAGGAAACTGTTGTCGACAATAGGAAAGACATAGTCAAACTTTTTCAGACATCAATTTTGGATGGATAGTTTGGAAAGTTCAACGCTCACAGGATTAATGGAAGGGTAGACAGTGGATAACCTACTTGAAGTGTTTCAGCAGATAAACAGCAGGAATAATACTGGAAGGCGTAGGTGATAGGGATTTGCTAAGAATGAGATAAAGAAAAAAGCTGTAGAGAGCCTTGATCTCCCACGTCCCAAATGAATGGAAAATAACGAAGAAGCTTTTTAATTAACTCATGATAAAATTCCTTCATATTTTCTCATAATTACACATACAGATATACAAAAAGTTCCTGCAGGGAAAATACAGTAATAGCCTGTTTTATTTTAACATCAGCTATCAAACTCTTACGATATCTTCAGGGATTCGATAGCAAACCTACAGTTATAATGGATAAATTAAAGATCTATGAGCTTATCATTAATTGATAAGAGTTCTTTTGGATTTTTCTTAAAGATTTCTGCATTACTTTACACGGCTTTATTTTTATGGGTTATTCAAGTTTTTAAAATAATGCAATGAAATATTTATCTGTTGTTGCTGAAGACTAATCGCCAACAATAGAGTTACAGGAATATGAAAAACGTGCTGAATGAACGAACGGCTCATTAAACAGCGCTGTTAGAATAAGTACCACCATAAGAAGAAATTACTGTACATGGATGAATATTCAATTTTTTATTGCTGTCTTCTGGATTCTTTATACATCTGCACAGTTATAATAATGCCTGTATTATCAAGAATTGCAAGGAAAGTTGCAGTGAGTTTGTACATAGATCTCAGGTAGTTTCCAGAAGCCTCAACCTCCAGAGAATAAGGAAAACTGATCATTGGTATAATATGTTATTACAGACAATGCATATAAACGACGTAGACAATTGAATCCAAAGTCGTTCATATTAAATCAGCGCTTCGGATTACACATATCATGTATCCTGACAAAGGGAAGAGACGTCCATTGATTTCGTATGACAAATAAAACTACGTATCGCATGTTCATCTAGTCAAGTTCGTTGTTACGTCCCCCAACGAAGATGGAGAAGTATATGAAACCGCAACCGTCTGTCCACAAGATATCTCCGAAAGTATTGAATAGGCTTCAATGAAAAGTGCGAAAAAGGTGGGTAATCGGGTACGACAGTGATGGTAAAAGTTATTGACTGATCAAGGAATATTCTCTTGATTGAGCGATAGTTTTCCGTTTTCTTCTATACTGTTATGTATAAGTTTGTGTCTGTCAACAGGATGTCTCCAAAAGTTCTGGGTGAATTTCAATTGATACTTGAGGGAGGATGTCAAGAGATGATTGAATTTGGAGTGGATCCATGTAAAAGTACACTCCCTTCTATCGTAAGTCCAAATCACATGATATTGCCAAATTGTCATGTCTACCCTTACGATATCTATAAAGGCTCCAAATGAATTCCGATTAAGTTTCATGGTAGAATGAACAATAGGCTAGAGAAGATGTTATTACATTTTGGTACAGATTCTCCTTGACTGATACCCGTTTTGCTGTATTTGTGGATTAGGATTCCCTGAAATGATTTTCGATTTAGACTTATTTATAGAAGTAGAATAAATTCACGAAACAAGATCTTTATGACGATAGAGAATGACTATATATTCATATTACTACGGTATGCAAAAAATACAGGATGCGCTGATGTAGAATCCAAAAAGCGAATCACAGGCTATCTTGATTATATTTGTTTCAAAAAGTTTTACAAACTACACCGAGATACTTCTACTCCACACACTAAAAATACCAAGAAATGTGGGAAATGTTACAGAGAATTGCAACCAAACTGGTGCCACAACTGAAAGACCTGCAATATAAAGACTGACTGAGAATAATACAGGTTCTCACACTACGGTGTAGACCATTGAGTGATCTGGGACGAATAAACAAAAGAGCATACAGCTTAGCAGAAATGGAAACCGATTCTCACTGTGAGATATGCTGCAGAGTAAACTCAAACTACAAAGACCACCAAGTTCAACAAACAGAGGTCAGGGTCACAAATACATCCTGGTACTAGAGATATATTTGAAACATCACGGTCCTTTCCATTTTGGAACTTCAATTAGGAAAAAACAAAAACTAACTCGCATCTATTAACATATTTGTATGAAAAATATCTAAAAAATCTAGCTCACAGCAGAGATATAAACATTGCTAAAAAATACCCTTTGAAACTCTGAGTATATATCTAAACTGTTTGTTCAGTTGGTAATTTCTGCAATATGTTTTATGATACACAAAAAAAATAGCAAAATTAGATACCCCTTTCTATTGGAAGATTCTGGTATTTTGCACAAAATCAGAAAAATATATTTCTTAAGAAAAATGCAGTTAAAGAAAGCACAGTGAGTTTTCCATTACCTGGTTTGACGCTCTAAATTCATGCTCTTGTTGTAAGATATTTTTGTTGTTGAATGTTGCCAATTTGTGAATCATTTCTTTTCATTTTTCTTTTCGGAAAAAATGAGCAAATAGATATTCAGAATACACCAGTGAAGTGGGGGAGAAAGTTGCATGCGAGGAACACGTCTTGTTAGTCACCCAGAAAAAAATAAACATCACACAACCAACGTCTTTTGGTAGCATATTTTGTTAAGAGTGATCAATAAAACTAAAATCGAGAAAAAGGCGAGCAAGCAAGTAACTCATGTAGCATTTATTGGATCTCAGAAAAAGAAAAATTAAAAAACAAAACAAAAACTAGGCAACCGACTTAACATTAACTTACATTGTAAATTTAACCTCCCCTAGAATTCATCGGAATATGGCATTTTGAAAAAAAACATAATAAGGAGTAAATGTTTACATTTTCAGCTCTTTAACCTCGTTTACGTGGCTTGTGCGTGTAGTAAACAGATTGCCAATATCCTTGAATAGCTTAAAAAATGAAGGAACCTACCTTGGCAGTTTTGGTTGACTGTTACAAAAGAGGAAATGTAATTTGAAGAAAGAAACAATGAATCAAGAAATTGAGATTCGATCGCCAATTGATCTAGTCAGTTGGATTTCCCGCCAGGAAGGCAGCCATTTTACTGTCCTTCATCTATTCGTGGCGTAGACATCAAATGAAAAATCGCAGGTTTCTTAATTAAGTTGGCAATTCCTCATCTTGTATCTTTTTCGCTAAAATTGAAGAAAGTTGTTCCACATATAGGAATAAAAATAGTCCTAGAAACATGTCGAAAAGAAAGAGGCCAAGAAAAAACGGAAAAAAAGAAAATGAAAGGCACTCGTGAATTACGTGTCTGTCCAATTCAATTAGATTCTCTATAAATCACACTTTGGGGGTTTCGTCTAAAATATATGTATTTTCGCTTCAAGGTAGGAATTAGTAAAAGCCCCAAAAGACTTAATGCAATAAAGCATTTACATAAATAAATCTAGTAGTAAATAAATGAATAAGGCCGATAAAATTTCCCGTTTAATTTGCGTTGAACATTGATGGATCGCGCATGCGTAGTATGTGAAAATCTATCTTTGTTATGGCGACTGCAATTCTTAGTTCAGTTTTTCTTCTCATCATTCACTTCTTGTTATGTCTTTATTCTGTTGTTATTCAGCTTAATAAATGCTATTCTTAATTAGCTTTGATATGTTTTTCGCTTCTCTTCTTAACTGGCGTAAATCATTGCGGCGCCAGACTTAACGTTGACTGAGAATTAACGGAGAAATAAATCGTTAATGAGTAAACGATATTGTTTTGTCAGACTCACGTTGTTGAAACTCAGGCTGTTGGATTTCAAGTCGTTGTAAAATTCCATCATCATCATCACCACCACCACCACCACCACCACCATCATCATCATCATCATCATCATCATCCGAGAGAGTCAGTTGTTGGGCATAGAGCTTCCTTGGCACTCCCTAGACTTCTCCATCATGGGCGTCGTGGCGTGAATACTTTCGGAATTAGTCTAATTCGTCATGCTATCTTAATTTCTGCCGGTCATAGTTTTGAATCTGATCTTTCGGGATCCACTGTGTAAATCTTGATGGTATGCAGTTGTCTGATATTTTTACAACCTGGCCAGCCCATTGCTACTTGATTTCTTTTGAATTCTATGCTATCTACGACTCTTGTTTTTTTTCTCCATTACATTGTGCTGTCATGATCACTCTATGTGATATTGAACGTGATCCCTTTCATGGAAAGTCATTCTTTTGTTTCAGGTCCAAGTTTCAGCTCCACAGTTGATTATTGGTATGATGCATAAGTTTTATACGTTACATTTTTGAGTACATCATTCGTTTTCCTCAGTTGATGTAGTTGTCTAAAATTAAGATTTTGATCATTGTGTCTTTGACAACATTTGTTTTGCTGAAGTTCACAAGGATATCAAATATATTTCTTCATTCAGTTCACTTAGCATTTTTTTGAGATCATGATGTTTCTCGACAGAAAGATGTGGTCTGTGAATAATAAGTTCCTTAAGTGTTCACTTCTATTCTAATCCCTTCGTGTGAACTACTCTCACCTCGTTTCACCCCTTTTTTGTGCTGGGAGGGATCAGAACCTTCATGTGACCTGATAGAGTTACTGCTGTTTCGGTAGACATGTTGTATAATGATCTACCTTAATCCGTCTCTAACGTTAATCCGAAGAGGAGATTAGCTCTGGTCTGGCGAGAAAGCCAACGAAATGATTGGCTTCATGTGTCGGGTTCTGCAGAGAAATCCTTTTGTTTTGCTTGACACAGCGTCTCTGTTTTTGAATTGGCTCGCTTTCAACTCCCAAGTGGTTTGCCTCTTATTTTCCATTGTCAAGGAGAAAATAGAAGAAACAATGTCTCTGGTATTCACGTCGTCTGGTTATATTCACAAGAGACGGATATAAAACACAATTTTAGACAATATACAAGATCTGTCCAGCAAAAAACAGTCTTGATTTTTTAAATTTTGAATTTTATGTAATTAAAATTTAATCATAAGAAGGCCATATAGAGACGAACAACATTGATTGATAAAGAAACATTCAAGTAAAAACTAGTTTCTTTTGGATACGAAAGATTCAACCAACAAGTATCACCAGGAACATGCAACGCAGTCGACAAAACATGTGCTACTTAAAAGTAAAGTTAGTACAAAGAGGGTTAAATGTTTTAAAATTGGTTTAGTGGTTATTATGTGACTTGGCAACCAATCTGAGGGGAGCGTCCAGTATATGCGTGCACACTCTCCTGTACGTTTCCCTCAGGCATCGTGCATTACACCAGATCCATCCCTTCAGTGTCACCAGAATCATCAGATATGAAATCAGCTTTGGAGTAAAGGTCTATAAAATACTAAAACACTTTGAATACACCTAAACTGACAAGTACATAGTCAAGAGATGACTATGTTTTCCCAACGAAATAACATAAGAAGCAATCCCCATCGAAATTAGACAGTTCACAACGATATGTAAAGCCCACATTCCTGTGCCATGAATCAATCTCACAACCAGCAGGCTGCCTTATTTACTGAACTAAAATGACTCGTACTACAAATTAACAAAATTTATCATATAAATGCACACGGGCTTATTCCATTCTAATAGATATATGCATTTTCACATATATATATATACATATATATATATATATATATATATATATATATATATATATATATATATATATATATATAGAGAGAGAGAGAGAGAGAGAGAGAGAGAGAGAGAGACAGACAGAGACAGAGACAGAGACAGAGACAGAGAGACAGAGAGACAGAGAGGGAGAGATAGAGAGAGAGAGAGAATGGAATGTGAACTTGCAGCAACCAGGCTTGTTTTTATCGATTCGGTTTGAAACGTTAACGTGTTTATTTTCAATTTAGGAAGTCTTGTCCTGCAATTTTCACAATTCTCTATTTTTTGTGATCAAATGTCAATATTTGTTTCCCTGACATCACGTTGGCATCATTGATCATTCAATACCGGACCCTGGGTGTTCACTAACAGCTTAACAAGCAATTACGAACGTTGCATTGACAGCGGTATCCGCAGTTTTCAGACTTGTTAACCAAAACGCCGGATGAGAACAAGCAGCAGCTGCAGTAGCAGCAGGGTCAGCAACCATAGCTTCACCGGTGACGTCATCGAATCTGCCCTCGGGAGAGGACTGCTGAGAGCCAATTATCTGTTAACACTGGAAATAGAAATGCATTGACTTGGCGAATTGAAATCGTTGAACCAATTGAGCTGATTCCCTTTGACACTTTTCAGGACATTCTATTCAGCGACAAATAATGGTGCTGAGCATTTATGTAGTACCGTGGGAACGCGAGGGAACGGTGTACCCTTACTTTTGCATTCCCTAACTACTAAAATGTCAATTCCATGATGAGAAAAATAGCCAGTATATGCCCATTACTTATCTGATATAGTACCAAAATGTCTCTTCCTAAGGTTGAATCTAAAAAAAAAAATGTATCTGGAGGAGATTAGCTCCTACCGTACACCACTGGCACTTGGGGTATTGTACAAATCACACTGATTCAAATGGACACCTTTCGCTTCAGATTCCCTGCTTTACATCTGGTTTAAGTGACAGTCAGAAAATAGGGTGATCCGGTAGTAGTAGCAGGAAAAGTTATTATTTAATGACTGCTGTCACATTTCGTGAACCTAGCAAATCATAACGACTTAATTGTGATGGTGTCAAATTGGCCGATGGAGGCAATAATCAGAAACATGTTGGATTTTGATTCTTGCTTTGCACTGATTAAGATTTTTAGTATTCTGCACTTGTTCTTGAACTGCTATCTTCATATTTATTCCTCAGGAGTCCTACATGTACAGGTTTATAAGACGGGCGGTTAAAGTCAATGCATGAAATGGGCTGGTATTATGACTACAGGGACCTGCACCGATATGAACTGTTCAGGAGCTCTGATAGGTTCCAGCGAGTAGCAGTCTCTCAAGATACCCCGGTGACTTATTCGAATGAATGAAATGCATCTCAGATTGAAAAAAGAGAAAAAAGAACAAAGATTTTAGATCTTTTTTTTCATAGGACAGATACATTTATTGTCATATATCTTACTAGTTACTCTTTGGCAAACATTGTATTCACTACCAAGATCCCTATCTTTTTCACTCCCAGATTTAAAAAAATAAAAATAAAAATGAATAAAATTTTAAGACAAAGGCATCTCTCACAAGATATACAAGAACTGTCCCGATGTTGATAAATGCTGTAATTCCCTTTGTATAATTTTCGTCCATAGATATTCCATATACCGTCAACACCCGTGAGCTTCAATTCCGAATAGTAAATGCATTATACCGTGTATATAATTATGTATAAATATATATCAAACAATAGCTTCTCTACATAAAATCTGCATCTGGATTAATTTGCTAAGAAAAACATTTTTAAACCAAATATGGATTATACATGCTGAAATACAGTACACATATCTATATCTACATCGTAGCCAATTGACATGATACTTATTGTACAAATATCTATTCAAATTCGAGCTTTATCTTCTTGTGGTCATATATGCCACTCCAAATCTCTAATATTGAAGGAATACAATGCAACTATTATTAAGAACTCGTCAAAAATGACGGGTAACATTTTTCTTAGTATATCTCTGAATTTTTGAGATGAGGTATTATTACTATTTCTATTATTATTCGGACTATCCTCATCGTGGTTGTTTTTCATACAACGTTTTGGCCGTTTTACTCTACGGCCTTCATCAAGTATCCATATGGACACATAGCGTAGTGGTTACAAAATTAGACGAAATTACTGCAAGTAATCAGAGGGTTCTACGTTCAATCCCAGTGTGAGACAATAATAATACTACTAATGCTAAGAAGTGAGTGCGGTCAATATACCCCCGTCGGTTAAATAAAAGTCTCGGTTCGTTACTTCCCCACACCTACCAGATGATACCTGATGAAGGTCGTAGAGTACAACAGCCGAAACGTTGTATGAAAAACAACCAAGATGAGGATAGTCCGAATAGTAATAGAAATAATAACATTTTTTTGTTGTATTGCAGTCACTAACCAACAAAAAGCAGGAACAGTGTCTGTTTCGTACCGGTTTTATGTTGTTGTTATTTATTTTTTTATTTGCAGCCATAGTAGGATGTAATACATTACAGAATTTTACCTACAAGAAGTGGTGATCGATATTATTAGAAATTGGATTGTACTAGAGTAAATATGGTGATGAATATCAAATATCAAATTACTAGAATTGAAAATTCAATAAACAAATATATTCAAATTGTAGTCCATTTTTCTTTCTATCTGTAATTTGCATGTTAAAATGATCTACAATTTCCAGTGACATATTGTCGTTTTATTCTTCTAGCAAGTTTATCTCTTACAATACTGCTTCCTCTACGGAATTCTGGAAAGCAGAATCGGTTGATTCTCACTTTCGAAAATGTGTTATGGAATAATTCCTGACATTTTTTTCGAAGTTGTGTTTCATGTGTTTTTTATTTTGCTGCGAGAAAATGATAAAATATATATTACTGACTGTATGTATGGAACTTTGAAGTCTGATACATTCAATATTTGTGACGGTGGCTCAATTGTATATGATCAGTCCATCGAAGTACCTTCAAATTCAAATAAAAAAAACTAAACATATATCTAAATAGATGACGATTTGTTACTTAGCTTTTGGCATCAATCTAAAATAGCTATAGATGGAGAATTGTGGGATTCAACATTCCCACAATTGATTGTTTTTTAGAAAATAAATTCATTTTGTTAAATAGAGACTGTTTATTTCCGGCTAATTGGAATCTAAATACATCCTGTTTTATGAGGTCACATATGTGTATGTTATCTCAGCCCTGCATAGAAATTGTCCACTAGAGCCCTCTGACTCGGTGGGAATCACCAAAGTCATTGACGCAATAGTACAAGACCCTGTATATGTCAGAGTATTGCAACATACAGTAGTTCTTTCATCAGGATACATAAAGACTGGGCCCTTTTAAACGGATAGAAAAAGAGTGAGACCAAAAAAATGATATCTCAACCAAACTATTCACAACCTGCCTTGAGATGATCCACCAAAACCTACACTTGGACCTCAAAGGAATCAGGATAAACGGCAAATGCCCAACCTCAAAATTCTTGACAACATGCGGAACCAATATATTATAAGATGACGTGGCGAACTAGATGACTTCAGAAAGTACTGACTCAAAGACGCCCACGATAGAGAGGTCTGACGAATCTTGGAGAAGGTATATGTCCAACGACGGACCCTGAAAAGCTCTTTTTTTTCTGCTGCTGGTGATGATGATGTCAGTGTTTTTATACTCCGTACATTTCATTGAAATGCCGATCCATTATCTGATTAAAGTTGTTAGCATTTAGCTTAAATTCAACAAAGAGATGGAATCCTGTTTCAGTCAGGCACTTAACAGCATTCAGAATTTCATTCCAGTTGATTTCAACATGTTTGCTATACTTAAAGCATAAATATAAAATCAATATTTCTATTATGTGTTCAGGAAACCATTCACGTCTTTTGTCCATAGAAACGTTCGAACATTTCGGAGCGACTCAGTATTTAAAAGAGGTGGTGTTATTGATATTCAGAATATCTATTCGATCAGAGTATACGCTTTTAGAGACATTTGGTCTATGGGAAATATTTATTGTTTCTTTGGAAGTTAACAGTTTCTGCTTTTATAATCCATATTCATATTGATCGATCTCAATGTGGTTTTTTCTGCCCATCTATCGAAGTCTAATCATATCTATTCATCACAATCGGTCACTTTCTCCCTTTTTCTTTCTCTTTCCTTTCCCTTCTCTCTCTTTCTCCTCCCCCCTCTCTCTCTCTCTCTCTCTCTCTCTCTGTCTCTCTCTCTCTTTCTCTCTCTCTCATACACACACACATTTATATGAATACAATCAGGGAACTTTCGGAGCTTGAAGCTCTAGAGATGTTTGCAAAAATTGTTTTTATCAGTAGAGGACATTTTTCTAATGTAAGCACTTGAAATGTTTCTGTGGAGGTTTTAAGTAGAGATCTTATTCAGAACTTATTTTTGTTTCACCTAATTCGTTTATTTCATTCTACAAAAGTAGATCTTGAAGTACTTCTAGGGACATTTTCTTGTAGGGATCATAATTTGCTTTCCATGTAGGTTTTTTAAAAACACAACTGTTATTTGGCCATGGCTCCCAACTGGTGCAGATCATGCACCACCTCTCCTCAAGCTATTAATTCTGTACTGAACATGTTATTTTGTTTTAGGGTAGTATAATGATATATGTAGATATTTCACTTACGGCATTGTCATGTCTTTGTCCTCTGTTTTAGAAAGAGCTACTATCACCACATCCTATTCACTTTTGTGAGTGATAGAGGACCCCAACTGCCTAGTAACTGACTCAGAGCAGTTGATCCATGCCTCTCCTTAGGGCACTACAGTTAACTAAGCATAAACAGCCCGGTGAAACTCGAACTAGTCCACCTGCTCTGTTTTTCGTGTCAGTTACCGTGAGCCACATCTTTATTGTCACCCACCAATCAGCATGATTTATATATATATATATATATATATATATATATATATATATATGTGTGTGTGTGTGTGTGTGTGTGTGTGTGTATCCTTAGAAAACGCCATAAGCAACTTGAGATAAGCTAATGATAATTTTTTCTGAGTATACACCTTGTGGAGCATAGGGCCACATCCACTCTGCTACAGTTTCAGGAGCAAGTGAGTTCGAGTTGCTTCTACAACCTGCTTCCATGGATTTTAAAGCAGCAATGGCGACAACCAAGTCATAAGCTGGATTTTATTACGCGGTTCCTGCCGCCTTATGTACCCCTTGTCGAGTTAGAAGTGGAAGCATTCATTTCCCAACTCAAACTACTCCACAGATTCAGTGTCAGTAACTCTGAACTATTCCAAACGTCTAATATGTCGCCAATACGTATAAAGATCACTTGATAGTCGAATTGCGTGCTGACAGGACTCGAACCGAAGCACTGTTAATATTCCGATACTTTCGAGAAAGTGTTTCAATTACTTGATGAGCAACGGCCTTTGATTCAAGATATAAGTGTACTTTTGAAAGACAGAGCTACATGAAAGGTCACACTAGAGCAGGAGACTTCTTGCTGCGCAAAGGGCAAATATGGACCGCACGGAAGAGCTTGCGAATTATAAAGGAAGGAAACGTCGCCACTTAAGGAATATCGTGACTAGGAAGGTGCTTCGCATTTCCTCTCTACAATTCCGGACTTCCATTTAAACTTTGGTTCCACGGAAGCGATTGTCTAGCAGCTTCTGAATGAGATCCGATATCCATTGTTCAAGACCGGACAACCGACAATTTCCAGGCGAAATTTTTACATTTTATCCGGCAATTAATCTTCTAGTATACAAGCCCGTTGGCATTTCAAATCCCTGGTCGGGTGGAGAACGGAGAAAGCGAAACAAATATTTTATTAGTTTGTTTTTCAATATAATAATCTATCAATGTATAAAAGTCAATGTCTGTTGCTGTGTAACGAACAAAATAAATTATGCTGTTTTTTTGTTAATATGCGAAAGCGCAGACCAGATAAACCTTTCATATTTTGCTTATATGGACACAAAGTATATCCAAATAAATTAGTGTAAAAAGAAAACGTGTGCATACTTGAAGCAGGTTTTAGACTGTTTTTAGATTGTGCCATTGATAAAATGGAATATTGCTTTTCTATAGCTACCAAAAAAAAATTGATCTTGTACCATGAATTTAGAAAAAAAAGTCATACAATATTTGCCTAGCTCTTCTATCAGGAGTATAAGACGATTTATATCTATAGTTCTACAACGTATAAATTCCTTTCCAACAATTCTCATTATTTGTTCAGGCATTTGCCTAATGGATGAAGATAGGCTTAGTGAGTGTCATTGTACAATTTACTGTATTTCTCGTCTTAGAATGATTATTTGTAAAAGTAGTTTGAAAGAAAAACAATAAGTATTCAAACATGAAAAAAAGCCAGTTGTTTATTCACCAAGAACCCAGTTTCTGTTTTCCTGACATTACGATTATTGTGCAGCCATAAATGTCCCTAGTTTACTTGATGTCGAATGATATATATATATATATATATATATATATATATATATATATATATATTATATATATATATATATATAATATATTATATATATATATATATATATATATATATATATATATATATATATATATATGTATGTATATATATATATATATATATATATATATATATATATATATTGCACGCCATAAATGTCACATTGACTTCCATTTCTCCTGAAAACTATCTAATATGCCGAATCCCGGAGGTTAGATATATAACTGCATACCTTGTCAGTAAACAGACAATAATTCATAATAAAGGAAGGATCACTCTATCCAACTTGTCAGTTAATTTTTTACTATGCTCCCAAGTCCTGTGTCAATAAACCCATTCAGAAGAAGACAGTAAACAGGAGTCTGATCCAATATACATAAAAAAGCTAGTACAACATTAATATATATATATATATATATGTGTGTGTGTGTGCAAAAAAGTCAGTTGAAGGAACAAGCAGCCAAAAATAATGGTAGTTTTTTATGGAAGCAGCTCACTGATACAATATTTTACGAACATAAGTTTATCCCCCATGTTTCATTCTCTTCAAACCTTTTTTCCCTCAAGCCACACCTGTGCGATTTTTCTGCTTTATTTACTCTCGTCATTACTGTCAGCTGATACCTATTTGCTGGCGCAAGTAGACAATGCAAGTCTCAAATGCAAGGTATAAATTCGATATAATACAATTATGACACAGTCGCCTATCACGAAATTGCATTAGTGACCGTCATTGTTACTGCATCACAAAATGGCAGGTTGCCGATATATAGTGTCACTCATAAATGAGCACCACCCGACAACTTTTCAATAAAAATATTATGTTTTTTCCTAAACCAAACCAAAGCAGGATTCCATTATTTTCCATAGGACATTATACAATCAGAAATGATATTATCTGGAGTTATTTATGACCAAACTCTATAGAATTCAAACTCTATTGAAATTTTTTATGTCTTCCATATACTCATTTTCGGGTGGCATTATTATAACATTTTTTTTACCCCGTGTTTCTTGCCTCAGATTACATTCGATCCATAGTTCTTGTTATTTTAAAATTGTTTAACTAACTAGTTTGGCAGCTCATTCAAACAACAATGTCAGTTACTATTTTGAATCACTTCAATAATTCTGAATAAAAATTATCATGATATAGAATCAGCTTTAGGTCTATTTCGATATGAATATGATTCAAGTTTTTTTTTAAAATTTCAGTTGTATTGTATTCAAAACCTGTTCAATCTCATGCCTGATGCCGACTGCAGTAAAAATTATTTCGTTTTGCAAAATATTCATGAATTTAATTCGCAATAAAATTTGTACATGCAAGATTTATGTCTCTCAAAATACGTATGAGGAGTAACATATATATATATATATCATAATTGTATTCATATATTAAAAATATTAGTAATGGAAAAAAAATTTAACATAAAAAATAAATTTCATGGCTGTCATCAGCTCGTTACACCCTGAGGCAAATAGACGATTCACACCATGTGGGAGTGAACGAAGCAATTACGATATCATTAGTTTTGATGGTGCTTACGGGTTATGTATCATATTTCTCTCTATGATAGCTTTTATCTTGAATACAGTATCATCCATAAATGAATACACCTCCAACACATTTTCATAAAACGGTCAATTCATTCCAAGCTAAGCATAACACGTTCATTATTTTAATGGTTTATCAGCCAATCAAAATGGATATTTTCAAGTATTCCCTATGACTAAACTCTACTCAATGTTCAACCAACTCCTTTCGCGGTCAAATCCACTAATGAAGTTCAATAGTTGGCAATCTTCTCTCACGATTAGATCCACTAATGCATTTCAACGGTACAGCTGTTCTTCTCACGATCAAATCCTCCAATGGCGTTCGATGGTTAACGCTCTGCTCTCATAATCAAATTCATTAATTAAGTTAAATGGCTAACGAACTGCTCTCACGATCAAATCCACTGATACAGTTCAATGGTTAACGAGCTCCC
This sequence comes from Thysanoteuthis rhombus, assembly GCA_963457665.1. NCBI lineage: Eukaryota > Metazoa > Mollusca > Cephalopoda > Oegopsida > Thysanoteuthidae > Thysanoteuthis > Thysanoteuthis major. The sequence goes on from OY735218.1 coordinate 50,021,449, forward strand.
CTCACGATCAAATCCTCCAATGCTGTTCAATGTTTAACAATCTGATCTCACGATCAAATTCATTAGTGAACATTAACGAACTGCTCTCACGATTAAGTCCATGAATGCAGCTTAATGGTCAACCAGCATCTCTAGGAATCAAATCCACTGATGAAGTTTAATGGTTGACTATCTGCTCTCACAGTGAAATCCACTCATGGAGTTTAATGGTCAACGATCTTCTTTCACGATTAAATCCACTAATGCAGTTCAATGGTCAACCAGCTCCCCTCACGATCAAACCCACTAAAGATTTTAAGTGGTTGACAATCTGCTCTCACGATTAAATCCATTATTGCAGTTTAATGGGCATTCAGCACCTCTCACGATCAAATCTACTAATGCAGTTTATATCAGAAAAGTGGGCGAATCTTCATCTAAAAAAAAAGTTGTCCTCTCTTTGTATTATTTTGTCAGCTGTCACGTAAAGTAGGATGAGCCCTTTGGCATACACTAACTCAAAGTGTTTTTACGAAGCTATCATAACAGATCAGGTGGAAATCGAACACAGTGAGAAATAAAAGGAGACATACATTGACCGACGAAAAATCGTGTCAGAAATGAGACAAAAAGAATTGAAAAAAAGGAACACCATTCATTGTCAAGTCTTATCCTAAGGTTCTTTTCGAAAGAAAAGAAAAAATTATTTTCTGATTCTGTCCGGCCTTGCATCGGTTCCTTATCCTTCATCGAAAACAAAACAAGACGAAAAAACTTGTCATTCCTAATACATCTACAGGATGTTGCGTAGATGCACAAGGCACAGCCAATAGATCTCTGGTGCAGCTGTAGTCAGAATAGATCCATGTCAATACTTACCTCACTCGACTTTAGCAGACACCAAAGATGGAAGGAAATAGAGCGCTTTGTTTACGGTAATATATTCAACAGAGAAGTGTCAGATTTTATTCAGACACTATCCCTTGCAGTAATACTACCTCTGACGCGATTAGATGTGAAGAGTATATCTCTTAAGAAACGACTTCCATCGGAGTGTATATGTCCGGTGACAAAGTCTCGTTTCTTTTGCTTGAGCCAACTTAGTGACCCTGTGAGACTGTGAACTATTCTTACAAGTTTTTATAAACATGACCGCCTTTTCGGCAAGATGCAAGTCCATCAAACGGACACATCTACCTTCATCACCCAGACTTGATTAGCTGGTGAGTACACGGTGGTTCATTCCAAAAGAAGGCCAATCACTCTGATCTTTTATGCCCAGAATCAAATATTCCTGCGTTTGAGTCAGGTGCGCTATCCATTATACTATCCGAATAGACAATATCATAGTAGACCACCGCTATTACGACACCCTTGTCTTCAAGTACTAAAAAGACATTTGCAGTGGTCAAGTGGAAGTCATCTTGGCGATCAACATAAACAAAGCAGCCAAAACGTAACATGAAGTTACGATTAGTTACTAAGTGGTCACTCGCTAAGTGAGAGTAGTATTTTGTTGTACCTAATGCCAATTTGTAGAAAGATACGTGAAAACAAAAGGATTTGTATACATACCAAAGTGTTAATGTGACAGGGAAGCCCTGTAATGAAACATCTCTCGTTATGGCAAGAATTTACTGCACTTCCGGTGGTTAGAAGTTTAGGCTTATACATGACATCCTGTGAGAATTGAACAAAAGAATAACCTTAGGAGATAAAATTGATAACAATCGCTTTATGTAATGAAACCGAGCTTGCTTCAGACTGGCACAGGTCCAAAATAGCAAGACACTCGGTGAAGATCGAGTGGAAAAACCCAAAGCAGGGATTCTCAACATTTTCGCCCTGTTTATCTTTGAGAACATTTCGAGAAGAAATTTGCCCCTGTCAACTATTTGTTCAGTGATTTGAGGTAACCTCTTCTAACACAACGCAATTGACAAAAAGGACATTTCAAAATACTGTTCTCAACTTTATTTTTCCAAAGATCAAAGAGTAATGATAACATAACAAGGTTATTTTTCTTGGTTATGAACAACTATGATGAAGTATGAACTACAAATTATTCAGTCCAAAACTAAGATGAAACAATTTTTTTAACCAAATAAGCCCATTGAAAATTTTCTCCTCAACCTCTGCAAAACTCACGAAAATTACTCCCCCGGGTAAAAAACCCGCATTAAAAACCTGTGACTCGGGGAATCGAACTCATCAACAATACCTATAAACCAGATATTAGTTCAGTCTGGAGGTAACTTTTTAACGAACCATAATGAATATTTACATTTTAATGATACATGTTTACTTGATGTAAAACATTACGCAAGCGTGTCTCGTCGAAGTACATGCTATGTAGAGAGTACAGTCTTTACTGGGTGATTCAATATGGCAGACTTGTACGAGACCAGGGCTTATAAATGCCACTTTCGTCTATTTCCTGTTCTCAGCGTGGGCCCTGCTCCCCCACCTTGCGATCATATTTCTACTGTAACAGAAAAAAAACTTCGTATCTTAAAGTGTACCTCCTGTCTTCCATATGTCACTCACAACTCACCGAAACTAATTGATGTCACTCAAAACCGAACATTTATTCACTCTGTGTCTCCACCAGACAGAAGTAGTAGGAGCTGATATCACAATATCGGTGGATGTGGTTATAAAACCCCTCACATACACCGTCAATTAACTGAATCAAAGTAAAGAAAGAAGTGTTTGTCAAATCTCTTAGATAAGTCAGAGGCCTCTGCATCATAGCAAAAACTATAATCCTCACCCGTTTAAGTCGAGGCAACTCATCATTGCTTGTCTCTCACGTTATGTTGAACCAACTGATATACAAAATTATTTCCTTACCGTGATTTGAAATCACAACCAGAAATCAGTAGGCAGCTCTCTTATCGACTGGAAAAAACTGACAAGTTGTAATTATTCACTACAAAGTTTATTACGAATATGCTAGAGCTTTTGACTGAATTTTGTCTTTAATCATAACCCCCCCCCCAAAAAAAATATGATAGATCAAATACAAAAGTTACAGTAATCATCTTTACTTGGGAAAGAAGTATGAGTGGAGCTTTACCCTGCAGTAGCCAGACTTGTTATATCCTGTATTAAAACTAGTAAGGCTGATAATGTAGATTCATTTTGTTTCTTGATACTGCAGTTTTGAACCTTTGAGCCTCTGGCATCAAGTCTTTCTTAGAAACTCGTCTGTGTTTGTTTATGTTCTCGTTCGATCCAGGAAATTCCGCAATCTATCCTTGCTTCCAAACCATTAACACTGGTTCAGACGAGGGAAAAGCTTTTGCTTGGACTTTGTTTTCTTCTCTTGTTATAGTTATTCGATCAGATCGACCAGCTGCGACAAAGGTCGATCGGACTATCTGCTACCGGCGACTCGATTGCCCTAGACAAACCAAGGAAATGTCCGTTTGCTTTCCGAATTCCTTTCCAATTTCCGTTTCTTTCTGGCCAAGCTTTAACCTCCTTTCTTAAAACCAAGTCTCGGATTACTTCATCTGAATATATATATATATATATATATATATATATATATGTGTGTGTGTGTGTGTGTGTGTGTGTGTGTGTGTATCATCATCGGCTGTTATTGGTCCAATGTTAGGGAAAGGTGTTTCACATCTCCTTGCATGACCAAGAATATGGTGGCCTCTGCCATGTATTTGCTGCAAACTTTTTTATCTCATTCTTTTGCCTATACATATATATATATATGTGTGTGTGTGTGTGTGTGTGCGTGCGTGCGTGCGTGTGTGATGTGTATATATGTGTGTGTGTGTATGTACATGGATACATATTTTTTGTATGATGTTTTTGAGTACGTTTATATTTGTATGACTTAAATCAGGGTGCATGATTTTGCGTGATATATATGTGTGTGCATGTATGTTTGTTTTAATAATGTGTGTATGTAGCTGTATGATTCATATATGTATGTTTGTGTATGTGATTCTTATATACGTGGGATTCATATGTGTTTGTGTGATTTATCCATGTGAGTGTGAGTTCGAGTGATATATATATATATATGTGTGTGTGTGTGTGCATGTGTGTGTGTTCGTGTGATATATATATATATATATATATATATATACATATATATATATATATATATATGTGTGTGTGTGTGTGTATGTTGTGTGACTTTTATTTGTACATATGCTTCTGTTATGCACAGTGTTTGTCAAACACAGGTTTCACTTGTAATCATTCAGCTTTGGAAACGTAAAGACATTTCATATTCTATGATGATCAATATAACTAGAAATGCATTTAGCCTCCTTTTGTTGTTCAATATGTTTTAGTGACAAAATTGACTTTCAAAACAAAAAGATGAGAAAATCCTCCCCAGAATCAACCCAGCGATTGCAAAAGTGAACCTTCTTTGCTATTTGCCAAACTAGTAAGTTAATCCAGTCCCACCCCGTTCAAAATACACGATGGCCCCTGCGGTCATAGGCAATACGAATATATTTTATGCTTGTTTAATTACTTATTGACCTTACAATATCTCATATAAAAATGGTAATATCAAAAGAACGGCTCATAAATATTTGAACAAGCAGAAATATGTTTTTATTGCCTCTGATTACCAGGGCCAATGAGGGTTTTAATTCGAGGGTATATCACTTTTTTTCTCTGCCTTCTTCTGCCTTTTTTCATTCCTCTCCTTCTCCCTTACAAAATGCTCACCCCGCCTCTCTATCTATCTATCTATCTATCTATCTATCTATCTATCTATCTCTTCAATCCCCTTTCCATTCCCTTCATTCTCCTTATTTTTTCTATTTGTGTGTTTTCTTTCCCCAAAACTGATAGCTGATATCTTTAGTCTCAATGAAATAACAATTGTTGCAGTTTGTGAGACTGTTATACAAGATTGTTTCCCAAATTCCAGACGATCCGGAAATGATTCGCCAATAGACAATCTTGATCATACAACTATTCATCTTCTGCTCCCAATGATGGGTGGGACAGAAAGGTGTGACGGGTTACGTGATTGCCATTAGAATTTCTGACCTAGAGACCAAGCAATTAAAGAAGTGAACATGTACACTAAACCAATACAAATGGTAACAACTAAAACTGATTTTACATCCTAGAGCTGTTTTTCCCCATAAATATGTATCACACAATGTACATACACACACACACACACATATATATGCGTGTGTGTGTGTGTGTGTATGTATATATATATATATATATATATATATATATATATATATATATATATATATATATATATATATGTGTGTGTGTGTGTGTATGTGTGTTTGTGTGTGTGTGTGTATATATATATATATATATATATATATATACTGTGTTTGTATGGCAGTGGCATACACAACATATTGAATTCATTCACTGTTATTTGATTCTTGATTCCAATATTATGTTAAACTTTGTTGTTTGAATCATCAGCAGATTGAGAAAGAGAGAGAGTGGGGTACGGTAAGATAGACGAAAAAGAGAATGAACTAGAAATGAAGTAAACATTTCACACTCAACCAAAGCAGAAAAAGTGAAAAAAATGTTTAGAATTGAGGAAGACAGTAGGAGCAATAAGAGAAGTTCGTAATAATTCATAGAATATCCAAGTATCCACGTGCACACGTATTTACAATTATTGCATGAATATATATATATATATATATATATATATATATATATATATATATTCACTCATAAATACACATGTACACACATACACACACATATATATAGATATATATGTTTGTGTGTGTGTGCGTGTGTGTGTGCGTGTGTATGTGTGTGTGTATGTGTGTGTGTGTTTGTGTGCACATTGGACACAACACATTGGCTGACACACGGTAGAGAGAGGATATTGGATCACCGCAAGCATTGGTTCTAAACTTCCTTATTGTCACAGATAGCGAGACGTGGGCATTCAGCAAGAAAGAGTTTCTAGACACCTCATCAGAGGCAGCCATGTTCGACGGATATGAAATAATATTGATTCGTGCTAGTGTGAGAAACGTTCAGAGCATTATAACACAAGGGAATAATATTCCAATGGAAATGTGATTTAAAAATCGATTTTTACATATTCCACCTGGCATTCCTTGAAAACATTCATTTTTATAGAAGAGTTTTAAGTACTCCTTTGTGTCTTTTGAAGCAGAGAATACTTCTATACATTTTGTTGGCTACTCTCACCATCACTGTTTTAATCATTCTTTGTGAACTGAAAGACTCATGGTAAAGTGGTGACCAAGGATATAGTGCTGGGGATTATCAATTGAATAATTGGAAAAAATGTCGACGGGAAAGTAAATGCTTAAATTCTCAGCCTTCTTGCTCCATTGGCGTAGCCTGTACTCACGATGCAGACATATATCTTTGGTGACCATCTTTACTCCAACACTAGCATGATGAAAAAATTGATTTCAATGATTATATTATGGTCATTGGGAGAGATAGATAGGTAGATAGATAGACAGATGGATAGATAGAGAGATGGAGAGAGAAAGAGGGAGAGATATGCATATATAAATGATGATATGCATTTGTGCAACGCACAAACCATCTTTTAAGTATCGAACAATTCAAAACCAATGACAAACAGAGGCAAAATGAGTAGAAGCTATATTCACCACGGGTTTTAGTGTCTCTCACTCTGTTGAACCTCTCCTGAAATAACAAAACTAACAAGGGGATAAGAAATCAGAAAGAGTAGACACTGCTTGGCATTGGACCGACATCGACTGGCGACTTAATGACACCCTGAGACCAGAGTGACTCCCTGAAGAACGATAGGGAGAGAGTGACCTGAAACTATGCATGACTAGGATGTCTATCTCCTTTAGATATGTCAGCATACATGCATACCCAATACACATGCATACATACACACACTGATAGTCAGCAAACCAGGCAGAATCACTCAAAAGCTGAAGAAACCTGGACTACTTCAACTGTTCTTATCGACAATTTTTAATTAGACGTTATTTGAGAATTTTGAACTCAGGATAATAACGGAGACGCCTTGACAGAAATGACTTCCAGTCGCGTGTTCAGAAATGTATGAATATCAATTCAATGAGTTTCGGAAAAATTAAAGAAGAGCTACAAGGTGTTTCATCGTGTTTTTTTTTTCTGAGAAAATTGATGGGTTCTTCTTTAGTCTTTTCATTTTTTTAGAAAACATTTCTTATGTCTCTTTTGAAAATGACATAGCGGGTAATTAGATGACAATTTGAAATATCTACTTTGTTTACAAAAAGCAAATAACTCGGAGAAACTAAATTGTCTTGCAATCAGCTATATCGATGCAATTAATTTTAATTACAGGATATGCTAGTTTATTTGTTCTTTATTTTCACTTTTAGAACAAACATTCAGAAATTGGATCATTATAAAATAGAGTGGATACATTACGTGAACCAGAAAAAAAGCTCATCATTCTTTTACCGTAAACACAAATGGATTTTTCAAAAAAATTCTTTGATAAGAGTCTCCGGGAAATATTTCTTTTGCTTTATCTGGCTCGAAGTTGACATCACTGACAATTAGATGTCGATTTGAAATATACATTTTGGTTCACGAGAGAGCAAATTAAATGACAAAATCAAATTATCTTGCAATTTAAAATCATTGGTGCAATTAATATTAATGCGAAAATCCTTCAGGATATGAGATTCAATCCCGGTGTAAGGTAAAAGGATTGAACAAAAGAGAGTCTCAACTCATTTTTTCAAAAACGTTCATAGATTATACATGCATATATATAAATATTTATTTTGCGGAGAGTAAGAGATGTGATTCAAATACAAGTTAGAGATTCACTGCTATCTAGAAGTTCAGTGTTACTGTAAAAAATCGTAACCTGCGATGGACTAGAATCATTTTTTCAAGCAGATTGGGTTCTCAAACATTTTCAAAATGTTCCTCTATTCAGAAAAATCCGAAGGAGAGGGAAAAAAGAAGTTGGGATGGACAGCGATTATCAAAACAACCCAAGACTTTTTTCGCACTCATCCTCCAGGGACATCTAATGCGAGACAAACTGAAAGAAGAATGCCAGAAAATTAGTCTTCCCATGAACTTTAACAAGACAAAGGTCATTTACAACAAACACATAGGGATCATAAACACAACAATCAAAACCGAAAAAAAAAACCTACAAAAATGGACAAAATAGATCATTCTTACATAGGACAACAAATCTCTACGAAATTCTTCAGAAAAAAAGTGAATGACTCTCTAGCGTTTTGCAGAGCAAGCTCAATCTTCAAGAACAAGAAAATCCCATCACTCCTAAAAAAGGTTGTACAACCAATCTATCCTCCCTATGATCACCTACTGACCCATAAATCAAAAACCACGCAACACACACCTGAAAGAATCATAATCAACATCACATGAAGAATCACAAGACAGCACAATATATTAGGGAAAAAATCCACAGTCCAAGATACCATTGAATTCATTTGAAAATTTACATGGCGACGATCTGGTCATGTTTTAAGAATGGCAAACAACCGCTTGACATCATGTCTGACATTATTGATCCATAGAGATCACAATCGAGGCTGAGTCTGGCAGAATACAAGCAGGTGAACTGAACTATACAAGTCCATAAGATAATAATAATGAATGTGTATCAACATGAGTATAAATACAATCTATCGTTCAATACTGTTATCTGGAATCTAGATATAGACGTATGAGCATGGCAAATGTGAGTGTTCCCTATTTCGGAGAAAACAGCGTAGAAATTCGGCCAAATCAGTTTATTACGGACCAAAATGTAATAGTTTTTGGACAGGTCACACTATTTGCGCCCGTTAACCAACAAGTATCCATATGTCTATGTTGCCAGACTCCCATCAGTGGTCCTTCACTTCTTGTAATTACTAAAACTTCTAAAATCTGCGATAATTAGTGTCTATGATGATGAAGTATTAAGATTAGCCTGGTATGGTAGTAAGTGAAACCTTCTTGTCCATACTACGTGTGTGTACCCACAAAATCTTGTTAGCTTATTCGATGTTCAGGTGCTACCAATCGGATAAAATTCTCACGATCTGCTGAGGCCAAAAAAGGCGTGAAATATATCCGAAGGCTTTGACAGAGGCGTTGGAAGTTGTTCTCGTAGGAGCGGACATTTATTTTATTCACTGACTAAATTATCTGCTTCATTAGATAGCATGGCAAAGAACCCAGCTTGTTTACTTACGTATATAACCACTTGAGTCGACTATTGCGTCTGGCAGGAGCTAGAGTAGCAACTGTCTCGAACAGTTGCTTTGTTTCGTTTGGTTCGCAAATTGTGTTCCTTGAAGATTAGGAAGTTCCGTTTTGGTAATTGAGGTATTCTTAAAGAGTATATTTATTTCCCGGTTAATAAAAACTATTCTGGTCTCATTAAAAGTAAGTGCTCTGTGGTTGGTAGATTGTTCATTGTCCTGTTGGTTCGTCTATGGCAGACAAGAATGTCCGTCAAATTTACCCACGTTGTACTCCACCTCTCCAGTCACTCTCTGCTGAACACCACCCTTTCCATTACTACGACATGCAGAAAAGGGTCTGGCACGATTCGTTAAAAAGGAAACATGGTAACCCTTAATTCACCCAATGTAAAAAGTGGGCGATCAAACTTCTCACAAGGAATCATTTTGCTTGTAAAAAAAGTAGAACTCGTCATAATCATTTTCATCGGTCTTTTAGCGTCCACTTCGGATATGCCCAAGATTTACCAGATCTCTCTGTCTCTCTGTCTGTCTCTCTGTCTCTCTGTCTCTCTGTCTCTCTCTGTCTCTCTCTCTCTCTCTCTCTCTCTCTCTCTCTCTCTCTCTCTCTATCTTGTGTGCTTTGCGTTGTTAATACTTTCGGAACTTGTCTAGTTTGTCATCCAATTATACTTTTTTTTTTGCTGGTCACAGTTCCACATAGGAATTCTTGGGACCCTTGTTGGGAATCGTCAAGCCTTTGTGTTTCATGAAAAAGTAAATTTCAAGTTAATGCATCTTTGAGGTAACCTAATTCGACACCACTGCTTAAAATGCGCGTTTTGGCTGCTTTGCGGTCATATCCGTATAAATAGGATAACTATCATTTACGTAATGTTTGCAAGCAGATACTTACTAGCTCTTCGGAATACGGCGTAATGCTAAATTGGAATATAAACATAAAGAAGATAGTGTTGGGATCTGCTTTGAAAATCAGTATCCGAATTTCTGGCCACTTTCCCAGTCTTGAACATCGAATCATGTGATGTTTAGGAGGGGAAAGTTTACATCACGTGGAGGGATCACAATGTATCAAGGACAAGTTAAACTCAGGTATATCATAGAAATCACGAGGGAAACTCAAATAGCGATGGGCTGGTTAGGTTGCAGAAATGAGAGGTAACAGCTGGGCATGAAGAAATGAGATGGTTCGACCGATAGAGCAAATTCAAACGATTGAGAAGTCTAGTGAATCTTCGGGAAGGTCCATATCCAATGACAAACGTTAAAAGGCTGCTGCTGATGACAGTGTATATATACTTAAATATATATATGTGAGTGTGTATATGAGTAAATGTTCACATTTATTCATGTTTGTGCATAATATATATATATATATATATATATATATATATATATATATATATATATATTATTGTGTCATCCACAGACAGCTGTTCCGATGTATTACATCTCTTCAGTGTGGCTATAGACTTTATCCCATCCAGTACCACGAGGCAGAATTGAACCCCTCACCCGGAGGCCGATATCCTACCTCTGAACTACGGAACTGGGTGGTCTGTAAGGCTGAATTTAAGTATATATAAGTATAAATGTATAAACCTGCGTATATTTGTATATATATATATATAGCTTTGTATATTGATATATACACATGTATTGGGATATATATATATATATATATATATATATATATATATATATATATATATATGTGTGTGTGTGTGTGTGTGTGTGTGTGTGTGTGAGTCTGCTTATTTAAATGATTTGGTGTTAGATAGAGGCAGTGAAAAGTTATGCAGCTCCTGACATTGTTCTTTGAATTTGCGTGCAGCAAAGATCACATCGATCATCCCGTGATAAGCACAGAAAGTCTCTCTCTCTCTCTCTCTCTTTTTGGGAGACACCACTGAGGGTGAAGCAATATTTAGGATATGTGACAGAATCTCATCGGTTTTTGACAATAGGCTGACGTTTGTGTCATTGTCACAAGACCGACGATTACCTTGTAGATGGGGACAATGTTTACGACTTTCAAACTTTTCTTTGTTCCAATCGACACGAACAGCTATACACACACACACACACATATATATATATATATAAATACATATATATATATATATATATATGTGTGTGTGTGTGTATGTATGTGTGTGTGTGTGATGATAGAAAATATGTAAATGAATAAACTGGGACTAGTTTTAATACAAAACATCTAAAGACAGCTCCAATACATTTTCTTCGTCTTGTCAAGTGTTTTCAGAGGGAAACAAACTTCTTCCTTCTTCTTTTTTTCATCTTTTTTATGCGTGATAAAACAGGGGAAATGCATTGGCACTTTTGATTTAAAAGATGATGTATTGAACCAAATATCACAGTATTCATTTCCATATTGTCAATCATTATTATATCTGGCCAGATTGTCTAAATCTACACACCCAGCGTACGTGTGTCCAAAATATGGATATGTACTTAATGAGCCAATACGTTTATAGACATATGTCAGTAGACTTTTAACAATTTTGAATTGGTTGCAACTTGACTTACATCGAGATAAAGAAATTAAGTGTTCTGCACCGAGTTTCACGAGTAAATAAATCCTCCAACCTACCTTTAAAATACTCATTTTACATGAACTGTTGTATCAGTAACATGATACCAATGCATTTTCTACATTGACTGAAGTGGGAAAGAAAATAGTTTAATTCATGTGACACATATACATATGCACACACACATACCCATGAGCTGTACGCCGTCTCTTACCTCAAAGCTATTGGTGTGCAAAAACGTCCATGTTCTTATCAGTCTATGAGCTGTTATGAATGATAGCGAAATTGCATTTAACCTTTCTCGATTTTCATTGCACGACTCATTCGACTGAGATACGTATGCCCTGGCAATGGTAGAAGCGATCACCACTTAGTTCACCAATGGACAGAAGCAAGCTTGAAATGTGTTATCAACAGCCCCAAATGTCCTCCAGTTATTCACGATTCATTATTGTAGTAACGATTGCATTTCGTATAAAACCTGTGTGCACACTTGTGCCTACTCTTGAATGCTTTCTCTGTAGACTTACATTTGCATTTCTATTTACTCTAGTAGACACAATGAGAAATTCTAGTTTTGACCTTTACGTTAGAAGGTTCATATCTACTCGCCATTTGAAGTGAACCTGTTCCCGAGCAGTCCTGATATTTCCTTGTAGTTTACTTGTGATAGGTCGATACATGTAGTCTAATTAAGGGTATTGAGTTCCTCTCAATTGGGAGTGTTGAATCGAAAAGTACACAACAAGTACTAAAGAAGAAATGGACATATTCTATCATTATTAGCGCCACCATTATGCTCCTTATGAGAAACACATGTACTTGGTCGTTCAATAGAAACTGTCACATGATCAACATCTTCTGGTAGTATTTGATGTTGGGGGTGATCAACTAAAATTTAGAAAAGTGTGATGATCGATGAATAAGTTACTTTGCTCGCTTTCTGAATGAAATAAAAAAAAGAACAAGCCTGAATGCTGAATACAAACTAGGAACGACTTTAACAAAAGTAAAGTGAACCTATTTTGTTTCGGCTGGAGAGGGCAAAGAACGTTTTTCTCCAGGACTCATATGGAGTAAATGTGAAATTTTCAGCCATCTAGTGCCATTGGTGCAGCCGGCAGGTGTGATACATACATTCCTGGATACATTGATACATATATAGCCTGTTAAACCAGCTTGAAAGCTGGAGAAACCAGTATTTACATTTTGGTGACAGTTCTGGTTGACAGTTTCAAAAAAATACAAAAAATAGATCTATTGATAGATATATACAAGTAAAGGCAAAATAAAGGCTTTTGTGTACTTTTTATCATTATTTTATTTATATTTTCATTCCTTTGGCACCTTGTACTTGACTGCCCCAAAGCGATTCACTTAACATACTACCGTTTGCTCCATTTGGTATTTCACCCGATGCTCCTCACATAAAAGGCATTTGTAAAGGGAACTATATCAGTTCATCAACTGTTCAACTTTGAAGGCTGCGTAATAACCTTTAGCAATGGACTTATAAAGAATTTGCATATTATCCACAGTCACATCGCATTTACAAATAAATAAAATACCGTACTTCCTTGTGTAGACAAAGATTCTTGTATTATACGAGTATTGGGCTTAGAGGGGAAAATAGGTATAGAAAAAGCTGCCTCTTGTATGACACGGTACTCAATTTGGTAACACCGTTCGGCAGTTACGCGTGTTTTTCTATTCCAAATGTTTATACTGAACTACGGAATTTAATTAATGAGTGCCCATTATTTCTACGTTGTGTATTTTTACAATGGTGATTGTTTCAAATTCATTGAAAAATATCATAAGAAAAAAAAAAACGCAATGGTACCTAGCTGAGGTGAAAAGCTCAAATCAATAATGAAGGTTTCATTCACTGAATACTGAAATATTTTTCGTCTAATTCATTTCATTGATAAATTTAGTTATATATTTTGTAAGTTGAATGGATTTCTTAATGTGGAAGCAGTAAGTCAAAGAGGCTTGATTTTACTTAGGTATAAAAATATTCTTCTTTCTACCTTTGAGTAAAGTGTGGGTCCCTCTTCCCTCATTTTAGCCCAGATTTTCGGTTTAACACGTTTTGTACTATGCAAAACAAAATATGTTGACTGAAAGAAACAAATAAGGATCAGAAAAAGGTTACAATTAATCCACAGTTTGGTGCTTAGAGGAGTAAGTCGACTGACTTTGACCATCTTTGTGATTCAAGAATACCGACAAATGTCAAACATTAATCAGGTTGCTTTGCAGGTTACTGTGCAATTCTTTAGGGGGGTATAGAGCAAGAGCTCAATTAAAGATATGGATACACACCCAGAAACCCATGATTAGTGTATCGATCAATCTATTTAAAGAAACTCTGAAATGTGCTCCCTAAACATGGGATTGCATGAAGTAAGAAAATAGTTGCACAAAATTCTACTGAGTATTACTTATCTTTCGGTTTTTCGTTTCCCTTTCGGATAAAAAAAAGATAGATGAAAGAAAGAATATTGTCTTAGTCATCTTCATTGATATCTTTTACATTTTTTTTTCGAAGGATTTCATGCTCACTTTATCGTTGTCTTTGAAGAGCCAGTGAAGTTGTATACCGTAGTAGTGTGTATTGCCAGCCAGATAATTAATCATTCTGACGTTAGTCATCGAAAGGATAAAATCATTTTTGCTATCAAACATTATTCCATTGAGGAATCCATCAATATGTCTATCTATTTATCTATCTATCTATCTATCTATCTATCTATCTATCTATCTATCTATCTATGTCTGTTTTTCATCTGAAAGGTACGATTGTCAACTTTTGGAATTGATATTCCACGACCCACATATAATAAAGTTCAATAAAACTCCATTATTTGGATAGAAGTATGCTTCATTGTTTTACACTGTTGATCATTTTTAAGTGTCTTTTTGCGAATGTTAATAACGTTTTCATGGATTATAACTTAATTTGAGAGTACAGTAAATATCAGAGCCATTGTTTTACTACAAATAGTCAATTAAAATTTTTGCAAAAACTGTTAATATCGGTTTTGTCATTTTTTTATGTTAGTCTGTCTTTCTGGATCCGGATGTATACTGCCCGAACTCCACCAATGAGCTTAGTCAGCTGGAAATTTCAACATTTACACTTTGTAATGTGTTCAGAGAAGGGTTTAATGAGAGGGTTTGATTTGCAGTGAACGTTTATGTTGAATTGATCCTTGAATTTGTACCCAGTTGCATTCACAATTGTTACGTTTTTCTTCTCAAATTCGAACGAACGGTTTTACTGATCGCTGCCAAACAACGTCATTGATTACCACCATTTCCAATTTTTCAATTGTTCACCCAAGCACACTATGCTAACAAAAGACGTTCAAGTATCAGTGTTTTTTTGCATGACTGGCCAGAACTGTTTTCTAGTTTCTTTTCGTATGACCCTCTCATAATTTTTGTCTGACACAAGACTGCATCATTGGCCGATGATCTTCAAAGTTGTATCCTTATTTAGCAACACAAATGATGAGTCTTACAAGTTAGAAGACATAAACGATGAGTGTCAAAAGTTAGAAGATCGTCTGAGAGTAAGTATGCAGTTATTTCTTTCTAAAGAGAGTCTTAGCGATTGATATCGAAGTGTCCAAACTATAAAACAGCACGTCAAGCGGTGAGTTAATCATAGCCTGTATCACCTCTAATATATCATATTTCCAAACCTCGAGAATACATCTGTCTTGTTACTAGCAAAATGAAATTAAAAATGATACGTCTGTGGAAAAAAAAAACTTTATGTCTGTGTGCAGCAGGGGAAATTTTCAAGAATTATTTCAGTAAATAAAATGGCCTCTACGACGCCCGTAAGTAAGATAAGTAAAATAAATCTTAACCATTCCCATTTTTCCTTCCCTTCAATTGTCTTTTGAAAAACGGAGAGAGAAGAAATAGCTCGAAACGTGCAAATTGTGGAGGTAAAATTCACAAAACTCCAAGATTAATATAATTTTGATTCTTTTGCAACAAATAATAATTTCACGATACAGTTGTTATAATCGAATTTACAAATATTAAGCCTCATTGAATCTTCACACGAACGCAGCAACAGTATAAACAGTTGTTGAGCTTATTTGCACTGTAAGCAAATTATGATATGTTTTCTTGCAATGCACACACACACACACACACACACACACACACATATATATATATATATATATATATATATATATATATATATATATATATATATATATATTATTCTGTACAGTATAAGTCAAAATTTTATAACTAGGTGTTTGGTTACTTGAAAGAGATCGGTCTACTCAAAGAAGATATTTTCTTTCGACTGCAAGACGTACAAAATAAGAACAACAAGGAACAAGACCTTTTTTTCAGAAAAGAGGAATATTTCTGTGTTCAAACGGAACCCTGTTGTATTGAGCGGTCATAATCTTTGCTTGGTTCATCAGATTTTCAGAGAAGAAAAGGAAGTATAGCACAACATCCAGGTAATGCAAGTTTCTTAAGCAACCAGAGAAAAAGTAAACATAGATAGCATCAGTCCGAATTTGCCATTTTACCTGTCTTATCCAGTAATTTCAGTAGATTGGCATCACATAGAGAGATATCGAGACAGCACGCTATATAGGGGAAAAAGTCAGAGATATCATAAAATCCATTAGAAAAATCATATGGCGGACCTTGTTATAAGAATGACTGACATCCACTGGTCAGGAAATTGCGAATCTCATGTTGGATTGCAAGGATTGTATACTTATTGTGCTTGGCAGAAATATGATGAGTGGACTGGACAATCTTTGGAAAAGATCGGCAAACATTGAAATGCTGCTGATTAAAAAAATCGTGGCAATGATTACCCATCTCACTTGTGCTTTCAAATGATCGCATACTTTTATCGCCTGTTAACAAGTTGAGCTTATGGATACCAAAATGACGGATTGAATTTCTCAATAAAGAATATCAAATATTCAAGAATATAAGAAAGGTTTCTTGTTGAATTCAGACATGGATTGCTTGCCCAAAAAGTCATGATAGATATTGGGTTGAATGATTCCTTATTAATTTGCTAAGACAGCTATTGCTATAAAATGAAGGCATTTCAAAATATAACTGGTATGCGTCAGCTAGTTTTGATAAGAACACACACACACACACACACACACACAGAGAACATAACTCGAGAAGACGTTGTATTTGGTCTATACTTTCGGGGAATCATTGCGGAACAACGGCATTGCTTTTAAATCCCCCAAACAGAGCAAATCATTAAAAAGTGAATTTCGGTTTACCAAGTAAGTTCATTCTTACAACATCAGTAATACTATACATATATATATATATATATATATATATATATATATATATATATATATATATATATATATATATATATATATATATATATGTGTGTGTGGGTGTGTGTGTGTATGTACAAAATCTTCGTTTGAATAGGTTTATTTGAGACAACAGATAATATTTTAGTATATGTCACCTGATTTCACGCCGGGTAACGGATATTTGCATGAAATAAGTATAATTTCAAACATCTCCTGGTTACTATTGAAAACCCGAAATAAAAATATTGCACATTTAAAGATCAACAAAGATCTATGCTGTCGATATGAACACATGCACACACACACACACACACACACACACACACACACACACACATATATATATATATATATAGTAGGTTGTGGATTCGCTACTTATATAGTTTTAGTGTGTGTATGTGTATGTGTGTGTATGAGTTGGATAAGATCTATCCAACATTATGGTAATGGAAAAGAAACAATGTGGAAACCAAGGTCTTTTAAAAATAAACTTTTATTTTCGTGACATTTTTCGCAATCGAGGTAGCTATACTAACTTCGTTAGCGAAACGTGTCACGAAAATAGTTGGGTTTTTTTCTGAATTTGGTTTTCAAAGTGTCTATTCTCAATCATACAGCTACAAATGCGCACATGCGCGCACACACACACACACACACACACATACACACATATATATATGTATATATATAGAGAGAGACAGAGAGAGACAAAGATACATAAAATTTGCATACTTTTCTCTTCTGATGATTAAGATAATCATTATAAATAATGCAAATATATCTATCTATCTTTCCCGTAACCCTCTCTCTCTATCTATTCATTTATCGATGTATCTATGTGTAGTGTATAGTGCACAGATAATTAGATGCATACATAGATAGTTGTGAATGTCTTATTATGGTAATTCCTAATGACTGCAATTAAATCTGGACCGAATCCTAATTGTGCACACATCCCAAATCAGAATTTAGTTCGCTTCGTGTAAACAAGACCCGACCATTCCGACGCCATCGCCTCCATGGTTCTATGATTCTGCTACTCACTAATTCTGCTTCGTTCGATCACGTTAAAGAGAACGCACACACAGAATCTCTCTCTCTCTCTCTCTCTCACACACACACACATACAAATACACACACATACATATATATACATGTGTACACGCAAAACCTACTTTATTTCATAAAATTATTATGCTTAAACATACACATAAGGAGCTTGGAACAACAAACCACATCAAGCAACATTCTGCTTATAATGAAAAAAAAAGGCGTTTTGAATTTCTCAACTTGATTTTCGAAATACCTTAATTTTGAAACTATTCCACATATTCCATTAACTTATTTTCGTTATGTAGCTAAAAGCATCTACTTTAAGATACAAACACTTTAATCAGGGAAACTGGGGCATTTCGAAGCCAGAAACATTTTAAACACATTTAACTATAGCCGAGCGAATGGGACTACTTAACGAATACTACCCAATCCATCAGACTTGCTCCCCAGCTGACTTTGAAAATTATAGTGGTATACTTGACTCGATTTTACCGCACACAGTGGATTGTACCGTATGCTTATAAGCGCCTTCTATGAAATCTACTGAAATCTTGAAAATAAATACACGTATGAAAATAAGAATTCATTTCCATACAGATATATCCATTCACATGTATAGTTACATTTGCACAAAGCCCAGGCACCAACCACAGGGATATATGTACGTACATGATTATATACTTAGATCGCACGATGCTCTTATTTGGATATCATGTATAAACTTATCCCGGTATTTAAAACTAAAAAGAACATCATATGCAACTACTTTACCGATACATAAAATAGTATATATATATATATATATATATATATATATATATATATATATATATATATATATATATATATGTATATATATATATATATATATATATATATATATACATATATATATATATATATATATATACATATATATATATATATATACATATATATATATATATATATATATATATATATATATATATATATATATATATATATGGGGGGGTGTATCGAGTGTTTACATCGGTCTTTGGGTTTGGAAAATTTGGAATTAGTAAAGTTTGACTAGTTTAGTTTCTGTATGCATCCTCTCGGGAAGGAGAAGTACTTAGGAAAGCATTATTTTTCGAGGCTTACCATTGACGAACATTTTTGTCAAGATACCTTGCCATAAAGTGCACGTATGTTACCCTAAAAAGAGCAAAGAAAACGTAAAAGTGAAAGCATTGCGATGCACACTCGATTCCTGCTGGGGAAAAAAACTCCCTCTCTCTCGGTGGTAAACTACATCGAATTTCGTCAATGTAATTTACCTGTATTTATCAAGCCCCGAAGCAAGAAAACATCTTTTTTGACACATACTTTTTCATACATACTGATAGTCATATATTTCATACTGAACTTCCAATTGACTTTGATAAAGTGCATTTGTTGCTTTTGTACCTCTATGAATCTGTGTATCAATCTATCCATGTAGATAGATAAATACATACATATATAGACTACTGAGATTATTTTAAAACCCCGTTTATTCAGGTATTAGTGAGATACATACGATTTGTTCATCGCAATATGGTCGACAGCAACACTATTAAAGAAAGACAGAATAATGAATATAAATGAAAAAAAGAACTATGTAAAGAAAGCAATCCTCTTCCCATTACTTTGTCATATATATATATATATATATATATATATATATATATATATATATATATAGAGAGAGAGAGAGAGAGAGAGAGATTATTCAAATTATTATTGAACCACGTTCAATCATACTGATCATATATATTTGCTGAAATATGTACAACTTGATAATCACAATAAGGTAGAGAACACAATAATAAAAGTAAAAACGGGAACAGAAAGGATACTAAATAAACGATAAACACAAAAAGTAAAGAGAAAAAGATTTTCTTCGTATTATTTTAGTCTGTCAAAATTCTCAGCATTTCGACCGGCATTGATGTGTACCGTAATTGGTGTTCGTGACTTGAATTCACTCTTGTTTCTACTTTTCGTCAATTTCTGCCATTAGACTGGCATCTGTCCAACAGAGAAGCAACTTCGTTCCAACAAATATCAAATTTAGTCACGATCAGATTTGAAATGTGATGTCAGTAAGTTGATTATATCAGCTTTCATATTTTGGAATCTTTTACTTCCGTGCTGACAAAAATCTGTCGACTAAATAAGCGGGGGGATTTCTTTTTTGATGAGTCTGTTGAAAACCTAATGTGTCTATTCAAATAACATTGATACCAATATAATGAACGCTTGGGTATTTTTTTAATATACAATTGACTGGTTGCAAGGGAATATAGACTTTTATATTGCTTCGGTATTGGAGTTTTCATTCTATTGCCCGGGGTAGAAGGTCTTTGTCCAACAACGGAGGCGAAAAGGCTGCTGCTGCTGATGATGATGTTGATAATGCATCTTTTTTAATCTTTCGAATCAATAAGCGAGAAGATTTCTTTTTTTTTCGTTTTTTTGTGAGACTGTTGAAAACATGATGCATCTATTCAAATGATATTGAAATCAATATAAAGAATAGTAAAGATTTTTTTTATGTGTGACCGCGCATGATAAATGCCCAACACGCTATCCCTCCCAAAAATGCTCATGTTCTTATGTACCCCATCATAATTTGTAATCGAAAATGGGTCAGTTGTTACACTGGAAATAGGTTCTTAGTCACGCAAAAGAGCTACTCAAGTGCTCCCTATTGGTAAGCAGACAGTCATGCAAGCCATCGCAAAGTATAGTAGATTATCTGTAAATTCTGTTCAATCAGTTAGATCCAAGAAACGGAGTGACTGACCAAGACGTCAGTTGCCAGCCAATCAGAACATAATAAGAACCCAACGTGCATTTTTTTAAGTTGAGACAATTGCGAAAAGAAATCCTCTTGGGATGAGTTGGATGGACGATCAAGTAACGACTCAGCGAGCCGTGTTCAAGATCTGGCTGATACTGTATTCAATTCGTACTAATACCTTAAGGAAGGCATGATTCCATCTCCCAGTCTAGAATAAAAAAGCGTAGGTTGAAGGGAGTGATGCTAGTTGTTTGTCGCGCCCAAGTCTATTTCATACACCACAAACGGACCAAGTAAGTAGTAATGTGATATGTGCAGCCCAAGCAGTGACAGATGAAGCCACGCAACTTACTTGACCAGTTGTGAGTTTTGTATTTTTTTTCGTTGGTTTGGTCTCAGAGCTCCTATTCAATCGCCTGATATTATGTTCCATATGAAATGTCGCTTTTGTAATGGTAAGTTTGAGGATAATATTAACGACAAAAAATATGCACATTTGAGCAAATACGATCCATTTGAGGCGAGAACTCTATTCCAAACAATCTCCATCTTTATGCATGAGAACTCAAATTCCCTGGAAGAATGCAAAAGGTACATAGATAATTGTTTGCTGTGGAGAACTAAAAGAAATATGGAGTAGATTAATTTCAAGAAAGATGGCAGAATACAATGACAGAGAAGAGTATATGCTTTTCGATAAAAGTTAATTAAAAAAAAAGAATGTCTTTATTTATATGATTTAAGCTGATGTACCGTTTACGTTACTCGATACAATGAATTAGACTTGTAAGGCCAAGCAGTTATTCGGACCAGTGTTATAAGTTCATTGGGTCTTTTTGATTAAATGTTTCTTTTCATTCTTGAATATTTCATTTCATTTTTCAATAGCATTTTTGTTGAAGATACTTCTTGAATAGGTAAATGTGAACTATACTAAATACTTTGTCAAAGATAAGTTACATAGAAACTCTCTCGTATGCCGAGAGGATAATAGAAACATTTCAAGTATTTCTATCGACAAGATTAGGTGTGGTAGCTTGAAACCTCGCAGATAGATAGCTAGTTACAGCCACTTGATGGAAAGAAATTAGAAGAGAGAAAGTGAAAAGAGGTCAATAAAATAGGGTGGTGTATAAGGATTCTAAATGCGGTAATAAGAAAGATTGACTGTAAGTTTAGTGGTGGGAAAAAACGGAAGAGAGCACGAGGAAAAAAATTGAAGACAGGTAAATGATCATTTAGTTGGTTATCAGGAAAAGGGCGATGGTGAGTTAATTTACTAAAATGTATAGCTATAGAAAAAGGTCCCTCGCTTGAAGATAGAGGATTTGTCACCAAAGCAGCAGACTAAACACCAGTTGACCAGAAACAGAGGTGGCTGCCTACAGGCTGCTGGCCCCTGGCTGCTGGCAGTAGGATTGATTAACCTCTCACTCTCAACAAGTTCCCCCTCTCTCTCTCTTTTCTTTCTCTCTCTCTCTCTCTCTCTCTGTCTGTCTGTCTGTCTGTTTGTCTGTCTGTCTGAGTGATGATTTTGTTTCGTCCCAAACAAAGACTATCGAGGGATTTTCGATCGGCCTCACGAGAAAAAAAAGGGGGTTGATTTTGAATCCTGATCTGAGTTTTGCGTCTTTCGTTCCTTCCCATGTATCGTCAGTGACGCGCACACTTGCAAAGGAATGTATTATCTTTAACCAGCCTGACAATCGGACCAATCGGGTAAGAACTCGTTCAAACGTACGCAATCATTGCCAATTTATTTTGATTATCATCGCCGTTTAATTGCTCTGAGCTGCAGAGCTACAAAATTACTTTTTTTTCCAAATTCTAATAGAATCGCAAAAGCTTTTTTTTTTTTTTCCAATCCTCAGAACAACTATCGATCGAATATTTTTAGCTCGTGACACACATTTTTGAAAGAAAGTACAAGTAGAAGAGAAAACGGACTTTGTGTAGTTTTGGTTCTTATGCAAGTTGCTCCACTTGAATTCAAAATCAGATCATAATGATTTGTGCTTCAAAAAATATCATGTCCGAATAATCGTCGTCTTGATGCAGTAATATTGACGGGAATTAGCCAAATGTGTGTGGGAATGAATGAGTATGTGTCTCCGTATGTGCATGTGCTTGCATGTGTGTTTATTCAGTGGCACAGCCATTATTTTAGAATGCACTGGGCTGAGGTTGAAATGTGACCTCGAATCAATACCTCAAGTCCTGAAAAGAAGTGTCCCTAAAGATAACGAGCAGACCTTTGATGCAGTGTTGTCAATTTCCCATCGTTGTTGTTATTATACACATGAGTGATTAGAGAAAGGGAATGCTCTTTAGCCTGTCAGCATATTCCCGGAAGCTTGAGTCGGAATGGACGCAAAAGCCAACAGAAAAAGCCAACCCAAGTAAAGATGCTGAAATCCCTCAGAGATTGAGAAACATGAATAAGAGTGGCACAGAGATTGCATGTCCTTAAGGCCTCTTTCAGGGGTCACTCAATGCTTCAGATATGTCAATCTTCTAAAGAAATTCGGAGAATTCTACACGAGTCTTCGATAAAAGGAATACTTGAGAAGACGGGAAGTAAAAACAAATAAAATCCACGTGATGTGTTGTAGTTAAGTGGATTTTCTTCGATGGGGGCTGTCATCTTGCACACACAATGTGGGAAGTGACAGCGACAGGGTTTCATATATGGGATCCTTTTTACCATCAGAAGCGTGTGCTAAAATAGCTCTGGCCCTTGGCTGAGAAAAAAGTGAATTATATCATTGATATTGGGTTTGAAATAAGTACACATTTGATCAAAACTGATGAATATCCCCACATGAACACAAGTTGGTAAATTCTGGCAATGTAATTGATGACAATTTGAGCTTTAATAAGATGATGAGTTAAGAAAAGAAATATAACAGGTATCGTTCTCTTATGGTCTAATACACGATTCAACTGAACAGTAGAATAAAACCATGTAAAGGCAGTGAGACTAATCCGACGATTGGATAATGGTGTAATGAAATTTAGAAAGGTTAGGTATGATTAGTCACCTTGGAACACTACATGACCAACTTCTCTTAAAAGCATGCTGTAATGGGGGTAATTAATTGAAAAATTGGGGAAAGGGATCAATAGATAAATTACTTCTTGACTTTTGCTGGTCGTAATCACTAAAAGACCGAATTAAAAATGAAAACAAAAACTCTTACTACGGAACCGATTTAGCATCCATTGTAAATTAAAACCCTAACTAGAAAAAATTGTTTGTGGAAAAATTGAAAATCCAAAACAACAACAGAAAATTTCTCGATATAACATGAAAAGATGTAAAGAGTCTCTAGCTCCATTGATGCGGTCTGTAGGCTTCATATTTACATACCTGGCCAGCTAGTTATCCAACCAAACCAATTTGAAAACTGAAAGAACCTATATTAGCAGTTTCACTCAAAAGTTCCCAATCTCATAAAAAATGTTGGAAGTATTTGCGTGTACCTTAAATTCTCCTCTGTTTGGTCTTGTGCCAGACTTCACAGTACTTTGTAAATATCTGTATACAAGTTGATTGAAAAAAACTCATCACTATACGAATATATCGACGATATACATGGTCGGTCCAGATTGTATCGTTTATTTTTTAAATATTACCGGAATATACCTTACCCAGGGTTATATTGTCATTTCCACTTTTAAAAGAAGTCTGTAAAGTCCTTTATCAGATCAACTCGGTGTGTCTGGTATAATCTCGTCTACTGCATGAAATCTCTTTATAAAAAGACATTGCATAGGGGTAAAGCTGGACTGTAGGTGTCTGTTGGGCCTGGATGATGGGATGTTCTGCTATGGAAGTGACTTGTAATTGTGACAGTAATTGTGAATAAGAAAAACACATTATACGAGCTCATTCACAAGTGAGCCCCTGCCGATTGAGTAAGCCAAAATGATAGTGTCTGTTCACACACATACCGTCAGATCTCCTCTGATCGATTACCAAGTTACATAGAAGCCACGCAACAGGTTCTTGACGTATTTGAAAGGGAAGCATACTTCAGAGCTGGTACGTAGACACTCAAACAGACACGACTTCTTATCGACATTATAAATATTCATTTCACGTGGAAATTGAAGGGTTCCTAAAATGCTTGTAATGTTCGAATATCATTTGGGAAGTTGCACTCCACACCACTTAGGAATGTGGCATTCGATGGAGATGTGTTAAAATGAGAAGCACGCCAAGAGAATCGTTTCGTAGACGATGCTATAAATGCTTTCACACGTATTGGAGTCGTTTTAATATTGATGCTGAACATGTGAAGGAGGCACATCAATTCTTTTAGCACACTGTTCATACAATTACGTGACAGATGTGGCTTGTCCTAACGGAGTCAAGCTGCCAAGTTTTAAAAGTGTACTTGCTAGTCAGTTACCTTCACGGAGCTATGAAGCCATACATACGTACCACGTAGAAAACTATTTCTTTCTCACAATATATGAATATATGTTCATACAAAATTCAGTGTTTTGCCGTGGATCAGAATTTCATGCCAGTGGGTGACATCGTCAACCTGACATGAAACTCAGTCCCCGCTTGACATTATTTTTCCATGTTCTCCTATTTAAATATGCACTATCCCAGACCATGAGAAATAACTATAACTATAACTATATATATAATTCATATATATTCATATTTATATAAGACTTTACATCTTTAACCACAAAAACATTAGGGAACTGTTTTAAATCTTTTGTGTCACTCTTTTCACTCATTTCCCCATGTATGTCCATGTAATTTACGTTGTTTATGGTTTTTTCCCTTATTTCATATGTACTTTTTTTATGGTACAATGTATACATTTCCTTTTTATTAAAATCACCAGTTGCTTACCATT
This sequence comes from Thysanoteuthis rhombus, assembly GCA_963457665.1. Taxonomy (NCBI): domain Eukaryota; kingdom Metazoa; phylum Mollusca; class Cephalopoda; order Oegopsida; family Thysanoteuthidae; genus Thysanoteuthis; species Thysanoteuthis major. The sequence continues at coordinate 50,047,312 of OY735218.1, forward strand.
TAATCGTTTCGGGGATGTGATATATATATATATATATATATATATATATATATATATATATATATATATATATAGAGAGAGAGAGAGAGAGAGAGAGATGGGTATCCATATTGGGGATAGAGCATATATTCAGCAGCCGTTATAAGTCCACAGCTGAACAAATACTTACTTCATCTCCCCCCATAACGAACAGGAATGCGCTAATCTTTGCCATGTCTACTGATAAAACTACCCATTCCATCATTCTGTCTTGTGTTTGGTCATTTCCTACTGTGTTTCCTGTCCCACGGGTACCAATAGGTTAACTTTTTGTTCTATCTGTTTTCCCTCTCTACTCTACGTCCATCCGTCCGATTAATTGTACGATTCCTTCCCCTCTGGTCCTCGCTTTAATCCATGTTTATTCTGCTTCTATCGCTTTGAGATATTCCTAACATTGCTATTCTGAGTACTTGAGTGATTTTGAATGTTTTCAAGGTCATGCCCGTACCTTATAGCTGGTATTAAACAGTGATTACATACTCCGAGTTTCAAGCATATTGTAATTTCAGCAAGTTTTTACCCTATACCAAATCTTTTCCAGACAACTATCGTGTGCCGTCGTCTTTAATTTTCGTGGTCTTTCTCTGGCTTGATAGCTAGGTAAATGTAATCCTAAATTCTGTAACTTCTTCCTCTATCATTATGGTCTTTTTTGGGATCATTGAATGTTACATTTTGCTCTCTTTTGTTCATCTCCATTTGGATCGTTTAACATGTGCTGTAGATCATCCGCTGTTTCTGCAACTAGGAGTACATTACCTTCGAATATTCTCCACCCACGATTACTCCCATGTTGTTCCAGTTTGATTTACAGAAAGCACTCTCCAGGCTCCCTTCCCAGCCTTTATTTTGCTAGTTGCTTTAGCATCAAACACACACATATACACACGCGTATACATGTGTGTATACACACACACACACACACACACATATATATATATATATGTGTGTATGTGTGTGTGTGTGTGTGTGCGTGTAGGTGTGTGAGTGTGCGTGTATGTTTGTTTAGCGTTTTTCTTGAAAACAATGCTCGGTATTGTAGTAAAATAAATTGATAGAATAGAGCTTATCCTTATTTATCATTAGACTCGATAAATGTTGACAATATATATATATATATATATATATATATATATATATATATATATATAAATATATAAATATACATAAATATATATATATATATATATATATATATATATATATATATATATATATATATATATATATATATATATATATATATATATATATATATATATATATATAATTGAATCTGTGATTTGTATTGTGTTGTATACAAGTACATAACGGCAACAGGAGGGCAAAAATTTGGATAGCCAAACGAGACGAATATGATTGATTCTGTGGTTGAGATGGTTGCATATTTCTGAGATTTAGTGTCTGAGATCCGTATTGAAGACCAGGTAAATCTCCTGATCTAACATACTGATTCCCGAAACTTGAACTACTGTCCACATTTGCTATTGTTCCTTCTCATTAAGGTGACTGGAAGGAAAATATATGAAACAAATCATTCGTTTAAAATGTGGAAAAGGATCTTCTTTGATCGAAAATGAAAAAAGAGTGACAGCATTCCCTGGATGAACAGCAAGTGTGACTGTTCTGTAGAATATTCCCACCGCCAACACACGAATTTTTTCTGAAAGCACCAAAAGTTTTTAGTGCAAAAAAGTTCACGAACTTTATAAGGTAAATGAAGAAAAAATCAAAACTATGCAAATGTCGAAAAGTAAGGGCCAAGTTTATTATCATAGTTATATCGTAAATAAAACCCAACTTTCCGTTAATACCCATCTTTAAAACTTTACTTGAGAACAAAGAGGGGTGTCAGAACGTACAAATTAACATTGAAATATTATTGATATCTCAAAAACTCTAGAAGGGGGAGCGGCGCCAAAAATAATAATACATATACATAGAAGAACAATAGTTTGCTCCGGCTATTCGTGCAATGAAACCAATAAAAAAAATCAGAAGGAATGACAATGGTGTGCTTGAAGCAGATGCGCAATCACAGTAAACATCCACGGTTGATTTCGTTTGTTCAGACTTGGCAAAAATCTTGACAGACTTGTAATGCGGAAAACATTAGAAAAATGGCAGTTACCCAATGGGCATTCATAAAAGCCACCCCTCTGACTGAGATGTAAACAAACAATTGAAGTCAATAACCAAAAAAAGCGGCTTCAACTATTACCATATTTAACAGCTCTCATTTACGTCTATTGTCTGATAATTTCTTTCATCTTCTTATTTTACTGAAATGAATAAATATATTTTGATATTAAGGGAAAACTTGGCGTTTAGTCTTGGTGCACCGAATTACATCTAGTAGGGAAATAGAAGCCAAAAGAAGGACCGTATGTTGCCAAACCATTTGAAATATTTATTGTTGTTTGTTTTCATCAAGATATAAAATACGGTATTGTCTGAAAATGTGTGATGTACTTATTTTTTTATCATTGCACGAAATGTTATATAGTTTCATATGAAATGTCGTTTTGTGTAGATGAAGTTGAAGGAGGATATAAAGAAAAATTGTAAATATTATATAGAATATAGACCATTTATAGCCAAGACCTTTTCTCCTCTGATTCTCAAACAATGCTAGGCCATTTAAATGAAACCTTGAATGTTCAGTCATCACAAATACATGAAAAACAAGGGTTACGACTTCTCTCTTATTGGACTTCCAATTAAGGATATGAAGTTAAAAATAGTAGAAATTGTGAAAATCTGCAAAAGATGCAGAGAGTGAAAAACAAAGTTTTGGACTCCTACTTTTGTTGATATTTTGATCTGCATTGTATGTTTATAAACATGAATTTCTTCCAGTAATTGTTAATGTTATACCGAAATTGGTCACCCAAGTGGATTAAAATAAGTTCTGAGCATCTGGAGTTTAGTAAATCAATATTTTGTAAATGTTTAAATACTGGTTTCTTCAAACTGAATCTCAAGATATCAGTGGATACACTCGTGCCTAATGTGGTTCTATCAATGCACGTTCGGTAAATCCATCATGTCTAACAGGTATTGATTAAGGGTCAAAACTTTGAGAAGCTCATCAGGAAGGTAGACATTTTTAAAATGGGTCTGAATCGTGAAGCTGATTTCCTAAAATCGACCATTCCATTAAGTCTACGCATTCTTTGGATCGGTTTGAAAACACGCACGGAAGCGTAGGAGTTTGCGTGTATTTATTTAAAATCCCCAGCGTAAAATAATCTTTGTGAGATAAGTGATACAGGACTTTGGAACCTCGAATTGCAGCCTTGTATAAACAGTAATGACGTTAAATTCGTTTATTCAAAGTCTAAGACGAGACGTTGCGTGAGTGAGATAAGAGTGATAAGCTGCGATGTAAACAAAATATCTATAGCTATCATTATATGTGCATGTATATAAGTGTGTCTGTCACTATATATATATATATATATATATATATATATATATATATATATATATTCATATATGTATGTAGTGTTTGTGTGTGTGTGTGTGTGTTTGTGAGAGAGAGAGAGAGAGGAATAAAGAGATAATCATCAGGACTTATATAGGTCTAGTGGGTCACTCAAAAAAAAAAACATCGCGTGGCCGGCGTTTTTTTTTTTTTGGCTGCATGCATTAAATAATCAATGAAAATCACCTTTCCCGCTTTTTGTTGGGCAATGATCACCAAGATGTCTGGAATAAAATTAAAAAAAACAAGAAGGAAGAAACTAAGGGATCAATTAAACATAAACTTACACTGCAAAATCAAAAAAAAAAAACATCCTCTAAAAATATATTTGGAAGGTGAATTTTCAAAAATCAAAACGAAAGGTTTTGTAGATATAGAAAGGCAAGAATGCTACAATTGTTGACCCTCTAGCTCCATTATTGTATCTTATACACGTGAAATGAGCCTAACCAAACGGACGTAGTTATTTACAAAAGTCTTATTGTAATTTTTCATTGGATAATGTTCAGTCTCTATGACTGATAATTACCATTGAAGTGAGTGTATTCACAAGGGACAAAATTATACTAAAATAAATATCTATTATTTGAATCAAATACTTTTCATGTTATCAATGCATGCACATATATATGCCTTTGTGGATATATATATATATATATATATATATATATATATATATATATATATATATATATATGTGTGTGTGTGTGTGTGTGTGTGTGTGTATTGTGTGTGTGTGTGCATGTGTGTGTATTGTGACATACATTTTTATCATATTATATATATGTATATATATATGTGTGTGTGTGTATTGTGTGTGTGTGCATGTGTGTGTTTTGTGACATACATTTTTATCGTATTATATATGTGTGTGTGTGTATATATATATGTATATATATATATATATATATATATATATATTTATATATATATATATATATATATATATATATATATATATATATATATATATATATATATATATATATATATATACACATATAGCAGTGGCAGTGGTAGGTTTGACCGTGCAACACACTTGTAAGTATAATTTATGTTTTGCAATTTCTCGATTATTTTTAGATTTCTTTTAGAATTTTCAGGGTTTTTCTTCAGTCAGCCGTAGGAGTTTAGTAGCTCAGTCGGTAGAACAGTGCCATAAATTGGCAAATTCCTGAGATAAGAGGGAGTTTGAATCTTGCCTTGAGTTTATTCCTCATTCTCGATCTCTTATGTTCAATCATTGCCGGAGACTGTCGGTCTGGGCAACTTGCGATAAAAAGCAACTAAAAAATGAAGATAAGTGAAATACTAACCATAAGTTAATAATGGTTGACAGTGCTTTGTGTAATAAAAATAAATCAGGATAAACTTTTTCATGTATTCAGTGGGAAGTTATAAATACAGTCTGGTGCATTTGATTTACGTTTCTACCATCTGTGGTACAGGTTGGTTTTTGAGGCTATGGTAAAAAAAAAAAACAACAAAAAAAAAACGCTGTATCTCAAAATAAACAGGCCCCGTCACCAAGTAAATTTCATAATACAATTCACTTAAATTTTCCAGATTTGAATTCGAGTTGCTCTTAATTGTTTTCTTCGGCCCTTGATCCTATGACTCAACATAGGGCTCCCTGTTCAATCGGCCGTGTCCCAAAGCTTCTATTATTATCATTATTATTATTATACTGAAGAAAATGCTTGAAATATAAGGACTCCAACGTTAATTGTCAACAGTGACCCAACAGTGGAGGGGAAATGAAAGTGGAAATGCGAACCGCAGCACTGACATGATATGCGAAATAGAGAGGAGACGTTAGCTGAAGACCTGAGGAGACTTATTGTCACTCAGCCTTCAGCGATAACCACTGGGCAACCGGTGTGAAACTGTAAATCGCAGAATTACTGCGACCTATGAGTATTAGGAGAGGAGAGTTGGAGACTTGAGGAGACTTCCTGTCACTCAAACTCCAGCGGTTACCACCAGGCAACTGGTGTGAGATTCCAAATAATAATAATAATAATGATAACATTTTTTTCATTAATTTATTCATTTTTATTTCATACTTGATGCTAAGTGCTTAATAGAGAAGTCGTAAGTCTTTGGTATGTCTGAGCGATGGATTGAACCCATGATCTACCGAATCAAAAGTGAGCATCAAGCCACGGGGCATCTGGTTAAAAATGCTGGTTCTCAAATTGGAGAGACCTATCCACTTAGGAGAGAGGACAAAACAATTCTTCGAAACTCTGTTTTCCCCATCTGACCTTGCGCTGCTCTAAACTTTGCTTACAAAATATTTATCCAATCGAATGGTGTCTATTGGTTTACACGAATCTGTCAACTACTTCCGGTTCCCCGTTGTTCTCAAGGTGAAATTCTATTTTATGTTCTGTGTTTTCGAAAATAAACCTCTTTCCTCAATTCCCCAGTGCTTTGCTTATTCGGAGCCGACTGAAAAGGTTTCGGAATTAATATTTACTTGGTCAAATTACCTTGGGGCATGGAGTGAATTACTCTGATTCTCTCCCAGGCATTGAATGAATAGCTCTTACCAAATACAAGTGGAAAAGAGAAAACCAAGCGGAAAATAACGCAGGTATAAAAAAAAAAACAAAAAACACGAAACAAGAAAGGAACGTGTATAATCAATTCAGTAGGTAGCAATTTCTTTTTTTCGCTCAGGCAGTTGGTGCAATACATGGAGAGAAAAATTGTTTTCTCATGCATTGCTTTGGCTGTTGGCTTAGATCGGAAGTTTAGTGGAAAAGCTGAATCCCTTACCAAAAAACAAACAAACAAATAATGGATAAGCTACGTTAAACTGGGCTATTAGTATCCCTCCAGGCTTACACCGAGAATTTCATCGAAAAGCTCAATCCTTCACAAACACAATGGTATAACAAAGTTAAACTTGGCTATTAGTGTACTTACAAGCTTACACCGACAGCTTAGTGGAAAAGTCAAAACCTTTCTAAACACAATGGTTGAGCAACGTTAACCCAGATCATCATTGTCGCAACAGGCTTATATCGATAGCATAGTAGAAAAGCTAAATTCTCCTAAAACACAGTAGCTTTGTAATGTTACATTAAGACTTTAGTGTCGTTCAAGGCTTATATTGAGAACTTAGTCGGAAAACTGAATCAATTATACGCAAAATACTTAAGCAACTTTAAACTTGTCTATTTGTATGCATTCCAAATATCTTATATTGATAAAAGGAAAAAGAACAGGAATGCTGTAACCTCTAACAACGCCAGTGATAAGATGATGAGGTTAACAATAAGGAAAATCACTTTAGGTTCCCCCTGACAATGTTGTCGAGTAGTCCTGGGAGAGTGGCTTACTTTTGTATCTACACACTGGCGATTTTCTCAATCAATTAGTGATGAATATTTTATCATGATATCTGGAAACGAAAGAAAGTGTTGGGTGAGATGATTCATGTCTTCCTAAGGTTATTAGAGCAGAGTAAATTTTTTAAAAATTCCCCGGCAATAAGTCGATTACCCATTTCGATTTCCCTACTGATAACCACCCAACAACCTGTATTTACACTGGACTATCCTCTCCCTGGGGCAGTGGTTCACAACGTAGTCCAACAGACCATTACTATGAGAGTCTGGTCTATCTATACTTGATGTGTACACCCGATGCTTTATGTTGCACTTTGCAATTGATAATATTGGAAACAAAAAAATATACGCCGGAATAACATGTTTACCTGAACACTACTCCATTGATATTGGGAAGAATACATCCCTTTTCTTACCATTCAGTATTTCATTCAAACCATCTATTATGGAGGAGTTGATACATCGAAAAAGAGTGATTATTATTTGAAGCCGTTCGGTCGGATACACTAAAACCATCGGTGAATTATGTTTACGGTAGCTCATTGTAATCGCAAATGTAATGACTTCGATTCTCACTTGGTATCCCAATTACGATGGCCGAGCCAGAATGAGGATATTCCAGGGTTGATAGTTCGTTGGGTAGGCTGATTCGCTCAAGAGTAAATTCAGTCGTCAATGACTACCCAACACTGATGGTTTCGTGACTAATTTAAGATTTGGAAAGGAATATAATGCCCTTTCCGTGGCTGACCCCCTTGCTCATTTAGCCAATGTTCAAGTCTACGGGAAGTAATTCTAATTTCAAGGCGTACGTTCCCCTCACACAAGAACATCCCCTTCACGAATTGAATTAGATCTTGAATCAAACCGCTTAAAGCCAAAAACATGTACTCTCATTTACACTACATAAATGATAAAAATCGATTGAATTATAAACGATTGCATGCTCTTATTTTTGCTTTTATCACCTATATTGATTGTAAATTTAATTTGGCCTCCACGGAAGTGCAAGTAACGCTTTGCATTTCATGTAACAAAAGGTAACCTTTTTTTTTTTTTCTATCCGGTGAAAGATGTCAAAAATGCAATTGAATCTCATTGTTTTGTTGTACGTCTTCCTGTCTGAAACAGCTGTTGCTACACACACGAGCTTTGAGTCAAATGCACTGTTTAACCTCTGGCAATTTAGAAGAGGTATATGTATCACTCGTATCTCTCTCTCCGGCTATCTATTTGTACTTCTGTCTGCCTGTCTGTCCACACAGTATGCTCCAAAAGTGTCAACAAATTTCAATGATATTATGAGGAATGGATGGTTAGACATGGGCTGAGGAAGAATTTATTACATTTTGAGGCAGTTTGATTTTAAAGCTACCTTCTTTGTATCCTAGTTATTTGTGTCAACACAATTCTTTTGAAGTTCTCAGTCAATCGATTAGGACTGGTAGGTCGTTGGGCAATGAAAACTTGAATAAATATTCTTCCATGTATTAATTCATTCACTCGTGATTTTACACACAATATCTCCAAAAGCTCTCAATGAATTTGAATGATGTCTCGTAGAAGTGAGAGGTACATGGTGTAAGAAAGAATTGAGTATGATTTGCACAGATCCTATAGTTTTCAAATGGGATATTCCATTTATCGAGACAATAGACCGAAATATGTAAGTCGAAACCTAGAATTCCCCAGCATTTACTTATATATTAACTGATTTTTATACAGTTTTTTGTTAGTGTAGATGTATAAAAATTCTGATGTATTTTATTTTTTTATAAAAAAAAATGAACACTAAAATGAAACAGGTCTTGTTAATCTTTCAATAAAAACTATCACGTGACCAACGTCTTTTGGCCTCATGCTGTGGTAGGGATGATCAATTAAAAAATGGAGTGATCAATGAGTGTTACTTTTTCTCACCATCTTTTGGGTCGTTTAGTCCGAATCTGCGAAGAGCGATCACAAATTCTGCTGGATTCAAACTCAGGGATCAATTTAGCATAAACTTGAATTAAAAATTAAGAATTAAAAAGGGCTATCCAAATGTAGTTAAAAAAAAAAACAAACAAACTATATCATAAAAATAATAAGGAGTAAATGTTTAAATACCATCATCATCATCATCATCATCATCATCATTTCTGTGTCGGTCGTTGGACATAGACCTTCACCAGTCCTCTTTATTGTGGCTGTAACGGAGCCAGTACTTCCAGAACATATCTAATTTGTCACACCATATTATATTTTGCTATGCATTTTTCCTCTCGGGAACCATGTTGTGAGTCGGGATGTCCAGAAGTTGTCTTTTATTCTTACAGCATGACAAGTCCATTACCATGTATGTTTTCTTATGAATTCCATGATATGTCAGACTCCTGTTTTTCCAGTGATATACTGTGCTGCCATGTGATTTTTCCATGCTATGTTGAGCATGATTCTTTCTTGTGTAGGTTACATGGTTCTCAGTTCAAGGGGGGGTCTCATTAAGTTTACAGCTCTTTCACTCGATTGGTCATACCTGTTCGCGTCATTGATATATACGTAGTCAGACATATAGACCAACAGAGAAACCTGTATTGACAGATCTGGTGACAGCATTGATGGACAGTTTCCAAAAATTGAATTTTATTGCTTCGTCGACTACCAACCTGAGAATCACCTTTTAGAGCTACGGACATAAAAATCGAGTAGAATGTCCTTTTTAAATACTTGTATTCTCATCCTATATACGTTAAAAGATTTCATTTGTTTGTATTCCTGAAGAATACAAACTTATTTTGCCCACAGCTAGGCAGCACTTCGATGATGCGAGTGTCTGAGAGCGATTTTACCCTTCCTTTCCTTTTAAGTGCCCAAAAAGAAAGCACAAATTGATTTAGAATATGGCTCACGTTGTCGTTGTTGTTGTTGGGAGAAACGCTTCGGACTGGCGTCGGTAGGAGAGCAACTAAACGGAGCATGTAGACGGCGACAACGTTTTATTGCTTCCAGCACCACCCTTTTTACTGTCTCTGTGCCTCTTAAAAATAAATAGATGGAAAACATGATTAAACACGCACGCTCTGACACATAGACACATACATATGCGTGCACACACAAACACACATTCGGATATTCACCCACGCAGGAGCGCTTGGAAATGGAAAAAAATGTACACTTAATTAAGTAGGTGTATAGATCAACAAGGACTAAATATTTTAGGGCTTCTAACACTCTCACACATGCACACACATACAGCGTGATTGAACATTCGTAAATACAAACATACATATCCCATCACGCACCCGTGCCGGCGCATACAGGATTGTGAAAATAGATATATGAAAAAACAGATAAAACGACACCAGCAAAAAAATGAGGTTTGACATATACACACACAAAGCAAACATGATTTGGCACACACACACACACGCACACACATACACAAACGCATGTAAACAAAAACAAAATGAATGTTAATAAATGTATATATAAATAGTGGCTAAACATTTTAGGATTTGACACACATGAACAAACACATATGCACACACTAAACACGATTGAATACACGCAACCATATGTATATGTGTGTGTGCAGGCACACACACGTACACATATGCAAGCCCAGCCACACCCACGTAGATGTAGAAGACACAATGCACAAGCAAGTAAATAGTTGAACACGAACCCACTCTATAAAGATCGGATACGCACTACACACACACCCGTGTGTATGAACACACATGCACATATTCACAATGATACAAACATTCAGAAAAGTACTCACAAACACAGAGAGAGAGAGAGAGAGAGAGAGAGAGAGAGAGAGAGAGAGAGAGAGGCGTACACACACCCATACAAGTACCCTTGTCTACGAAAAATGAATTATCTAATGAATAGGTTGAGAAATAATGAGATTTCACCTTCCAGGAATTATCAAACATACATTCTTACCCCTAAGTGCGCGCACGCACACACACACACACACACACACACACACACACACACACACACCAACACACACATACACACACACACACACTAACACACGCAGTTGCTCTCACACATGTGCATTCAGGGTTAGGAAAGGGAAAACACAAATAAATAGGTTTTATAAACCGTCACAGCCTAAACATTCTGTATGTGAACAGAACTTTAAAAAAAGCGCCCATTTTCTACGTTGATCTTACAACTGACATTGCTTAGGTCCTTCCACCTCTACCGAATCCTATTGTTCCCAACGTCGTCATCATTCTTTCGCTTGACGTCATTATAGCGGAAGTGACTTCCCAACTGAGAGCACCTGCCAAATGACGACAAATCAGATAAAAGTGTCGTCGGATCCCGTAGAATCTTGACAAGGATCCGATGAAAAATGGACTTCGAACAGGAGAGTTTTTAGGCCGGGCTGGCTTTCAAGGAGAAATACTTCTTTATAGAGAAGATCGCCTTTATGATGCGCTGAGTCAAGTGCAGTCAGGTTTTTCCAACACTTTGTTCGTGCCTCCTCTTTCTCTGCTGTTGATTCTTTCCTCATAATGTGATTGGCGTCGTGCAGAACGTGTGAATTAAATTAGAACTAGGTGTGTTCCAGACTCACTTGGGTAATTCGATTACCTACACTTACTAAGACAAAAAAGTTTTTTCTGAAAAAATTTGGAAGACACATTGGTTGCATCGTCGAAAACTTTCAAATGTTTCAAAAATCTATTTTGCTTTCAGCAACTGACTTTTGGGATTGCATCATTTTTACAGCAACGATTCAAAGAATCGAAGGTGAATAATTGTAACACAAACACACACACACACACACACACACACACATATATATATATATATATATATATGGGCGATGTGCTGTTCACGAGTGAAATAAGTATCCTTACCCTCTTGAGCAAAACCTAAATCACTTTGGGGATTCTTTACCAGGATTCTGTTTGCAACAGTCAAATATTGTAAAGTTGATTGAACCTTGGGGAGATTAACCCGAAGATTATATAAACAAATTACCCGGGATACATATCACCGAAATGAGAGATCTTTGTTGAGGCGGTTAATCCTCAACCATCAACCTAGCCACGGACCAATGGAAAGAAATAAAAACACGGGGAAAACCAAGGCAAAGAAAGTGACAGCATTTGAACGAGGAATGCAAGAAACGATATCTGAGCTGAAAGCCCGTCTTTATTGCTTTCTCTTTGCTGCTATGTAAATTTCATTTGTTATATATTGCCGTGTCTTCATGTCTTGTTTGACCAACACTCAAAACTCTCTTTGCTTTCTGAGCCGCCTTTTCCGTTTGTCGTTGCCTGCAGGTCTGTCTTTGATTAAAACAGTTCTGATTACTTCCTATTGAAGAGGTCACAGGTTTAATTCGATGGACACCTTTCTCTACTTGACCTATCTGATACTTTAGCTTTGTTTGTCCAGAGGCATAATGTTCAAATCCTGGCAAATCCTTGTAGGAATTATGAGAACTTATACGTAACACGCATTGAGAAGACCACAGACCCACACGTAGACACACAGACCCCCATACACACACACACACATTCATATATATATATATAAATATATATATATATATATATATATATATATATATATATATATGTATATATATGTATATATATATATATATATATGTATATATATGTTTATATACATATATATATATATATATATATATGTATATATATATATATATATATATATATATATATATATATATATATATATATATATATATATATATAATGTTTAGGTTATATTAATGGAATAATCGATTCAAGTGTATCTACCAGGCACTATGTTGTTTGGTTTTGTCTCAACCATATTTATACAAGACTAATTTTTTGATAATTTAGAAGTTAAAGTATTGATCGAAGCAAGACTGCAAATGTGAAGTAAAGTTTGTTGTTCCACTGAAGGGATTTGGGAGAATACAATATGATAAGAATAGGAAACTTGTTCACTTGATGTCAAAAGTAATATTTGAACAATTGGATTTTCCAAATCAGAAAAAAAATCGATGCATTCTTCGTATATATTTGGGGAATTGAAAATAGTGATTTCAAGTTTCGAATGTTTTATGAATATTGTGATTATGAATTGAATTTGGAAGTATCGCCTCATCAATGTATTCCACAGAGGGAATTTATTCTGTGTATATATGTTTCTTGTTGTATTATAATGATTGGAAGCAGCTTCTGTTCGTTCATATCAGATACATATACATAATCGACCAATTGAAATTGAAACATGCAGCTTGTTGAGTTAGTATTTGAACCGAAGACAAAAATAACGTGGTGTTGTTTCTGGGCAACCGACTGATGCTGAGAAACCCATTTCTCTCCAATGAACACATCTGTCTTTCTGAAAGTTGAAAATGAGAAAAGAATGCAATAATGAAGCTGTGCATGTTCTCATGTTTCTGCTGAATTTATCAAAAAATATTTTCTTTATTATAATTTCTTTCAATCCAGTGTCAGTTATTTCCAATCGTGTACTCGTAAGAAACCAGGGTAGTTCTCAAAACCGGTACAAACTAAAGTTAGAGCTTTTTTCAAGATAAACCGATCGTGTTTGTACATGTGCATGCAATTAGAAATAGATAAGGTTTGTTTATGCATGGACAACTGGAAGACACATTTTGCACCTATTCTCCATGTAGAGGAATACAAGCAAAGCACGCAAGAAAGAGCAATCATGCCAATATCTTAATAAAGACGTTAACAATCTCTGCTTGTCAAACATTGCCGGATGTTTAAGCATCAATTCAACATCAATCCAATTCCTCAAAGTTCTTAATTCCTTTGAGCAATCCCCGTTTTAAAACGCAGGACAATTTATAGATGCGATTAGTCACTGATCAACTGATCGACAGATCGACATAGCAAAAGCTTCACATTCTCTCCCGGTATTTGTATAGAATCCTAGTTTTATACGTCAGAATACAAACGCGCCAATTGCATGAATGAAATTATACTTTACTACAATATTAGCATTAAATGTGGGTTTTTTTTTTAGAAGGAACGACCTTAAAAGTCTGTTAAAATCGAACTAGCGAAATGATGGTCTTACTTTAAGGCTCGTTTCAGTTCTGACGTTGAAGGATTTATCGCAGTCACTAAACAAAGCTATGTTTCTTTGCCATGTTTGAGTATCGCGTATTTAAAATTCTCTTCTGAATTTGTATCCCCTTGTTCCATGTCAAAGAGAATTAATTTCGGTTCAGTAGGTGCTCATCAATATCAGAACAAAATAGGAATATGCGTGGTTTATCACTCAGAAGAAACCTTCACGTTTTTGAGTGATCAACTGAAAATTGAAGAGGGGGAAATAATGAATGAGTTCGTAATCTAGCATTTTGTTTAGAAATGAATGGTAAAACAGAATTCTCAGAAAACGACCAGACATGAACTAAGGAAGAATTTGGTATGAAATTCCATCTGTAACTGATCTCTCTATGAAATTCCTATTCAGAAATTAGGTGAGAGGTTTCGAAAAATAAAGAATTGTTTGTTTTTTCTAGACATAATAAGCAGTAAATGTTTACTTCTATAGCTCTCCAACTCAACTGATGCAGTCTGAGTGCCTGACACATACATATTTACTGGTGAATGCATTCTATTTCTATATTACTATAAAAGTCTTGAAACTATTAAATTATTATTCATCCACTGTGTAATAACGGGAAATCATTTCAATAGAGCTTCAAAGTAATACGACTTATTTATGGTTATTTCTGCTCGATTATACATCAACTTCTTAATAATATACACACATGCATAAATACATACAGAGCCAACCAACCAGCCCAACTAAACCAACTTGCAACTCATGTTGACAGTTTTGGTTTACGGTTTCTAATATCACTCAGGTGCACTGACTGACCGTAATTCCATCCGAGCCTGATTAACAGAGTGGGAGATGGTAGAGAGCTTTGTATTTATTTTGTCTGATTGCGTTTAGCAAAGGGATTAAATAGGGTGGATGAATTCTGATTACAAGCCTTAGATAGATACACACATACACATACACACTCATACACTCACACACACAGTCATACACATACTCACTCATACACACACACACGTCCAAGTGAGTACGCACATTTATGCATGCTTATATTTATGTATACTAGAATATGTGTCCATATAGATATGCATGCATACATGTTTGACGGAGTGTTTGTAATAGAAGTTTTATCAATGTATATAAATACTTATTGGTATATGTTCCAACTCAGGGTTTATTCTATGCTAAAGGATAGTCTCAAATAAAACATTGAACATATACAAAAGTATCCTAGTGAAGTTCAAGAAAATACAAAAACACACACGTGTGTAATCACCGAAGCAACACTGTTTGCGTCTGTGTCTCCGGGCGCTCTTGATGTGATTTTTAGGTTTACCTCACTATGCACCAAGATGACATATTTTTTTGGTGGGGTGGGGGATTAAAATAGCTTTTTGGGGTATGTATGGTCATTTTAGGACCAACCAAGCCCCAATCTTGTATATTCCAGCTAATTTTAGTTTGAAAATATATCTTTTTATCATGTTTTGATCGAAGATCTATTTTGTTCAGATTATTCTTTGCATCAGTCTTTTTAGATTGTTTATTCTTTTTTTGCAAGATACAGTTTCTTTCTCTCTCTCTCTCTCTCTCTCACACACACACACACACATACACACACATACATACACACATTCAGATATATATATATATATATATATATATATATATATATATATATATATATATATATATATATATATATATATACACATATATATTCATATATATATATTTTTTTCTCCTTTGTCCGTGCATCTTCTGAGGAGAACTCTAAGAATAAATTATGTATTTATGAACAAATAAGTGCAATTTTTTTCTCTCGAAATTCAATCCTTCAGTTTTAAAAGAAGTAGGGACAACCTTGTAATTAATGGTTATACCCTACAGGTTACAATCGAGAATTTAATCATTCAGAAATTGCACTGAATGAACTCCAGCAACTCTTGTACGAAAATTGATTCGATCTCAGTGGGATGTGGTTGAATATTCATCATAGTACTTTCCAGTAACGAAAACTCGTTTTATTCTCCATACCTCTCATGTGATTAACCCAACAAGAAATTGAAAATGTGAGAAATCGTCAACCAAAACTGCCGCCATAGTTTTCTTTTCAGTTTTCAAATCGTTCTGGATGATTATCTATGAGCGTTTGCGTACAGGAAGTACCAGTAAAGTCAGTGGGCTGGGAATTAATACACATACTATTTAAGCCTTGCAAAAACGATTTCTATCGTTGCAAATTCCCTCCTTAAACATGATTTCTGTGAGGTTCAACTTGGAATATGAATTTATATTATGCCATCATTTCCCTTTGTTCTTGTCAATTCATACATTTTGTGATTTTTGGTGATCAGTACCCAGTACTAGTGAGGTAAATAACTTATTTATTGGCATATCTTTTTCTAATTGACCGACTAACCACACCTGTTTTATTCTCTTTTTGTTTTATTTTCTCTTTATATCAAGAAACCATATCACGCTTTACGTTCGCCAAAATGTTGACTTGCGCTTCGTATCAATATTGTGGGCTCCCTCCTCTGTCCAAGAAAGCATTTGAGCATGCGCCAGGGATTAGGCGATGAATGAGTTGCTGTGACAGTGCAGCTTGATTTCCGTGCGACAAAATGAAGTAGCATTTTCAAGACTAGTTCGTTCAATGTTTTCCAATCTTCACTATATGACCCACTGGGCCTTTTGGTGTTACAAGTCATAGCCAAGTAGGAATTAGAGCTACTTTACTCACAGAATATGAGAAAAAGACATTTTAAAAACTTTCATCTTAGTAATGGCTCAAGGATTTTGATGATAAAGTATTATACATAAGTTGGTGGTAACACAACCATTATTACGATAGGATTGACCGGTAACAAGGTTTAGGTGTTTCCATCGGTATGTGTTCCTTTGCTGGCAATAGTACCCAAGAGTTATTTATTGAAAAGAAGCAAAGCGGCAACAAATGCATGAACTTTGAAACTAAGGGTAAAATTTAACAGACAAAATCTTACAATGGCGTAGGTGTTCGGAGAAAAAACAAGTATTGGGCTGTAACCAACAGTGGATCATGGCCCATCCGATGGGAAACTCATCCGTCAAAACTCTCTACTATCTGCACTCCCTTTACTCTTCCCGCAAGTCTACTATCTTCTTCTCTCTAGTCTGGATATATGCCTCGATAGAAGGTCTCTATCTGCCGTGGCCTCTCCGTTATTTCTACCATGTGGGCAGCAGAAATGTTCAGTAACAAAAAAGAAGCTGATTTTCGTAACACCCGTTCAAGATACCGACAGTATTTTCGTGTGGATATTCTGTATAAATGCATATTTTGGTGTATTTAACGGGTTTGCTGTATTATAGTCCATAGCTTTGCCTTACAAATATCCCTGTCATTCCATTATTAGATAAGATAGTTATCTTTAACTTGACTATCCATGAATCTCTACAAACGCATTTGGTATCATCTAAGTTATATTTTAGAAAACTTAGTTCCACAAATCATCAGCATTTTTGTGGGGTCACCCAGTTAATTCTTTACATATGAAACGCATATTTCGAATAAACTCTATTGTCCTTTGGAATTCTACGACTTATTTTTTCAATTATCCTTAATCAATAATGCAACAAAATTGGGAAGTAAATTAAAATATTACATTATCATCATCAGAAGTAGTTATTATATTACAACCAGCTGCTACTTGCCTAGTTTTACCGGCTTTAAAAGTGTCTATCTACTACAAACTCTACTGCAGTATGACTGGCCAGCGATGACTCTATTGCTACAAGTTCTCATGTAACTCCATTCTAACCACACAATTAGCTGCTGAATGAGAACTGTGTTCAAATGGAGAGTTTCCATCAGTTTTTTTAATGCCAGGGATCGAACACAGGTTTTTCTGGCTTTGAGATAGATGTGCTAATCACCATCGTACAGTCGGGAAGTTCAAAGAGTAACTATTCGAAGGGTGTCCTTACTTAGAATAGTGGAATTTGTCCGGATTAGCATTATTGCCTTTAACCTCTTAGCCATAAATATGCAATCAACTGCATCGGTAAGCAGTCGTTACCTTTACAGAAGGTTGGAACATCAGTAAGTAGTCATTATTTCTGATTAAAGAACAATCAGATATCATTCTCAAAAGAATAATAAGGAAGATGCGACTCGGTTGCTGACGAAGATCTCAAAATAGGACTCTGTAGATTGGAGGGTCGCTGGGATTAGTTCGTGATGTTCTTTGAGAATACATGAGAGGAACTCAAAGCATTACAGACTTAGTTGGGCAAAATTTCAGAGAACATGAAATGGTAAGATACTTTCTGGGCATAAATCATTCATCACCCTTTCAACATCCGTCATTGAACCTTCCCCAAGATTCGCCAGATCTCTCTGATCCAGGTGTTGAAGCAACAATACTTTTTGGATCCGTCTAAATCGTAGGATCATCCTACTTTCTTCTAACCCCATTTTTACATATAATCACTGTAGATCAACGCTGTGAGTCATGAATTCAATTCGTCTGATGTTCTGGCAATATCACCAGCCCATTGCCATTTGAGTTTATGTAAAGAATCGTTTGATATCCCTGACTCCTACTTTTTCTCATTTGTATACTACGCTGCCTTGTGGTCATTCCATGTGATATTAAACATGATCATCTCTTTGGCACACTGCATGGTTCTTAGTTTGAGAGTCAATCTTTTCGTTTGACACATGATTCGTTATTTTCTCTCTTAGGGATATATGCGCTTCCCTGGAATATCTCTATTGCCCATGCTTTTATGTTTTTTATATATATGTATATATATATACATATATATATATATATATATATATATATATATATATATATATATATATATATATATATATATATATATATATCAATGAATTGTATTTAGCAAAACAGTACGAACAGACATTCAAAAGTGACAAAGAAAATAAAGAGGGAACTAAAATTGATAAGTCAATAAACAAATAATGAAAAGGAGAACAAAGAGAAAGAATAAAGATGAAATTGAATGAAAAATTAAAAAAATAAAGAAAATGCAAGGAAAAAAGAATGGGAAAGTGGTTGGAGAAAAAATGATACGATAATAGAGAGTGAAAAAGATTCAATGGCTGACGTAGATATAGACAAAAGTAAAAGAGAGAGAGACACAGAGAGAGACAGAGAGAGGGACAGAGAGAGAGACAAAGAGAAAGGATGGCGTCGCTGTGTTGCCTCAGAAAGGCGAAGTGTATCTGCTTTGGGCAGAGACCGTTGCCAAATAGGCGTATGTGATAGAGACTACAATCAGTTGTTGAACAGCGTCTATTGATTTCTAATCATATATATATATATATATATATATATATATATATATATGTATGTATGCATATATATATATATATATATATATATATATATATATATATATATATATAAGTGTATGGGGACAATATACGTGTATATGTGTGTGTGTCCTTGAATATGCATGTGCATATGTGTATATGTATCAATCATTAAGTACGCATGTGTGTATGTTTGCATGGTTGAGTATAGATCTATATGTATTGATAATTGTGTGAATATATCTGTTTGTATGTATAAGTGTTCTTATATGCATATATGTATGTATACATGTATTTGTTTGTATGGGTATGCATAGGTATATAGGTATATGTTTAAATATGTGTACGTATGTATATATATACACATTTGTATATTCTGTAGATATCGATTCATATGCAAAGACAGAATTATATATATTCATCTATAAAGGCTCTCTGTACAGGGACACATACGTAAAAACACGCACTCACACAGACACACACACACATATATATATATATATATATATATATATATATATATATATATATATATATATATATATTTGTGTGCGCGTGTGTGTGTATATATAAAGGCTTTCCTTTATATATATATATATATATATAAATATATATATAAATTCATATGTATATACATATATATATATATATATATATATACATATATAAAGGCTTTCCTTTCGTTTGGCTGCTATACTAATAAGAGTTTAAAAGCTAACCGGAAGAGTCTGAAATTGTATCCGTTTGATGCTACCGTATTATTGCTGCTATGACTTTGAATTTGTTATTTGCTATTTTCATACGATTGCCTTTGTATAAACTGAGCATGATATTTTTGGCTCTAAAAAAATCTGCCCAGACTCCGGTCTACATTCAGTACATTCGATTGATTTTTGAATTGGGAGGAGAATAGAAAAAAAAATTCCATTGAGTAGAGGAGAAGAAATTGTATCCTTCCTCGGAGAAAGCTTACAAGTGGGTAGAAGTTTTTTTCCGGCGAATATTGAATAGGAAGTTGAAAGAAAGGAAAAGAAAACCTGACTGACAGACGAAAACGGTATAGAAATCCAAATTCAGAGCTAATATAAGAAAAATGGCTTTGTAATCGTACTTATCTTGAGTGACCATATTCTAATCTTTCTGCTGCAGAGGGTAATACGTCCTCACGGCCAATCGACATGTAGCTTGCAAGAGCTATTCACGTAAGAGTATGGGAAAACTTTTGTTAAAGGGCTGGAGGGTTTGATTCTCCCGAAACCTGACATGTTTTTGCTCGAATTGTGCTGGTTAGCCTGGAATTCCAAATTGTTTTGCCCATATTCGGTGAAACTCGCCTCTGTGGCTCCAACGACTATGGTTATTCACCTCTGCCAACAAAATTGAAAAAGGTTTATTCATTTACTCGTGTCTCAAAAAATTTCAAAGGAAATTCGATGACATTCAGTGGAAGGGTAAGTTTTGTGCATGGTCATGGATTTTTATAGTCATATCCCCAATATCATAGTCTTATTTCTAAAAATATATAACTGAAGTTTCGCAATGAATTTGAAGCCAGAGATGTTGGCCATTGGGATGAGGAAGAATATTAGGGAGATATATTTTTATTTTTCAGTTGTTCAATGAGTTAGAAGGACATTGTATTGAAGTGTGAACCAAAGAAAAAGTGACTGAATATTTCAGTTAATCCAAGAGCTTCTTCTACTGCTTCCCATCTGCATCGTAGTTATACATGGACTTATTTATCTCATTTGTTTCAATGAAGAGGACTGGACAAAATCTGCGATAAATGATTTAATTTCCTAAAGAATTGAAAAGATAAAGAAAGAAGCTGTGCAATACCTCTAAAACTGTTTGCAGCAAAAAGAAACGCTGAACCCTTTTTGCTCCTCAAAGTTTTTCCTGGCGTAAATCAACCTTTCAAACGGAATTTTCCCCATACTTACAATACATGCAAGATAATTTTACCAAAAACAATAAAAAAAGAAGCCCTTATGCTTGTTGAAGTCGTTCCTGTTCAGCATCCTCTCTCTCGACACTTCAAGGTTTTGCGATTTTAGACGATTGACAATAACATCTATTTATTCATACCTGCTATTTTTATCGCTGGTGCAGGGAGTGGAGTTGGATTCATGACTTTCCCAGACATGAAGCGATCTCAGTTTGACTTAGTTGGAGTTTAAACTCGACTTGCCGATTCTAATTTCCCGCTACGCGTCCGGCCACCCAGCGCCTCACTCAAGATAATTAAAGTGTTTTTCATTCTCAATGATTCCCAGTGTCAAAGATAAAATAAGTTGAATATAACATCTTGAACTCATCAACAAATTTCTCCACGTATTTGCACAAAAATTAATTAATGTATTTACGTGCAGAATAAACTCTGCACAAATAATTGAATTACGTGCTGTAAATGTGGCATCTATCAGTCTCTCACTTAGGGAGAAGTATGAGTGAGAGATTTTTGGCATCCATTCATCAATCTAAAAAACGTCTCCAGAGAAGAAGTAATTTATTCATATTTGAGGTGTATCCGGATATATATATATATATATATATATATATATATATATATATATATATATATATATATATATATATATATATATATATATATATACATATATATATATATACATATGTATATATATATATATATATATATATATATATATATATATATATATATATATATATATATATATGTATATATATCCGTGAAATTTCCACTGCGTTGATAAAATAAAAGAGTCAGTTTCTTTTTCTAGCATTATCCTACCTTTTTGACCATTACTTTTTGTTCCAATTCGTTATCCAGGATTGCGTGATTGTAGACTGTAAAACTTGTGTATTTTTGAAGAAGATACTTTCCTTGCAACCTGGGATATAGATTTTGGCTTGAATGAATCAAAAGTCTTTTCCGTTGACTGGTTCTTCATTTCAATCTACCGTCGGAAACAAACTGGCCACAGGTCTCTTAGACCCTGGCGTGAGAAGAGAAAATATATTTATGGGGAGAAATTAGCTTAATACTTGAGAGAATTTCAGGTTGTTTCGTAATCGTTGTTCATGTTGGAAGAATTCATTTCTCAGTGCATCTACTCTCTATCTCTCTCTCTCTTGGTCTTTGTCTGTCTGTCTGTCTATCTGTCTCTCATCATCATAACTTAAGCCATTATAAACCCATTGCTGAACAAATGCCTCAACCAACTCATACAGCAAGTGCATTACCGTCTGCCAGGTATTAGAAATTAGCTTTTGTGTTCGATTGTTCCATGTTCTATCGAGTATTTCCCCTTTGCACTCACTGTTCAATAGATGCTGATAAGGGTCCACCCCATCTCTATTTTTGTCGCTTAATTATTCGTACAATATCCTTCACCCTGGTTCGCTCACGGACCTGAATGAATCTTTTTCCCTCTCTTACAGTTTTGCTCTTACCTTGGTTCCCTGAGTTATCCTGTGTTGGTTTCCAGTCGCATGTATGTGTGGTGGCCTAGTTCTGAGATAATGAATCATATGAAGTCAGTAAGTTTAGCAACTGATGGTCATTGGGTTCAATTTCAAAAAATAGCGTGATGTCCTGGCGTTTTTCTCTTTGCCTTTCAGTATTCGTGTCTGCACATCTCTATTAGACTCTATTCAGCCAGTGAGTCGGTCCAATATGAAAAAAAAAAAAAAACAAACTGGAGTAGGGAAGAAATTGTGACGCATTAGAAAAAATATATTCCGACCATTTTTCTTCCACCTATTACTAATGATGTCATCATAGAAATGAGCCAAATTGACAAAAAAATTCCAATTTTTCTGTTGTAGAAGATAATATTTGTACAATTTTATACAGCATAATGATATTTACACCTCTTCCTCGTCGTCGTGCTACTTCTCCAACGGATAGTGAACAGATTGTTGAACTTATAGTTCTTGTTTTTTTTTGTTTTTTTTTCAATTCATTGATTATTTTGTCTTTTTAACATTCATAGTCCCATTCTTCCTTTTTGATCTCATTTTTCTTTCTCTCCTGTCTTTCTTTTCTTTTTTTCTTTTCTATATTATCACCCTCTTTTATTTCTCTTTCCCCTCGATTACTTCTGTTCTTCGTTTACCCTTTCGTTTCTATATCGTTCCTTTCCGTATATCTTTCTTTTTTTTCTCTCTCTCTCTCTCTGTTATTTCCAGCTTTCTTCTTTGGTTTTTCTTCCCTTTGTGGTTTTAGACCAGTTTCCAAAAAGAGCAATAAAACCACCCAGAGCCGCTTCCACCTTCCCCCTGCTTTTACCAGTGAACCTTTATAGCTTGCTTCGTTCCTCTATTGATGTCAAGTGTATTGCCTATACCAACTTCCCCTTCCGCCCAGTTGGTGGCAGATGGAACAACTTCAAGCGGAAACAACGCCAGAAACATTCTACCCTCGCTCTGTAATTCTACGAGCAAATAACGCCAACGGTCCAAGGATCAAACAGCTGTTCCCAAAAAGGCGTTAGACCTTGCTCTTCTTGCATGGTGATACGAAAATTTTTATCATTTCTTTTTTTTCCTCTCTAGTCTCTCGGGAAAACCCTGATGTTCTCTGAGGAAGAGATGCATTTTCTCTATTACAAAGAAGGTGTATTGGCAAATTTCTCAAAATCATTCTGTAGCCTAAGTTGCATTATTTGTTTATATCTATAATTTCATTGTGTGCCATAGGTCAACAACGACTCTACAGCAGTTTCAGTAGCAGGTAGGTACTTTAGCGGAGCTTGGTACCACTTACAGCCACAGCTAAGCTTATCTTTCTCTTAACTGGATTACCTTCAGGAGCTAAAGGGCTCCAACCACTCTGGTATTTATCAATAGCTAGGAGGAAGAGTTGAATCATGTCTATCACGATTGAATTAGCGTAAAATTAACGTAAGCAACCTCGGCCGGAACTTGAACATTCCGATTCTTTTTTCCATACCGTTAAACATTACGCCACTCTAATCCTCAAAAGTCTAAATCAATGACAAAGAAACATCGTCGGAAGAATATTAAAAAGAAATTCTGCAATGAATATCAAAAGAAAAGAAGCTACCACATTCCATCAGTTTCGTCATTCCAAGTGAGTGATCTATCAAAAACCATATTGCAATGGGGGGATCATGAATTTATGACAAAAATATAAATATTTCCATGTTGTACCGTTTTGAAAATCGATATACGTCACGGGTTTTAGAATATGTCACCAGATGAACCAGTATCAACTAGTATCATGATTCACAACCTGGATGACAAAGGATCATATGTAAAATTGTGGCCGATAGAAAATAAGATAGTTTGTGAAAAAATCGGGAGATATTAGCAATTCAAGAAAATCATTGGTCAGTCTACATCCAACGACAGGCATTAAAAGACTACTGCTGATGGATACTTTTTGACTATGATTTCGTTCATCAAAGTTTGAGTTGCTTTTCATCGCAATTACTGGTTGGTTATTACTGAGAAGCTTTGTTGTAAATGAAGAATAAGCTCAAAGGGACTCGAGCTCACATTTCCTCACCCATGAGAAGCCTCTATTGCCATGATAGCCGCCTTTCGGATTGTAGTATGAAGGTTCTACGTTTGACAGAAGACAAATCCTTAATATTCCTCATTTTCTCACTATCCTGTTAGTGTTTTATTTGTACATTAAAAAGTAGATCCAATCTTAAGATAATTTCGATTTACTAGTCGATTGTAAGCTATAGATAACGTTTTTTTAGAATTTCTTCTATTTTGATATCAGGTACTTTTCAGTGCAACTGTTCATATCGTAATTCTATGGCCATTGAATTGGCACAATAATATTAGCTCAACCAGGTCATCAAAATTGGTGTAAATACTTTAATTAGAAGCCTCACTGCTGCAGGGTCAAAGCCCACTTAAAGTTCTATTATAATTGAATATAATTACTCTAAGTTATGTATTGCAGGTAAAATATTTTTAAAAAATGATTTGAATATAAATGTATTTATTTATCAGAATGAATAAAGCTCTAGTGTATTTTTAACATAAATATTGGTATAAATGTATGACTTTTTCCCTGTCAGTAAGAGACGCGGCTAACAAAAAGTTCGTCGTGATTTCAAATTATGGTATGGGAAGGTCCACTCTTTATTCAAATAAATCAGTTGACGATTGTTTTATTTTGTTGTTGTTATCCTTCTCACGACAGGAAAACATAGTCAACTCCACGTTTGACAATTCTCCACTTTTATTAGAAAATATCATAACAATATGTTTCTCGAAACGTTGTTCTTAATGTCCAACCAGAATGAATGTGAATTTTCTGATACATTCTAAATGGATAAATAAGTAAAAAAAAGGGAGACTAAATTTGAGAAGCATTTTGGTAATTAATTCCTTTGAAGGATACAAAATGTTACAGACTAAAGATATTGTCAGTCACGTGGTGAATCACATAAATACATTTAAGAAGCCAAAGCTCTTCCTTTCCGTTTGGAAAAATCAGGGAAACAACTTCCTATCATACTACATTGATCAGAGTAAGGATTTTGATACCAGATATCTTGTAAAGCATTGCGAATTGGTTCCATATGATATTGGTACAATTTGCCGCCTGAAATATTAATAAATCTCCCGAATAGGACTGGAAATCGACTGACCAAAATAGTTCCCTGAGGTTACGCTTTCAAATGATTAGGTCGCAGAGTTATCAGAAAACACGGAGATATTGCCCTGCAGCTAATTTTCCAACCCTTGGACCATGCCTTTTGTCGAAATTGATTCTTTTAGTGACAGCCCTGAACCTTTCATTTTTTGCTTTTTCTCAAGTGACCGTGAATACAATTTGTGTGAATATCTTGACAGCTGAAACCCAACAACAGAATACAATCTTTAAAAAAATTGTACAAATGAATACGTAATTATTCTGAGTGTATTGGTTTCTCTCTTTCTGCTGGCAGATCGTTTTGCAGACAAAGGAACCTTGCCGATATATTGACAGCCAAGGCTATTGAAATTCTGAGACCCACATTTCTCTACGGGTTGATTTTATGCGTCACGACGTTTTGGCTGTACACAAGCTGATTGTGAGTCCTTCGAAAGATATGCAACGTCAATCACCAATTGATATTTCTTCACGCACACACGGTTGCTATTAGAACACGACAGCTTTCCACTTAGATTTTTCCATTCAACCACTGAAGCCTCTTTTATCTGCTAATTAACCTACTAGTTTCAGTTTTCGACTCTTCATCCGCGCTAAGGATGGCCCAAAGGTTTCTGATAAATTTATATGCCAATTGAAGTGTGCAATTTATTTACGTATTGACTTGCAATTTCACTTATCCATTCTTATCTTCACTCCCCTGCCTCTGTGAGCTCTCTATCTCAACAAACTAGCTGAGTCAGACTTGACTTGCCGTTGGTCATGAGGATTTCCTTTACTAATTGTTTCTCTTAGTTTCAGCACAACAGTGAGCATTTAACCGTCAGATATGCCAGGAAAATCTGACTTCACACTAGGGAATAAATTTTTGACTCCTTTTTTTGTTTGATTTTTCATATTTCCCATTTTTCTATTTGCATTTTGAAAATTCTACTTCCTCAGACGGATGACAGGCACCCCCAACACCTGAATCCCTGGGCAACTGCCTGTGTTGCCAGGACCTGGGGCTGGCACTGCATGTGTCACAAATTCTTTTTTCCCTTTTCATTTCATTTCTTTTTCTTTATACTGACATTCTGTCTCTATCAAATTCAGTGTCCTTTCATTTTTATCGTCTGTTCATTATCGGCGGCCATATTGGCATTTTTGTCAGCATGGGATCGTCACTTATTTTTTTTCATTCACTTGGAATGCTGCTCTGAAAAGCCATCAAATTGTATCGGGAATAAGAAAAAAAGCTCTTTGAGACATGGACAAATTTTATATCGATAAGGATGAAAATTGTATTCATGTTGTCAAAAATGGTATTTTGCTGCCATTTAAAAATCTTCTGCTCCATTTAACGTTTGTGAAATAAATAAAAATTTAGTGATTCTAACTTAGTCGGGCGCAAGTGACTTTAAAAAGGAACCGAATAAAGATAATACCCACTATTACAAATGATGGCCTTTGACACTTACTAGGAAATCATAGAAATACGACAGGAACGCAAAATACCTACAAAGCTAAGTTCAGTTGAAAATTTAGGTAAATGATGGGGTCTCTGTTAGCATGGTGACCACTACACTCTCAAATTCCTGACAAATCTTCTCATTATTTTGTAAATGTTTTCTAGCCCTTCACATTCAATATACATACAATTGAGGAATGGATATAAATTGCAATGGAAATGATTATAAATGCATCATATTACGATGAAACTCTATTTGAACTGATATTCCGTTATGACACCGTGAAGGTTTGATTTGGTTCCGACAGAGTGAATAGAATGAACAATTAAAGAAAATTGGATTGTAGCAGGAACTGAATCAGTGACTGATAACGTTGCCGCTTCAACGTAACGTTGCTCTTACCATACCATAAACATACAATTATTTCAGTTAGAATGTATATATCTATTTTTTTCTTAAAATATAATAGTCTGTGCCAACACACATACACACAAAGACACAGAGACACAGACACAGACACAGACACAGACACACACAGACACACACACACACACACATATATATATATATATATATATATATATATATATATATATATATATATATATATATATATATATATATATATATATACTTGAGCGGTGCCCAAAATGTGATGGCCTTTCAATTAAGTGAATATACTTTAGCAAAATTGTATAAAATAATTGAATTGGCTGGCTTATAGGTCTAGACATCTAGGGTTATCCATATTTCAGCTGTCCCTTGAGACGCTCGTATATACTGAATTATTATCACTTATTTGTATGGACAACTTAGTAAACTCCCACTAGACGTTTGGACTGAGTTGACGGGTGATACACATTTGCTGTGAACATATCAGTTTAGTAATGTTTTCAAAGAAATTAATCATTAAATTCACATATCATAATGCACACTTTATTTCTAATCATAGAGTTTATGTATTTCCCTCTTCACACGCAGAGAAGAATGTCATTCAAGTAAATTTGAATTTGAAAACTAAAAATGACATGGCATGGTATCAAATGAACTCCAAAAAAGTATTTTCAAGTACGATTAAGTACTTTCTGGTCTAATTTTTACAAATACACATTATTATGACATGATTTTATCCCAGAACTGAAATCTTCATGATAGATTACAATCTGCTGAAATGTCTATGAAAGAAGCACAACACAACGTTGGCATTGCTACAATGTAATCATTTTATTTCCTGGTAAAAATATCTAGAATGATGCCTTCTAAATAATCAACTTATTAATAAGAAAGAATTATTATTACCATATATGATATGATATACTTAATAAATTTTTCTATTTAATATGATGTCTTAAATGTTTGCAATATTTCCTCCCACTGCTGGGAGATACAAACCGAGCAGCCCTTGGTTGATCATTTAGCAAAAAAAGTACGTGCTGAGGACATCAAGAGGGAGAGGGGCGCCGTACGTTTCTTACTGTGTCGTACCTTAAAACAATTTTTTTAATTGTTTGACATGAAGGTTTAAATTCAAAACTTGATTGATTTCTTTTATTAACAGTCAATTAAAACATTCAAATGATTCGATCATCAACACACACATTATTGCATAGAACTGGTCAGTATGCAAGCACAGTTTTCATTGATGAAGATTTAGTTTAATGAAGTGGTATATTTTCGTAGGAAAATGTGTTTTCTCTAATGTATTTCTGATGTGTGGTTGATAGATATCACCTCTATTTTCCATGTCACTTAGGCAATGCAAGGACTTTTTAGATGAGCTCAGGGTATTGAGCGGCTTTAATCCGGAGGAGAGTAGGATTTCTAGTATCATATGCTGATGTGAAGAGTGGTCAATTTTGGAAGGACCAAAGGGAGAATGCAGTAGCAACCCATGCAAACCAGGTCTGTCCACATTTGCATCATGTGCTAGGGACTGCTACTCATGCATCAGACTAAACGGCCATACCAGACGATTCTGGACCCAATGAACTGATAATTCTTCAGGGATGCATGGTATCCCCAGACAAAACCACCAATAATGCTGATCGACTGATTAATTTGGAGAATCAATTACTTACGCCCAATAATAACAATCAAATGATCAATACCTTTACACACCATGCTACGTTAGGGATTATCAATTAAAAATTGGATAAAATGGTAATCAATGAATAAGTCTTTATCCCACCTTTTGTTGTGGAGTGATCATACGTGGGATCATATTTTGATAAACTCATATTGCAAATTCATCTCTATCTGAAAACCTATCAAAAGACAACAACAACAAAAAACACTGGTTTCGACACTTGATAGGGAGTGAATGTTTAGATTTTCCTCTTTCTATCTACATTTGTGCGGCCTGTATATGTGGTTCATCCACAGCCAGCCAGCAAACTTTAAAACTGAAGAAACTAAATTCTGAATGTCTTAATGACAGTTTTCGTTGAAGGTTTTTAATTAGGGAACATAATATACCTGTAATTTTTTTCATCGAATAATCAATACAATAATGATATCGAATTCAATAAACATCATCTCGATAAACTTCAATTTGGTTAAGGATAATCTCTGACAGCACATAATTGAAATGTTTATCGATATCTTTTAATTAAAAATTTGACATTGATAAGAAGCACTTCAATAATTACATAATTAGTTTTTTCTCGTCTGATTAATTGGATATTTGTATGGTGTTTACTAATCAACAGAGGCTGATATTTCAGCATTCAAAAGTGCTCATTGATAGAAAACAAAATCTGCCTGGAAAGTATCCAGACCTTAAATATTGAACGAAAAAATAGCCTAATTAGGACAACGGCGGCTCAGTCCTTTAAAAGCCACAATCGTTTTTTTTTTCGAGACACATTCCAAGTTGCTTTCGAATTTTCAAAGCAGTCTACAATGCTGTCTCTGCTAACCAGTTGCTTTTTTCAATAATCTTGTCCACAATCCCGATTTTCCCCAGAAAAGAAACAAGAAAAATTACTATGAAGTAGACAAACATCAACCGGGATATCAGGAAAACTAGTAAAATCTGGCGACTTGAATGATTTAGCGCTGTTTGAACAAGAATGTCGCTGAAGAGAAGAGAACAAACAGCAAAGATGAAAGATCTGCAAAGCCCCCCAGGGAGGAATTACTTGGAAGCGAATTGAGACGACTCACATAGCGACTTGCACTGGGAAGATCATATTCATAAATATCTACATTCATTATGCACCTTTTCATGACTTGTGCTGATTGGAAGAACCAGTGGGAAATAGAGCATATCAGAGTTTAGCAGACCTTGCAAGATAGCGGTAAAACCATACCACCTTTTTCAAACCTTATCAATAATATAAATCACCAAAGGCTGATCCAAATACACTAGACACGATGATATATCCCTAGTGAGTGATTAATAATATCATGGCTAGTAACTTACCCGTAAAAAAAGACAGGATTATTCACGTATGGACTTGCATTTCTGCCGAGGAATGCTTTACTTAGGGTCAAAGGTAGAGGGGAACCTAACGAAGGCACACGTACGGTTAAGGCCCATCATATCTACCAAAGGGTCATAGTATCCGAGTTCTTCGCCTAGGATGGAGTAATTGTGTGCTGAATGAAAAGTGTTACACATGCACTCACCCCCCCATATGTATATATATATATATATATATATATATATATATATATATATATATATATATATATATATATATTAAGAGTTGCTTCATGTAAATAGATAGCGTCAAATACAAGATAGAACACACGTGGATATAGATCAGTTTCATGCAGCTATTGCGATGTACATTTTTTGCCAATGCTATCAGGGTTTCTATTGCGTATATCTCATTCATTTTCTTAGTTTTCGTTTATTATACTCTGTTCTTATTTATATGTGCTGAGATTAAGGTTGTTCTGTTTGGTCAGGAGAGTAGCTGATACGTATTCCTGTTAGGATGTATGATGAATATTTCCTTGTAGGGTTTGACATTGGTGCTGGGTTCGGTTGCCTCATCTTTGGGGAAGTTGGGATGAGACGTAGTGATGATTTTACTTGGATTTTTCGAATCGGTATCATAATATGAATGTATAGTTGTTTTCTATAGACTTCTATGGATGGGAATGTAAGTAAATTTATAAATAAAGATTCAAATTGATAGAAAGTGTCAACGTTAAATGGAATTATTATTATTATTATTATTATTATTATTATTATTATTATTTGGAATCTCACACCAGTTGCCTGGTGATAACCGCTGGAGTTTGAGTGACAGCAAGTCTCCTCAAGTCTCCAGCCCTCCTCTCCTAGTACTCATAGGTCGCAGTAATTCTACGATTTACAGTTTCACACCGGTTGCCCAGTGGTTATCGCTGAAGGCTGAGTGACAATAAGTCTCCTCAGGTCCTCAGCTAACGTCTCCTCCCTCTTTCGCATATCATGACAGAGCTACTATTCGTTGCAGTGCTTATATCTCTAGCACCTTCCTCAGTATCCGTGCAGTTCCAAGTAGTGCTGTGGTCTGTACGGTCTCTATCCTCCCCCTAATCCCGATCTCATCCAGTCTCTCCCTCAGCGTTTTTGGGACAGTTCCTAGTGCGCCCACTATGACCGGTACTACCCTGGTTTTCATGTTCCACATTTTCCTTAACTCCCTTGCTAAGTCCTGGTATTTTTCCCTTTTTTCACCCTCCTTCTTTTTTACTCTATGGTCTGCAGGCACAGCAACGTCTATTTGGCAGGCCTTCCTTTTTTTGTCTACTATTACTAAGTCCGGCCTTCTTGCCTGGATGAGGTGGTCAGTTTGGATGTCAAAGTCCCACAGTAGTTTGTGGTTGTCATTCTCCAAAACTGCCTCTGGCTTGTGCTGATACCACTTTTCCCTATGGTTGAATCCCATTTGTTTACTTAGTTCCCAGTGTATCATCGTTGCTACTCTATCGTGTCTATGCTTATACTCCTTCTGGGCGAGCTGACTACATTCACTAGTTATGTGGTTTACTGTCTCATCTCTTTCACCGCACATGCGGCATTTGCTGTTTGTCTGTGTTCTGTCGATTTTTTCTTTTATGTAGTTTGTCCTTATGCTTTTGTTTTGGGCTGCCATGATGAGCGATTCTGTTTCTCTCTTAAGGTTTCCCTTTCGTAACCACGTCCATGATTTCTCGTCTACTATATCTTTTATCTGTCTTTTAAACTCGCCGTACAATTTTTTCCCTTCCCACTTTTCTTTTCTAGTTTGCTGTACTGTTCCATTGTTTTCTACTTTATTGTTTGTTGCACTATCCCTCGCGCTCTTTATGATTTCTTCACTATTTGTTTGCACATATCTATCTAGGACTACTTTAGCTCTCTGGACACAATCTTCTATGCTGATGAGCCCCCTACCACCTTCTTTTCTCTTAACGTATAGTCTATCTGTATCATCCCTAGGGTGTAATGCTTTATGCATCGTCATAAGTTTCCTTGTTCGCCTATCCATTGATTGGAGCTCTTCCTTTGTCCATCCTAGAAATGGTCCTGTATACCTAACTACTGACACAGCCCAGGTGTTCATTACTTTTATTAGATTTCTGCTATTTAATTTGGTTTCTAATATTTTCCTTATCCTTCTGAGGTATTCTCTCTTAATTTTCTCCTTCATCTCTTCCCGTTTTATCGTGTCACATTCAAGGACACCTAGTATTATTATTATTATTATTATCTAAATACCAGGACCTAGCAAGAGAATTGAGGAAAATGTGGAACATGAAAGCCAGGGTAGTACCGGTCATAGTGGGCGCACTAGCAACTCTCCCAAAAACGCTGAGGGTGAGACCGGTGGAGATCAGGATTAGGGGAAGGATTGAGACTATACAGACCACAGTACTACTGGGAACTGCAGGGATACTGAGTAAGGTGCTAGAGATGTAAGGACTGCAACAAATTGTAGCTCTGCCATGATAGGTGAAAGAGAGAGGAGACGTTAGCTGAAGACCTGAGGAGACTTATTGTCACTCAGCCTTCAGCGATGACCACTGGGCAACCGGTGTGAAACTGTAAATCACAGTATCACTGCGACCTATGAGTACTAGGAGAGGAGGGCTGGAGACTTGAGGAGACTTGCTGTCACTCAAACTCCAGCGGTTACCATCAGGCAACTGGTGTGAGAATAATAATAATAATAATAATAATAATAATAATAATAATAATAATAATAATAATAATAATAATAATAATAATAATAATAATAACAACAACAACAACAACAACAACAATAATAGCAATAACAATGACAATAATGATGATAATAACTTTATTCCTACATCACTTACTAGTATTAAGGCAAGCACGTACGAGTGGATGTTTCAATTAATTGATTTATGTGGTCATTTCGTTGCAAAAGCAAACGTATTATTTACGGACATTGTATAATTTGATATGCTTTTTAGCTAATCCTTAGTTACATCCATTTATTGAGCAATATTACAACCCTGCCTCATTAACACCTTAACTAATCACTATCTATATATCTATCTATCTATCTATCTATCTATATATATATATATATATATATATATATATATATATATATATATATATATATATATATATATGTATATATATATATATATGTATATATATATATATATATATATATTGAGAAAAGGAGAGGACATTGGAAGTGAATTTATGCATTCCGTCATGCAAAGCGAATGCGTTGAAGGAGATTATCAAATTTTCCAAAATATGATTTTCAAACTGCGTTAATGAATTGTCGTGTTTTGTGACCCCTAAAATTTTACCTCTCACCTCACAGTTACTGATACGTAATAAACCGTACGTTTTCCTCCGTTAGGTTTCCTTGTACCTTTGTGTGTTCCGCCCGTGTCACATTTGGCTTTAACGCATCAGAGAGAGAGAGAGAGAGAGAGAGAGAGAGAAAGATAATTGCACACATCTCTCTTGAAATCACCCATGCATCAAATAAGCATCAAATACGACTTAAAATAACTTCTTTTTGAAGAAAATGGTGCGAATATGTCTGAAATAATATTTAAAAGACGCAAAAAGGTGTCCCCATTAGTCAATTCTGCTTCATGTAGCGTGTAAGCAATTGAGAAACAGGTGTATTGGAAGGGACTGGGTTTTCATTTTCATCCAATTAATAATTCTATTCCAAATAACATATGTGGGTAATTTTCCTCTGAGCAACACTCAATATTACGAAGTGGGTAGTATTGCTACGGTTGATAAATTTTCGTCCGTAACATGAATGGAAAATATGTATTCACAAATAAGTGAATCATTATATACTACACACTTCACCAAAATTATTCTCAAGTTCATCTTACACAACAATTGACAAGTTTTGAACGTTCGATCTTTGTGCAAAGTAAGCTTTGTGTTTTGTCTTGTAGCTGGTTTCAATCGCTGTGGAAATCCGGATTTTCAAGAATTTTTTTGTTGCTTATTTTGTAGGCAGCTAGATGTTCAGAACTTGGAGGTAGACAGAACATATCATCATTTAGTTGACATTAGGTCATTCGAATTTAAAGAAAATATATGACATAAGACACACATTCATATACGCACGCACACATACACACACACGTATCAAAGTAACATGAATAGTACACACATGAATTGATGCCTCAGCGGTGTTAATTATCAGCAGTACGTTGTGATCATAGCGTGTTTTTTTTTTGACAAGTCTGGTTATACTCAGAAAACTAACCTAATATACACACATACATATGCGTGTATATATATATATATATATATATACGGATACATTTGTATTTACGTATATACGTACACACACACACACACACATACATATATATATAATTATGTATATTGATGGATTATTCTATAATTGTGCTGGATTCGTGTGTATATATATATATATATATATATATAAATATGTGTGTGTGTGCGTGTGTGTGTGTGTGTGTGTGGATGTATATATACATACCTATATATATATATATATATATATATATATATATATATATATGAGTGATTGTGTGTGTCTATGTGCGTGGCCAAGTAATAAAATCCCCAGGGATGAATAGATCACCGTGTATCTATCTATACCAAACAATAATATTTAGTCGAATTTTTTGCTGTTAAACGCTTCATTGTTGTATATTTTTTTCTTTCGTTGGTCACTCCAAACATCTCCAGATAGGGATTAGCTATAGAAAGCTAAACAACCCAAGATATCAAGACCTGTTGAAATCTCCAAGATTTGAAAATAATCTAGATTAAGTGTCCTTCACTGCAACAATAACAGAGAAGTGAAGTGCGCCAACAAGATTCGCTGGAAGGCAAAACAATTGGCAGATACGTCTAAAAACTCGATCAAATATCAAATCTTTTGTTATTAATTGCAAGCAAACGGAAATTGACTTGGGAAAAGTTATGTAACAAAAGATCATCTCTCATGACTATCAAGTCCGTCATTCCAAGGTCAGTAATTAGAACATGCCATTACTTGTTACTTTCAGCCCAATTTTAATAAAGAAACCCTTTCCCAACATATTTGCCCCCTTCCTCACATAATCATTGTCACAAATCAAGTTCACAAATACACTCGTTTTCTTTTAAATTCCGTTTCTTAACTTCTGAATTTTTGCTATTATGATAATGTTGTTGCTTCTTTTTTGAATAAACGACTCTTATTTGTCTTTTTCTTTCTGTTTTTCCTCACGATATCTTAGAGTAGCGTAACGGTTACCAACATGAAAAGAGAATCCACGAATCGTGTTTGGGTTCGACTGAATCTTTTCACAATCACTCTTTACAAATGCTATTATGCAATACATGAGCTTACTCACAGCCCAGTAGTCAATTTGATGGGCCACTCGGACGGAAACGAACTATGGGTGTCGGTCTAGTAACTCAGGTCCGTCAAATTTTTTAATGATACAGAAGCAGAATCACGGGTGAAGAAATCGTGACCAAAGAGTCTGCAGTATTTTACAGAAACAGACTCCATGATATTCAGAAGCTTTATATGATCTTTTTTTTTCTCTTTTTGTTATCACATTTCATTTTACGAAACGTTTTCTTACAAACTTTGTTTTTCTCAATGAGTATCAAGCTAATGTTAGTCCAATACTAAACCAAATATTCTAAATAGGAATAGATAGACATGGTTGGGTAAAAATTCCAAAAGTAGGAGGCCCATTTATATGTTCGGGTTCAGAAACCTTTATCTAATACCATTATAAAACTACGAATTGCCACCCAAATCTACGGGAAATTCCAAAGAATTGTCCAGTCCGCTTTCTCTTTTATTTTGTCCCTCTTTCAGTTTTACTTTCTCTTTCTGTTTTATTTCTCCTTATCTCACTCTCACTTTTCCCTCTCTCTTAAACCTTATTCTTGAATCATCTAACCACCCAGTATACCCTTTTCCCTACTTGCATAACACTCCTGTCCTTATCACTTTTTTCTGTCAATTCACCCAGCGTTTTACTATAAATTCGGATCCATCCATCTAGAAGTAAAAATTCACATGTTCAATCAATTATTCTATTTTACTTAGAAAAATTAATTTTGCAAAATGGTATCTCCAAAATTTTGTAAAGCACCTTTAAAATTCTAAAAAGAGATCTATGTTTTAGCCACAAGTTTATTTTTGTTCGACAAATGTCAGACCAGATGAAGGGATTAGTATGAAATGAATGTTGTGTTGTGCCAAACTTTCAAGTTAGAAACGTTTGGCTTCACGTTCCGATTGGTTGGCTTTTAACAGTCTTTGAGCACCGACTTTGTCACCTGTCTACAACTCATCTTATTTATTTTTGTTTTATTCATCTCAATTTCTCCCGTTGAAAACTGTCAATGAGAAAAACTGTCACGATATATCTCTTCTGTTTTCAAGCTGATCTTACTGCTTATGTATGCTCGTATTCATTTCGTATACACACCACATAAATGAAGGTAAATGACAGGAGGAAAAGGGCTGATGATTCATAGCTTTACTTATTATTATATCCGCCGAAAGTTTTCCATTATTTTTTTTATTCGAATGCCCCCACCCCTTAATAGTTATTTTTTTTTTTAGAAAAGGGTCACATTGAATGTAAACCTCTGCTAAAATTATTTGTGTCAGGTTGCATTTGCACTTGTATCTCTTAGAATATTAAGACTTTTTATTGATTACTCCGCAAAACGCAAGAAAGTAACTTATCAATTGATCATTCTCTGTTCTACTTTAATTGATCATCCCCAATTCGTTATGCTCCCAAAAAATCTCGGTCGCGTGACCATTTCTATCGAGTGACAAACTAGACCGATGCTAGGTTTCTGTTTTTCCTTTATTTATTTGTTGATACGCTTATCTTTTTTCTGTCTTTTCAATCACATCCTCACTTTCATTTATTTATTTATTTTTCTTCAGCCCTTTTCCTCCTAGTAGAAATGCTTACGTCCTCTCTATCTCTCTGTCTCTCTTATCTTCTCTCATTGTTTTTTTGTTTTTTTTCTCTCTCATTCTTTGTCTCATTCCTTCGTGATTACTTTGTTTGACTTTTGCTCCACCAGGAGCGGACACAGACCCCATTCTCGAACTCACCCCATCCCTTCCTGCTCTCTCTCTCTCTCTCTCTCTGTCTCTCTCTCTTACACTTTTTCTTTTACTCTTTATATGTTTCTCCGTCTCTCTTTCTTACTTTCTCTTTCTTCCGCTCTTCCTTTGTTACTATCCCCCTCTATTTGTTTATCTTCCTCCCTCTCTCTTCGCTTCTCTTTTTCTCTCATTTCACTTCTCTGTTCCATCCACTTTCTTTGTTCCTCTTATTCTCTCTTTGTTTTTTTTCCTCTCTCTCTCTCTTCCTCCCCTCTTTTTCTCAGTGTTTCTAGTTCCCCCTCTTCGACTCTCACTTACTTTCTCTTTTTTTTGTCCCTTTTTCCGTTTCACTTTCTCGCTCTGTTTATTTCTCTTCATCTCACTCTCACTCATCCCTCTCTCTTAAACCTAATTCATGAATCATCTCACCACCCTGTACCCCTCTCCCTACTTGCATAATACTCCTGTCCTTATCTCTGTTTTTCTTAAAGCCCCTCTATCACTTCTCCACATCTTATTAGGACGAAGGCGGGTTTGGGCCTTTCTAGCAACGTTGTCATTAGATTGAACGTTCTACTCAATACGAGAAGCAGTCAAATGATTTGCAGTTAGACTTCAAGATTTTCTTTCAAGAAAAGCCACCATCAGTTGCAACAGTCTTCTAGCCTCTGTCGATGGACATGGACCTTCCCGAAGTTTTGCCAGACCGGTCGTTCGTGCACGTTGCAAAGCCAATATTCTTTGTACTTGTTTAAAGAGTAACGCCTTACTTTACTTGAGGACACCATTTTGGATTTAAATATATCTTGCAGTTATCTGTTATTCTTTAAACATTGTCTCCTGATTGGGAATTAGGTTCTCTGATGGATTTTATGATATCATCGTTCCTGTTCCTCTCCAATATACAGTGACGTCTTGTGATCTCTTCATGTGATGTTATGCAAACCGGTAGGGAAAAAAGGGAGTCACAAACCAGATATATTAAATTACTATTATGAGGTAAGTCCGTCTACACTAATCCTTTTTTGATATTAAATGCTTTGTATAGTTTGGTTCTCTTTCGGCAGTCTGTTGTTCCTCTAAACAAATACTTCTGAGATGTACGAGTTTTATAAGAAAATAATGTTCCAACTCGAATCTGTTTCCGATCTGATAGAAGATTTGTAATCTAATCTTTTCCTTTCATCAAAAAGAGTCGACATCTGGATCCCGGAAAAAAAGAAAACAAATACCTGATTCTTTCACTTTCTCTTTCACATCTTCTTCCCCTGTCTCAGTTTTCTGTCTCTGTATGAATGTCTGTCTCCTTCTTTTAGATCTCCTAATTATAATATATATATATATATATATATATATATATATATATATATATATATATATATATATATATATATATATATATATATATATATATATATGTCACCTTCCCCTTGTCTTCCTCATTCTCTGTTCTTGTTTCAGTATGTATGTATGTTATACTTTGCCCCTCTTCGTCTATCTCTCTCAATATAATTCCATACACATGGCAGACAACGAGCCCCCCTTAAATAACAACTTGAGGGCCTAGCATGCTTTTGGGAGCAAAAATCATAATATATATATATATATATATATATATATATATATATATATATATATATATATATATATATCATCGGACAACAATCCTTCATTTATGCATATTTTTTTTTCAAAAGAATGTCATTTTAATTTCTTAAATATTTTCTTTGGTGTCCCTGCGACTTTAATTTTTTTCATGATCAGCCAATATGAATAAGTGAAAGAGAGATTGTAAAAAGAAGAACAAGATCGCCAATCACAATAAAACCTGCAAGTGAAACTTCTCACCATGTCTGTTCACTAACTTGCATTCAGTTGATCAGGGAATTTTTTGAACACTAGAAATGGCTGCAGGATCAGTCGAAAGCACATAATCAGAAATAATGTTTCGTCTATTTTTACGTCACTTTGACCCTTTAATTCGTCTCTGGTGAAAAAAGAGGAAAAATACTACTACTACTACTATTACTACTACTACTACTAAATATATATATCTATCTATAGCTATATATCTAAATACACACATATATATATATATCAATCTCTCTCTCTTTCTCTCTCTCTCTCTCTCTATATATATATATATACATATATATATATATATATATATATATACATATATATATATATATATATATATATATATATATATATATATAGAGAGAGAGAGAGAGAGAGAGAGAGAGAGGGAGGAGTAATTTGATTGACTGGAATTTTTCGGAAATGATCTCCCGTCAATACACGGTTGATATATCACTCAATTTAGACAATGTGAATGGAATAAAAATCTATCCTGCCACCTATATATATATACACACATATATATATACACACATACATAATGTATTTGTGTGTGTATGTGTGTGTGTGTGTGTGTGTGTGTGTGTGTGTGTTTATATAATACTTTTTAATGAGCACACGAATACTAATCTGATCCTTGGCTGACGTGCTTGGAGTGATAATCCCATTCTTCTCAAATCGAACAAGTCCTAAGTAGAAATGCCGATACATACAAGTAATCCCATCATTTCTCATGGATACGATGCCAATATTGTAATAATTCAAAAGTCTCTCTCACTTTTTGTGTCTTTGCCGCACCTCTTCAACGTTAAAGCCCATAGGAATCAATGAAGGAAGTATTATAGACTGATTCAAAATCGATGCCTGCTATTCGACAAGAGACCCTTTTAATTTGTGTGGGTGTCTGTGTGTGTTCCTAGGAGTAAGCAGGCAACAGTTGCAGGTATATGATTGATGATACTACTTCAGAGATGATGCTGATGTTTCAGTTTCAATTTTCCACCGAATTATGTTGCTTTATTATAAAAACCCCCCCCAAAAACCGGAAATATATGTTTGTAGTACTTAACATTAAGCTGAATTTCTTTCGGTGTATGTGCTTTTCGTATACACAAAATACTTTTAAATTAAAAATGAATATTTGTTTAATTTAACCATACGCATATTATCCCGTCATTTTAGGTATTATAGTAACATTGTATAATATAAATATCATAACAGTGGGTCATAAAGAGGGGTCCCGTACCTCCTATAATAAGAGTTCTAGAATTAATGGCTTTTCGTCTATAATGATCCGAAACCTCTTTAGGGACTTCGTTCTTATCAAGTGTACGTAAAGAAATGTGAAGATTGAGGGAAATGTAGAACGAAGCAAAAGAATGAACAGGAGACCTGAGCGAAATGTTGTTTTGGAAAAACAAAACAGATTCTTTCCAAAACCTACAACATTACAAATACATGTTTTGGCATCAGTAAGCAATATTTGTCGATATTTGTTTCAGTAATAAAACTAATAAAGATATTTTTAAAAACACGTGTTTCCAATCGATTTTTCAAATCAAATCTCGTCCAAACAAAAATGGTTGTTGTATGGAAAATAAAAGGAAAAATATTGTCCGAAATGCAATATAGTTTCTTTAGAAAATCAAAAATATATCAAAATCGTATTATAAATGCTGTTCAGTCTGATTTGAAAAACAATATGATGTAGAGTTACGTAAAAAAATGAATTCCTCTTCCTTTCTCTCACTTACTATCCCCTCTTCTTATCGGACTACAGCTCTCTTCCTTTGTTAGGAAAACTGCCTCTATTTAACCACTCTCTCTTTGGATCACCATATTCCTTACAGACGCCGTTAACCTTTTTGAATCTGGTTTCAACATGAAGTGTCTACAGTCTTGTAACTTACGTTGCAGTTACAAAATACCGACTTAAACAAGATATATACACGGGATTATAAATGGCAACCATGATTGCTAGCATCCTGACCTTTGTTGCTCCAATCGACAAATTTCAGCAGTTCAACGATATTTTCCAAGTGGACACCTCTTTTGTCTGACTCAAGACTTTCTTATATCTTTTAAATTTTAATTCATTTTCTTAGGAAATGGTAATACAGACATCCTTTGTATTCCGAAATTTCACATTATGCCACTTGGTTCTTGGGAAAGGCATATATCAAGAATAAAGCAGAGAGGTAATTAGCATTAATTTATGGGGATTTTTTGAGTTTCTTCAGTGGCAGCCTGCATCACGGTCCATGGTCAAGGTTCTTTGTCTGCAGTAGCTAATATGGGTGATTCAAAATTCTATGGTAAGCCTCTCTTCCAAACATTATACATTTCCGGTCATACTGTTCATTATTGATCCTGAAAACATCCTTAGAACTGACTCTATATCAATATGCCATTTCTATTACGCTTTTCGTCAGCCAATGTACTTCAGCAAATCGTGCAGAGAATCTCATGCTGGGCTACCTATGGGCAGGTGTGTAGAAACACTCAGAAAACATTCAAACATAGATCACAATTAATTGCCTCTTCACTTCATCCTTTTCCAGCTTACGAAATGTGTTCATAAAAGAGCTCCACGGACGGTTAGCGGGTAAACATGTATTCATATTTCATAGAAGTTTATCTTGGACAATCCCTTGATATCACTTCTTACCATATAACATATCATGCTAATGTCTGTCTCTTAACCTGTGATATCTAAAGACCATGAGGTATTGTTCTTATAAACCTTTAATTAAAACTGTCACTAAAATTGTGATCTTAGATTTCTTCAGTTTTCAAGTCAATCAGGCTGGCAGGCAATGTACATGTTAAGCGTACAGGCAGCATTAACTGGTGTTGAAAGGCTGAAGATATAATCCTTATTATGTCCAGAAGAAACATTTTCTTTCTTATATAAAAAGTTCCTCCCCCAAAATTAGTTTTTTTAGAGTGTGTATATTTGTGATGGGTTCAATTTACAACTTAAGTTTGTGCTAAATTGATCTTTTAAACCGTCCAGCAGTTTTCATGTATGTTTTTTAGAGAAATCAGACTTTTTCAGAGATCAGTTTGCAATGTAGGTTTATGCTAAATTGATCCCTACTGGTGCCTGATTTTTCTTTCAAATTAAGAGTTCATAGTGATTACTGCCCAACAAAACTCGGGCAAAAATGTTATTCCTTGATCATCCCTTTTCACATTTTTTAAAATGATCACCCCCAAACACAAAATGCTGCCAAAATTCGTTGGTCACGTAACGGTTTCTATTGGATGACTAAGCAGAATTGTTTTCTTCTTACTTTTGTTCCGTTACTGTATCACTGTGCTTGTTAGCAACAATAACAGCCGAGGCTGAGAGCAATTTTTCATTTCGTGTTTTGAACTCTCTCAATCACTGAAATGATCAACGTGGATTAATAATTCAAACGCCAACTTGTTATGTCATCCGGGTTGTTCGATAATATTATGAAAAGAAAAGAAAATACTAAAGATGATTTGATTAATACGGTCGTTGATGGAGTCACCTTGTCTCTCGGTTCTCCCTGGGATTATTTATTTCCTTTCCTCTGTTTCACTTAGCTAGCCCCTTCATTTAATCGTATCTTAACTTTTGTCTCCCAATGGTTTTAATTAAAATCTATTTTTTATATTTTTGATTTGATCTTCCACGTCCACTGCAAGGTATCATGGGGAATGTGGAAACAGTTATAGATGGCTTGGTGGGTCTGTTACGGACAGGTCATTAAACCAAAGCATTTCTGCCAGACCCTTGATCCTATCTCTCCGTGGTCGTCCTCTGGCCCAGACGCCTGGAGTTCTAACATTGTAAGCTCTGAACACTGTCCGGTCAGTTGGCATTCTTGTACAGTGTCCGAACAAATCAATTGTTTAGCGCTGTATGAATATGTGCTAGAATCAGTCCCATGACTTTTCCATTATTTCAATCTCCAGTACGAAGTTTAGTGTTGACTTTGTTTTCTTACCGTAACAACAAGAACGCCAAAACTATCCACACCAAAATTAGGTATGTCGATCGATATTTAAATTTTTTTTACTACAGAATTCAGAACCAAGTGATTGCCAGGAGGTTGTCTCGTCTGACTGAGCTATATCACCAAATCTTAGTTATTAACGGAAATCGATCTTCAAGATACGTACGGGCTCATTGTATTCGAATGAATAGGTATAGAAATATGTTTTTTTCATAATTCTTTTTCAATTGATGTGCAAGATACAAAATAAGCAGTAATAATCTTTAGAGTGGATAGAAGCTGACA
Organism: Thysanoteuthis rhombus; assembly: GCA_963457665.1. Lineage (NCBI taxonomy): Eukaryota > Metazoa > Mollusca > Cephalopoda > Oegopsida > Thysanoteuthidae > Thysanoteuthis > Thysanoteuthis major. Next base: position 50,091,348 of record OY735218.1, read on the forward strand.
TGAAGTTTAGTTTTTTGTTTTTTTTCTGCAGCAGCCATTCCTATTCTAATTGCCAATAAGGTCTCATTTCATCTTGTTTCTTCCAGATTCTGTCAGCACAAAGCTGACTATCTGGGGGAAAATGCGAAATCTCAAAATTTTTGTTTAGAGAACTTTTCTTCAATGAAAAGTACCGATTGTCATTAATCTGAAAAACAGAGTCCCTAAATTGAAGTTCTATTCACACGCCCGATTATTACCCATTGACCAAGCATCCAAATGAATAACTCAAGTGAATTTTAATTTTCCACTCCCCATGAGTCCGATGAACAAACCAACAAAAGTTTAACATTTCCGACTGGAAGGGAAAACTTTTTCAAACTTAACATTCTTTACATGAACCTACCTATAATGAACCTATTACATAGCATTGTTTTCTATATAGCTTTGGTAATATCTGACACTAGTTGGTCAGTGTGGCCAGAAATATGGCGTTGAGCAGCTGTGCCTTGATTACTAGTGTATCCACTGGATCAAAAATGAGTCGAAAAGAGATGAATTTTCAGAAAAGATATGGAGAACTAAAAATTCAGATCGCTTTCGGTTATCAGTATTCTTCAGTTAAACATGCATCATATGTCGTAATAGTTAGCGAGCTATCCTAATTGTTCGTAACTAATGTGAAGTTCGATACCCACTGCTTAATTAAGATTTAGATGGTGGTTTTAAAACCGAATAGAAGAAAAGTTGTCGGATCCACAATGTAAGGGTGGCATACACAAAATGCGCCAGTTCATGGGTGTTGTTAACAACAGATTGCCTGATTTGAGATGTACAACCTAAAATATGCTTGGCATATTGTGCGACTATTTCAGGACAATCAAAAGGAATTAAGCTACCAATTGCGCCATATTCTCGACAGAACCTAAAATTATAATTCAAATAAGCTTTAGAAATTATAGACAGAGTATGAAATTACAGGGTCACTTTTTGAAATATGCCGTATCAGATTTTTGAGACTGTATGATTTGTAAATTGTATCAAATTGTAGATATTGTTTATATTCATCTACATTGATTATGTTTTTATGAATTTTGTATATGAATTGATAAATATTATTCGCGTGTACAGCCAAAGCGCGTTAGACGCATTGTTCCTCGAACGATTATCGAAAGGTGATGTCAAACCTGGTCAATACCCAGATGGGTGACCATATCAGAATAGCAGTTGCCATATACCCCATTTTTCATCAGCGACTGTCTCAGCCTATTCTCTCTTGCCGGTTAAGAAAGTAGCTCGTCAAGCTTGAACCGGACTTTTCTCACGTATATGCTGTTAGATGAAAGATACATGACCTTGTGCACAGTCTCTAAAGAGCTTCTATATTAGTATGGAGGTGCACTTATTAAATAATTTTTGTAATTATTTTGAAGTTCAGGTGTAAATATTGTATATAATTGGAGATACTTATAGGAAATGATAAATGAATGAAGGAATACAATCTTATGCTCTATTGAGATTCAATGGATCTTGAAACAATATACTGCAACAAGTTTCATCTAAATTATTTTAAATTTCTGTTCAATAATTTATTTGAGCTCATTAGGCGAAAAGTAATTGCATACTTGCTGTTCTTGTGACCTATGATAAGTGTAAGATTTATCAAAACTGCATGATAAACGTTCATCCAACAAATGATACAGCAAATTCTTACTAATTTATAGAGAGACAATTTAGGCGGTATTGTTTCACATTGGGTTCATCACTACTTCACCACTCCTCGTGTAGCCTTAGTCAATTATCTACACTAAAGACAAGTATTCATTTTGGGTGAGGGAATTTTCTCTCTTTTGGATCTAAACAGAGTTTTAGCAAGTTTCATCATTCAATCTGAGTGTAATGTTTTAAAAACGAAACAGACAAAATCGTCAGTGGCCAGAAATCAAGATAAGCCGTCGTGGCAGTAGGAGCTATCACCTGTATAAGTTACTAAACGTACCTTTGCTTGACCTAAGGCCAAAGTAACCTTACACTCAAAGAAGATCAAACTCACTACACAAACGCATTGGCAAGAGAGACAATTTTGCCGACAAGTGCGTCACGGTAAGCCCCCCAAAATTCATTAAGAGTAGGTTCAGAAGATACATTTTGTTTCCTTGTAGAATGGCCTAACCCCTTTCAAGACTAATATATCAAAGTGTTTTACGTGTTTTTGTTTGAGATTTATTCTGGGATATATTTGTCCCAGAGGACATTTACTGCTGTTTAGGTTTTACTTTCATCTGAATAGAAATCGATCAATTGCTCAATACCCAAAACAAACTCATAAAAATATCCATTTGTGACCGAAGGTTTAATGCGTACACAATTTTCAAAATGAAAATCTCGTTTATGTATACTTAGTCTGAATGCCATTATTATGAAATTCAGATGACACAGTAAAAATGCTGACTTTGGAGAATAATGAAAATTCAGACACTGATAAGAAGAAAAATAAAAACAAAAAAACAGCTTCTGATCAACAGAATGCCATTCTTTAAGCTCACTGTCATGCAAATTTTCATTATACACGTATACAACTTGCAATATCTATTTTGAATATGCTGTCATTTTCAAGACACGGGTAAGCAAGTAGTAATAAGATTTTTCTTGCCTGTTACCCCGTTGGCAATATAGCAAAACATACTCTTGGGACAACATGATCTCATTCGAAATATCTACTTCAACAGAGCTTTCCATGTGTTAAAAGGAAGAAAAACGGAAACAGTAAAAATTATGACTTTTAAATTTCTAACCTTTCTCATAACAATAAAAAAAAAATGTTTACTGTATATTAGAAATATAGTGGGATATTCCTAGTCTGGTCATTCAATGCAGACTCATTTGTAAGTCGGTTTCATTTTATAACGATTGTCTATGGAGGCAAAAGCCAAGATAATATCATTTGATCTATTTTCCGTGACACATTCGTCCCAATAGACTTGAAAAATATATTGATGGGATATATGTCCCAGGTGTCTCAGATGTATTAAACCACAATGTGACGCGTTCGCAGAAAAATATTGATGTCAATGCTGCGTATTCTGATTCGATAGTTCTCCCCAGAACTGTTTTTACTTTTCTCTAAACCGTTGTTCCAGAAAACTAAATCTAGATAACGTTAGATATGTTCGTTGATGTTTTTATAAGGATTCCTCCTTGAGTCTTCAACATGGATATATCCTGAATATATGTTTAAAGCAGAATTCTTTGAAGCCAGCTTGTTGAAAAAAAACCTGCAGAATTTATACATCATAAAGAAATTGAGTATTTTATTAACTAACTAAAAATGACTGAATATGAAGGACCAAATATAATCGTGCTTTTTAAAAATGGTTTCACATTTCAGCTACTTGCTGTTTCAATACAGTTATATCTGGATAAGGTAATATATTTTATCGTAATGGTCATTTGTAAAACATTATTCTAGGCTTCCTGACACGGTTCTACCTAGCTGATATTTCCAAGTCGAATGTTTTACTGCCATGTGTTGATATGAAGAAAAAAAACTTTACAAAAAATACTTCTTGACATTATATCAGAAATGACAAACATTTTTTTGTAAATACATTTTTGATGTGAAATGTTTTAGCGCCAGCTTTTTGTTTGGAAAAAAAAAACTGACAGTAAAATATGTCTCAGAGGGGAATAAAAAAAGTGACTGTATTACATAAACGAGGTTTTTATTTTAAAAAAATATGTCGAACGCATTAGGCCTTCTACCTCAAGTGAATATTTTCATGAATTAATTCTGGGTAATGGGCATATAAGAATTTCTCCTCTGCTTTCAAACACATTTCTGTTCTGAATACATTTCCAATGTGAAATGTTTTAGCACCAGCTTTTAGTACAAAATATTACAATAAAATATGTATCAGTGGGGTATAAAAAATTGACTATATTACATAAATGAGATTTTTATTTAGAGAAAAAAATTGGACACATTAGGCCATCTGCCCCGAGTGAATATTTTATCAGTTCATTCTGGGCAATGGGCATTTATAAGAATTTCTCATCGACTTTTAAACAGGGATATTTTCGGGAATGCATTTTTAAAGTGACATGTTTTAGCGTTAACTTTTGTTCAAATAATAAAACAGAAAACATGATATAAAGAATTACTTTGTTACATAAACAAGATCTTTATTCAAATGAATATTGTGTGCATTAAGGCTTTTACCTCAAGTGAATATCATTAAGTGTTTATTGTTAGTAATCGTTATATAGAAAAATTCCTACTCCACATATGTTTTTACTGAATACATTTTGAAAGCGACGTGTTCTAGCGCAAGTTTTTATATCAGAAAAACAAAAAATGATAGCAAATTACGCCTCAATGGGGTATAACATATTGACTAAATTGCATGGATGTGATTTTCATTTTAAAATCATATATGTACGCATCTGTCTCTGTTGAATATTTTGAGTTCACTCTGGGTAATGGTCATTTATTGGGATTATTCTTGAAGTTTTAAACATATTTTCTGAATACATTAGGAATGAAATGTTTTACCGCTATCTTTCTGCTGAAAAATAAAACAACAGAAAAATATGTCTCGGTATGGTATAAAAATGACTATATTACATAAACGAGATTTTTATTCAAAAAATATCGTACGCATTAGGCCTTCTCCCTCGAGTGAATAATATTTCGAGTTTGTTTTGGGTAATGGCCAATTGATCGATATCAATTTTGAACACAAATTTCGAGAGATAAATTCTTTATGATGTTAATCGAAAATGTTTTATTGAGTACATTGGAAAAAAAGTAATTAAAAGATATATGGGCAAAAATTTGAATTATGAAAATGAAAATTATTGGCTTATGTGAGCAAACATCGATTTTTTTGTATTTGCAAAAGTTCTAGTCGGACCACCAGAAATTCTTGAATACATCAGAGGTTATTTTTTTTTTTTTTTGCTCCGGTTCAATATTGTATAAATCAAGTTTGATCGATTGCGACTGTGCTCATTACAATTGAATGAATTATGAAATTGAAATTCGTTATAATATATATATATATATATGTGTGTGTGTGTGTGTGTGTGTGTGTGTGTGTGTGTGTGTGAGTGTTCATGTGAAGAGATACCACCCAAAACTGGGAATTTAAATGTAGTGCTCAAAATAGTTGGGCATTTTGCCATTCAGTGTAACGAGTCGACACTTTTCATAGCCTTTCTGCCACGTTGTGTGGTTCAAGATCAACTGATTCTGTTTTTGATTCGTGGCTGTATATCCAGTGTTGATAAACACTTCCAGCAAAAAGGAGTTGTTTCTTGTCTTTCCCAAGGGCGCTAATACAAAATGATCACAGACAGTGTCGATTGGCTTGCTCCATCCGTGTCCTGTGTTCAGTTTTCTGTCCATAATTACAATAGGTATTTATCTCAGAAATAATGCAGTGATTTTTCTTGGTGCGATACGTTGCAAAATGCGTTGTGTGTGTGGGAGGAAGGTAAATGATATTAAAAGAGGGATCAATAATTACGTCCTTTTTTCTCATTTTTTCCTGGGCATTGATCACTAAAAAAGTTCGAATATTCCAGGTACGAACGTGAATACTTCCGGAAATAAACTTAAGGACTAATTGAGCATAACCATATATGGTGAAGTGAGCCCCCACTAAAAAGCAGTTATGGGGGAATTTTCAACTAATATTTGTCGAAGTAAGTGTTCATTTTTTCTGCCCTCAAGCTTCGTTGTTGAGGCTTGTACGGAATCAAGATAGCTAGACGGTCAAAGCAAGTGAAGAAACCAACGCTGATAGTATTGAGGACGGTATCGATTGATTTTTTTTACGAATCCCCGTGAAACCCTCAAAAACAGGAGAAATCAAGCGATGAATCACTCGAGGATGGTAAGCTTTCGGCAGAGCAAGCTCAACCTTCAAAAACTAAGAAAAAGATTGCATTAATCCTAAAATGGATAGTTTACAAACAATGCATCCCCCTCTCGATAGTCATCTATTGAGCTGAAACGTGGACCATAAGCAGGAGACAAACCCACAGACTGAGAAGCATGCAATGTATGCGTGAGAAAATAATGCTTCACGTAACATGGATGGATCACAAGACAGCACAGTATATCAGGGGGGAAATAGGAGTCCATGATATGTAATCATTTAAAAAACAAAATGACAATAGGCTGGCCATGTTGCAAGAATGATACACAACCAATGGACGTCCTGATTCACAACATGGATCCTCCAAAAATACAAAATACAAGATGGAGAGAAAAACTATACAGATTCAGAAAGTACTGGCTTTGTGATACCCACGATAGCGAGTTGTAACGAATCCTGGGAAAGTTTATGTCCAATTACAGACAATAAAAGACTGATAATGATGGTGACGATGATGATCATACATACATAAATATATATATACATATATATATATATATATATATATATATATATATATATATATATATACATATATATATATATATATATATATATATATATATTCATATTTTCAGATGTATATATATTCAGATATATATATTCAGACCAATGCCAGCATTTTGAAGACACTAGTCAGATTTAATCAATGTGTAATGATAATAATGCTTTATCTGAGAAATCCAGACAAGACCTATGAAACTAACAATCTGTTCACCAATAGGGCTTTAGAAAGAAGCTATAAATAAACCTGGGTAAGATGCATATAAATTTAACTTTACATTCTGGTTAGGTGCATCGGAACAACTAAAATTATCGATTTATATGGTTTGTGCAGTTGAAAATGTTAAAAAATCTTCACAAAACAAATACAAATTTTTTATTTCAATATCCTATCGCAGTTAAGTGATTTCAGCACAGATTTCACTCCCTAACCTTAAAGAATATTGAACAATTTCCAGAATACCTAATATATTCGCAGATTTAATATTAAAACATACGCAATAACCGTTTCTACATAAAATTTGAATTTGAAAATCCTGGAGTCGTAATGATGAACCATAAAATAAATGCCTTATGACGCAGAGAAAGTTTTATAGATTTCGAAATGTCAATCTCATCAATAAAAACTGAATTTAGGAAATGCAGATTTATTATTACCCAACAGATGCCCAGGGTCGAAACCAGGAATTAGTGTTTCGGCTCTCATCAATAGAAATAGCCAGGTCTTTATGAGACAGCTGGTATGATTTTTCTTATTCATCTTTTCTACTGTGTTAGACAGGATCCTTATAGATAATCCTCCGATGCTTTGCAATACGTGGTTAATGACTGCACTCAGCGTGAAATGCTGTAACTTTTGGGCTGATGGTGCACCTTGCACCTCTCTAGAAAATAATCCCAATGAGAAGCTTATTATTGATACTGCCTTGCTGCTTTGAAAATAAGTATCCGAAATAAAGACTTTTTCCTCGACTCAAACACTGACAGTAACCGGTTATCGAGTCTGGTTTAAATCCAAGATTTTGAATGCTGATTTTCTAAGCATACACATAATTCCCCTACGGATAAACAGATGATTGACGCATATAATCTTCTTATCTGATTTATTTTTTTCTCAAGTCGTACAAGGCTAAGCCTAGTAAATATAGTTATTTATTGGGTTTTGGTGAGCTCAACGTGGAGCTAAATTGTATTTGTTGCACCAATCTATTTAGTTAAGGAGGTTTTTTTCTGCTTACCGTGCACGAGGTTTTGAAAACTGATGTCTGGAGGGAAATCTAAAATCATACGAGGCATAAAGCAGGCTCAACTATAATGAATGACACGTATGTTTTCTTCATCCTTGTAGACGCCCCTTTTGGCTTTAGGCTACACTGTGGTTTCAGTAGCAAGTACGTTTTTACGGGGTGCTGCGCTAGCCCCACGGCCAGAATGGCTAAAGGGCTACAATCACCCGGCTATTCACTCAGGTAGGGGGGGTGCATTCATACCATTCCCAAGGACATGAGTACAAAGTAAACGTACTTAGCATCGGCAAAAACACAAATTTCCGTTCTCTGTGTTCGTAAACGTCACACCCATGTACATATATGTCACACAGCCTCGAAATTTAGAGTGAACATAAGGCATTGCATGGAAAAATCCATGCTTTGAAAAAACAAGCAAATTATATGATTATTAGTGCGATTTGATAAGTAATTAGTATTCATAACGACCACTTTGAAGTTGTGATCGGGAATCGTGAGAAATCGAAAGAAATAATGTCAATAAGTTGATGAAAGTGATTATCTTAAATTAATTGTCGGTAGGCTTTGTAGTTAACGATGTTACTCAAAGTAGCCGACATCTGGAGGCCAAACACCTCTGCCTGTTATAAATTTGCATAAGCCCCTGAGAAAAACACAGCTTCAATCAAATTATAGACCTGACAATCTGCACAATCTTTAAAAGCCTGCATGGAGTATAATTAACTTAGTAAATGATTAAATTCCACCAGTCACTTTAAAGAGGCCCGCCAGCAAGATTTCCATTAACATCTATTTCTAGATGTAAATCCTGCTTCACCTGTTCGAAGAAAAGTTTACCAACTGCTTTCAGGATTATGACATGAACCATTGCATATAAGTTCATTGGTGCATTTCAAACATTTAGATTATTGACAGCAAATGAATTTGGATATTTAATGGAGGAACCAATTTTAAGTGTTGTTATTTCAGAGATGAAAGAATGAATTCAACCTGATGTTAAGCCATTTACGTTTCGATTATTTCTATACATGTCATTGTAGCACAACAAAAATGGATAGATAGATAGATAGATAGATAGATAGATAGATAGATAGTTAGATAGATAGATAGATAGATAGATAGATATAAGCAGACCTAGATAGATATGAAACGATTGATATAGATGAATAGTGAGTGATAATCAGAGATAAATAGTATTGTAGACGCATGCGCATTGAGATATTCAGATAAACGAGGAAAACACCTATTGAATGATATAGAAAGACGGATAGATAGCTGGTTAGACATATATGGAATGACTTACAGAGTTAGGAAAGTGGATAGATATTGGAAAGTTTAGCTCGATAGATAGACAGATATACAATGACATACATATATAGATATGGGAGGGCTTACATTGATAGATACGTATGGAATGACTGATAGATACTGAAAAGGATGGATCTGGAGAAACTTAGATTTATAGTGGAATAAATATGGAAACAGATACATGTGTAAAAAATAGATCTTGAAAGGCTGATGAATATGGAATGGCAAACATTAATCATTGTCAGTAGCAGCTGACTTCTAGGGTCTATCTTCGGACAGAGACCTTTTCCAAGATTTTTTCATTGCATGGTTCTCAGTTTTTGGGTCAACCTTTCGAATAGACTCCATGTTTCAGCTTCATAGGTGACCATCGGTTGGATACCCTTCTTTTGACAGATGTGAAAAAAAGATAGATATGGATAGACTTAGATAGATAGATGGGTTGATGGATTCAGAATTACTTGGATAGATATGTAAGAACAGCGACTGATCAGAATTTTCTGCTATGTGAGGTGAGGCCATGCTAGTTCCCCAAATTCCCCACCTGCAAGTCTGGAGATCCCTGATTCCCGACCTTGAAGGTCCCCAATTCAAAGTTTTCTTCATCTATGGCTCATTGGCTTAGTATCCAACAGCAACAACATATAATATAAGTTTTTTAATGGTTGATTGTTAAATTAATGAATCATATTTACTTATCTAACAAGGAAGACAAATAATAGTCAAGTATGATTTTTCGTCAAAGAGTAGACAGAATGACCCATAGCCAGACTATCCGGCGTGAACTCTCCCCTGAACTGGAGAAAAAAATGATATACATTAAAACTAGTTAATACAGTTTTTTAGATTCATCATTGCTTTTTGAAAATTGAAATACAATGTAAACTTTTTGTTTTTTCTAATGCATGTTTGCAATTTTTTACTGCTTTTAAAAAATCGTGTCATTACATTGATAATGTTAAGCCTACGTGCAATAATCTGAAACTTGTTATTTTGAAAGAAAGGTATGTTAATTTGATGTAATTGCAGTGGAGGCAGATCATTCTTTTAGCTCCTAAACGAATGAAGAACAACCAAAGGTGAATAATGAGAGACAAAAAGCTCCAACACTTCTCATTGATGCCAATCAAACATTCATGTAAAATTGATAATCATGAATTTATTAATAAATCTGCACACAAAAAGTGTCACAGATCAAAATTTCAAACCGATTTTTTCTATTATCAATGTTAAATGGATTTTCAAAGCATGTCAGTGTGGCAGGATGTGCCTTCGTGTTGATCATGTTTAAAATCCAGCCATTTTCTTTTCAATTTAATTTTACTAAAAGATCAACCCTTTCCATTATTATGAATCCTGTTTTCCAAGACTGTTCCGAAGACTGCCAGACCTTAAATTTCAGCCTATATGAGAGAGAGAGAGAGAGAGAGAGAGAGAGAGAGAGAGAGAGAGAGAGAGAGGCAGAGAGATCGCTTCGATTGAAATCAAGATAAAAAAAATCGGCAAATATGGAAGTGAATGGACCGAACAGCGTGCAATTATTGCAATTAATTATCAACAGAATATTTTCTACGGGAAAATGTCTCCTTTTGCATCTTCCGTAAGCATCAATGTTTCAAAGAACAGGAAAAAGGCATGACACTGACAAATAGTAAAACTTAGAAAAGACAAGGAAATTATCCTAAGGATGAACAATTATCCATTTATTTGTCCAATAAAAATGCTTCTATTGTCATTTCCAAATACAATCTACGTAGAAAATACGTACCAAATATTGAAATACATAATAATCTAGTGATAAAAATGCATAAAAATTGATAATAAAAATATACAAGCTTGTTAGTAAAGTGAAACCTTTACCAGGCACATTTTCCTTAAAAATTTCTTCATATTTTAGCTGATAACACCCAAAATTACCCTATTATTCTAATTTCTATCCTAGATGATCTAAATTTGCTTGAGGTATTCTTGAAAATATTTATACTTGTGCTATTACTTCCAGATGTGATGGTAAATTTTTGGAGCATTTATTTTGCAACTTTGTTTTATCAAGTAAATCTCAAGTCCTATCTGACTGAGTAGGGAATTGTAAAGTATTACAGGGGCATGCAAAAGCTATGAAAGGATTCAAAACTATTGTAACTGTTTCTATTTCCATATTGCTTTTCTCTCGTCAAATACACACTTTTTTGAATCCACTGTGAAAATGTACACAACTGAGCACTGGACTGAAATTATTAAATTTTACTTTGAATATATTTAACATTAACCAAAATAGCACATTACCAACATTTGAATGCGCAGAGCCTAGTATATCACTAATTGATTTGTTGGGCTCCGTGAATGATCCCCCACGAACAAAGAAACCATGTTTGGTCCCAAATGTTTGGTCATATATGTATACAGATGAGCCGATATCTTTCGAAATGGTATGCAGACTGTTATAGGATGACCAAACATTTGAAATTTCCGGGAAACAATCTAAATATGAAAATGTAGAAAAGGTCCTGTGTTTGTGTTTGACGTATGAGTGTTTTGGTGGTAGAATTAATACTGGTGGTATTGATGACGTTATCTTATGATAAATATACGCTGACTATTCTTCATCTCTAGGCTCCTTGCACATAGCACGCTTCGGCGATTATGGCTTGCAGTATCATTCATGTGTTGTACATTTAGCTTTGTTAGTTCTTTTGCATTGTGCATTGAATCTCTCTTTTGTCTCCCTCTTCCACATATTCTTGGTGCACAGCCTTGTAATATTAGGCATTCTATTCCAATGATAATTCAATACAATGGAAGTATGGCGTCAGTTCAATATGATGGATATTCAATACAAACGACAATACGACGAAATATGTTAGCAATTTAATGATAATTCAAATATATGACGATATTTCATGTAATACAGCTCTAGTCATATGTTGACAATTTCGATTGTCATCGCCGTCGTGTTGATTATATTGATTTCGGGAACAGAAACAGATGTACTAAAAGAAAGACAGCCCTGTCAGCTGCAGGCTCGAACTCCACCTTTACTTCTATTGCAAGATGATCACTGCAACTTTTGTATTTTATGTAAAATAAACAAACTCGTAGATGTGACTTGTCAGGCAGAGACGTAAGATAAGGAGAACATAAAGGAGGGGAAGAACAAAAAGACCAAAAAGTACTTGCTGAGAACATACCGATGCCAGCATCTCTGTATTTGAAAATACGGTTACGTTATATACACCAGATCTCGTGAGATCACCGGAGTTAAGCAACGTCAGAGCCTGGTCATTATCAGGATGAGCGATCGTCTGAGAATTCCAAGTGTCATATGCAGCAACAAGATTGTCTTAGAGCTGTCCAAAACGATGTTCTGTCACTGATTAATACAACATCAAGATGGTGCCGGATTTGGTTCCCAGTCCTCGTTCAATTACATGCTGTTTCATCGAGAATACATGTCAGTGCTGCTATACTTGTGTCAAGAGGTTACGATCATCATCATCATCATCATCATCATCATCATCATCAACTAGAAATGAAACAAATACCTTGATCAGCCCCTAAATTTGTTCAATCGATGTTTGGCTCATTTTCCACCATCACACGAAACGTGAGCCAAATTCAATGGGAACTTTTGGAGATATTATGTGTGAACAAACAAACTGACTGACAAACATGGGTTGATACATAACCGATGCCTCTCTTGGTAGGCAGAGGTAATAAATCGGATTTTTTCAAAGATATGATGGAAGTCTGTTTCAGCTGGAGATTTAATACCGGCATTTTAAACACCATTGCATGGTAGCCACGCTGCTTTTAATGCAACAACGAAGACAGTGTTATAAAAATGCAATATGTGAAAACATTGCAGACATTCTGGTGTCAGATTCGAGAGGAGCAGGGAAAAATCGGAACTGTAAAAACATATATATGTGTGTGTGCGGCCGCCTCAATAATTCACTTCATCTAAGCATGGTTTTTGAACACGAGCATCCAATAAATTAAGTGTTTTAATACGGGGTTCTCTTGTTTATTTGATGTGTTCTGGGAGGGACGTTTTTTTTCTCGGGCAATTGAGATATATGATATATATAAATATTCGAACAAATGTTATATATCACAGCACCAAATGAGAGTTAGAAACCATCAACCAGAACTGTCACAAAACTGTTAACATAGGTTTCTTCAATTTGAAGTTCGTCTGGCTTGCTTTATTTCTAGCTATATATCTATCCCGCGTATAAGTCGCATCGAGGGTGGTAGGTAGTTGAATGACTCAACATATACTCAATTGTTCCCAGAGGGGTTCAACTTACAATGTGAGTTAATGCTTAATTGATCTTCTAGTTGGAGCCTGGTAGCAATCACGCTAGTTTTTTTGTTTATTTGTTGTTTTTTTTTTCATTCGGACATTTTTAGAGATCACTGCGCAATAAAAAGCAAAAAAGTAACTTATTCATTGACCATCATTTTTCCAAATTATTATGATTGCTCGCCCCAACAGGACATACTACTATTGGTTATCTGACAGTTTCATTTGAATGACTAAACGTGCAAGTTTGTGTATATACACACACGCACACACACACACACACACACATACACGCACACACACACACACACACACACACACACACACACATATATATATATATATATATATATATATATATATATATATATATATATACACGCATGAGACACTTTTTGCAGCCTGCACGCAATCTGATATATACGGTTGTCAATTTAAACAAGAAATTCTTGCTTATATAATTTTTACGTTTTCTGTTTCTGCAATTCTTTAAAGTTCTGGCAGCAGAGGTGTTTTGAAGTTAGCAGGAGAAGTAGCATCATGGTAACTACGATTTTATCGATTCATTCGTTAATTTCACATGGTGCCTCAACAGCTATGGTCACCATATCTCTCAGCCAGTAATGCATTTTTTTTTAGATATGAATAATGCTTTTTGGTGTTGTTTTTCATCGTTGTATATACTTATCAAGCGTGAAATGCAACCAGAATGTCACCGAGGCAGGTGATCTAAATCTTACATCAGCACAATGATCAGAACAAAAAAAAATGCTGACATTAATTCGAATTATAAATCGAATAATAATTCCTCCTTCCAGAAGTTCATATCGTCATCACCATCATCATCATAAACCATTATGTCGACTGCCAGAAAATTGCCTCTCTTGTATCTTTCTATGATGACCACGATTAGGCTGATTTCTGTCAGGTCTTACCGGTTAACTTTTCCATCTCATCCCTCCAATTCGTGTTTGATCTTTTTTTCTCACTGCATATACTTCCTTTTGACACTAATCGGTTAATCATTTAATACATCGCCTTTTCACCTTTTGATAATAGTCCAGACCATCATTTTTTTCACTCAATTATTTGTATGATATTCTTCACTCGAATATCCATATGATCGATGATCTTTTCTTCTCTCCAGCTATTTTTTGGAATTTCTCTCTCTGCGATTTTGAATTGGTTTTTCAGTTCATTCTATCAATTTCCATATCTTGAATCCACAAAACTTAACTGGTATTTAGGTACTTCGTACAGTACCTTGCCAATGTGCTGAAAGCGTGAGGAACTTCATATCGCACTTGCTAGAATACTTTTAAAACCGAAAATTCTCAAAAATTTTTATTCAAAATAAATTGGTTGGTAGATAAACCTCACACACAATTAAATATCCGTTTTTAATATCCAATATCATTATTGGTTCCTATCACTCTTGAAAATAACTTATAGGTGAATTACTAACTTATTCTCTTAGCTGTCAACTGTGGCTGATCACAACCCATTAAATACTAAACCGTTTCGAAACAAACAAGCCTGAAATTCAAAATTATTCATTGTCACAGACAGATGTTGGAAATGGTGAGGAAAAACTTTCAGTGATTTGTCAGTGCATCGAAGCTTGACGATCGTGAAGAAAAAAGCCCATTATTATATATGTGAACCGCAGAAGGATACCCCAAAGTGCACGCATGTGTAAAACCACGTGTGCAAATTAAGTTATCTATGAGCACCCGTCCACGTACACATACACACACGTCTAGAAACAGATGCATACCTGAAAGGTATGTAACGCAACGATTCTCAGACTATTTATGGCCACAAATCCCTTAAGACTTTTTTATAGATCCCAGGGCCCCTTTGTCAAAGAAAGATACTTCAAGGCATTCAAGGAGGGCATATGGCCCTTATTGGGAATGTATAATCTAGAGCACTCGGAACTCTAATGAATACAAATCAAATGTGAATGAACACTCACACACACACACACACACACACACACATATATATATATATATATATATATATATATATATATATATATATATATATATATATATATACATGTGTGTGTCAGTATTTATTCATTCTTCAACATATTCTCCTTACTCCTCACTTGTCAATACGTGTGTAGAATGGATAAAGATGCGTTCCAATGCGTACTACAGATTTTTTTTCAAGTGAAACAAAATGTACAACCTGTAAAGGACTATTGGAGAGAATTTACTCATTCTTATAGATAGGTTTTGTATTTTGAATTGAGATCTATGAGCATGACTACATATACACACATATGCACTGAAATTCATTGAATATATAAGCGGAATTACCCTCTTTTTATCTGTGAGGAAATACAGTACAGCTATTTTGAAATCTTGATTTCAATCATGGTAGATTGCTGTAGTTGAATAATTACAGTTTGATTTGATATATATATACGTACACACACACACACATATATATATATATATATTATTATTATTATTATTATTATTATTATTATTATTATTATTATTATTATTATTATTAAGAAATGTATATATCATCCAAAAGGAATAAAAAAATGTGTTATATTACTTTGAACCTCTATTTAAAGTAATATAACATCTGTTTCATATATATCATCGATGGCATATATGCCCACCACTTGAAAGACAATGAAACACCATCATAATGAAGTATAAATGTCATTAAAACGTTTCAAAATGAAGCAATAAATGTTCATGTTTGAATAACGCTTTATTTCAAATGAATGTCTGTCTACTAGCTCGAGCAATAACTATCATTAACTTACTTCTACTAGCAATTTCTCTTCTGCTACTTTTTATCACAATATCTGAGTTCAGTTCACTGTTTATCATTACAATGAGTTTATCATTCGTTTGACTCTATTTTATTTTTGCTATTTTCTTCAATGCACATTTCACTGAAAACTGTAGCCTCCAAAGATGGTGAAACACCCTATCCTTTTTTTTTTTTATATGTGCATATGTTTGTTTATTTATCCGTAGGTGTATTCTAGTACTCTTTGCTCTATTGTTCTGTCTACTGTCTCATCAATTCGTATCAGTACTCCACTAGACACCTAATTTTTTTCACCAATTTTTGGGAAAAAAAAGCTTTTTATTGTTATTTGAGGGCCTCAACTTTATTGATACCATTCAGATTTTGAAGAATCTAGATGCTTTTTTACTGCATTGTAAATGTTGTCCAGCGGGACACACCAGTCACATCATAAATAGTAGTTGTTCTAATACTTATTCCTCGATTGGATTTTCTAGACAATTTAACACCACGGTTGTTCAATTGTTGACTGCGATAGCAGGGTTCAAATATTTTGATCAACAGTTTTTTGATGCCCTGGAACTGATAGCAATAAGGTTGTTTTGGGGTGATATCCATGCAAAAAGTCTAAATTTTTACTAAACCTAGTCTTTACTGGCAATCATTTTTTATTTTATTTTATCAGAACGACATTTCATCATTATTATCAGGAAGCTTTGACTCTTCCAATTAACATGCCAACAAGATATATCTAAAATGAACAGCAAGTCAAGGAAAATCAATAAAAAATAGAAAAGTACAGATATATATTCCAGAGTGAAATGGTGAATCTTGAGATTTCGTTATATCACTTGAGATTTGATGAAACCTTTAAACATTTCAGTAATTTCATTATATCACTATTTTTTGCAATCAGTGTAGTAATTGTTAACAAGCTTTTTATGCTGATAAGTACTACTACAATGATTATGATCCTCATCGTGGTTGGGGCACTATTAAGGCTTTGAGTCAAACTAAGCTGAAATTAAATAAACGTCAAGTGTGTTCTGCTTCATTATGCAGTGTATGTATAGAATACTTTGATGCAAGGCTACAGAAGTGGGAAACACGTGAATCAAACTCATTAGAGTAGACTGGAGTGAGACGGACGCTGTTAGTTTAGGATTTCGTAGGTTTAATGTTATGTTAAAATGCTTGGCCACGTAGTTGACTAAATTTTAATCCCTACGTAGTTTATTGTCAGGAATGATAATAACAAACTGCAATTGTATTACTTTAAAGAAATGTGAATACTTGCCATGATGTTCGATAATTAAACAGCCGTAGCGTCAATATTTGCTGTTATGTAGAAAAATACACCCCAAAAATGTATATAATCAGAATAAGTACTATTAATAACATCACTGGCTTTTTCAACTGGAAAACATCTGAAAAAGAATTTTTTTAAATCTAGATTCCCAAAAATCTCATTCTTATTAATGAACCCTTCAAATTAAAGACTCCAAAAGCTAAAAATGCTTTTTGCAAAATGATAAAAAGCTGTTTTTTAAAATGGGTATGGTGGAGCACTGTTAACAATATTCAAGTCTGTAGACAAAACAATATAGCCAGGAACGCTGGAACACACAAATATACGCACGTATGTAAAGGGACAGAAGCCTTCAGCACCTTTTGTGGCTACTGTTGTTCTGTTTATCCATTATCAACAAACAGGGAATACATTTTTTTGTGGAATGTCTTTTCACGAGTCTTAATAATATTTTGGCATCAATACAAAGAATAAAATGCTATAAGAGTGAGTGCAAAGTAACAATCAAATAAAGTAACCAATATTTTGGTTCGAGAGTCACAGAAATGGACAACTGGTTTCACATGACCCGAAAGTCTCGAGTGAAAAAGTGTAAGAGAGTGATATATTCTGAGAATAGTAGACTTTATTGCCAAGTCGTTCGGGGAAATGGTAAGCATTATTTTAAGGGACTGGCGAAAGTGACATTACCAGCGCTATTTGTAGGGGCAGTTATCTGATGTTGTATTTTACAATAGTGAATTGCCATAGGACTTATAGTCAACATTACATACGTGTTGTCCATTGTGAAACTAAGGATTTTATTCAATTTCTGAAATGTTCAGGGATTACATGAAATCAATAGTTTCACAACCCAACTAACATTTTGTGAACACATTTATTCCAAGCCACGTATAAGTCACTACGAAGCGATTCTTACACATATGTATATAAACGATCTTAGCACTATACGGGTGAGTATTGATTCTCCATCCCTAGCATTTTATTGCTTTATACTTGCTTTATTCTATCTTATTATTGTTGCTTTCTATTGTAACACTGTGGTCATCCACTCGTTATTATGAATCTCATTTCATGTTTTATTCTATCCTGTTATCATTTTTCATTAGAACACTTGGGGTCAATACACCTTTCCTTATTCCTATTTTCTATTACCTGTTTTATTGCATCTTATTTTTGCTTTTTATCACAACACTCTTTTCATTATTGCCACTTTTTATTTCTGATTTCACTCCATCTTGATGTTATTGCTTTTGATCTATTAACTTTGGGTTGATACCTTCTTCATCATTCCTATTATTTTATTACTAGTAGTTCTCCGTCTTGTATTCCTTTAACTACAAGAATTTGGGTTTATGTATATTTGTGGTGGGCCCAATCTTTGGAACTCCCGTGGCCAAAGTCATATTTCTTTATTTACCATTCCGTTGTATTAGTTGAATAGGTGTAAGAGGGCATCAACACAATTTGTTCTGATGGAAAAAGCACTAATATTAATGGGGAGCAGAATATAAGAATGAAACAGGTCTGGTTAGTCATACAAGAGAAATCGTCAGATGAACAATATCTTTTGGCAGCATGGTGTGGTTTGATGGTCAATTTAATGGTGGGGTTATCAATGAATAGATTACTTGTATCACTTTTTGTTATGCGTAAATGTAGCTGAACACAAACTAAGAGATCACTTTAACGTTAAGTTACATTTAGAATTTAGCACCAACTGAAAATAAGTTTAGAGGGAGAATTTTCAAAGAACAAGAAAAAAAGCAAACTTTTACATACTCTCACATACACACATATTTAGCCATCCGGACTGATTCAAAAACTGAAGAAATCTATGTAGACATTTTTGTTGACAGTTTTATAAAAATGATGAAATTTTCGTTTTTTTTTTTTCTACCTCATTTTTCTTCTCATCTCCTTATTCCTTTTTTTCGATCTTTTTTCGATTTTATTGCTTTCTGTTTACATTCTGGGTTTTTCTCTCAAACTTCAACCCATCTATCATTTCAAAACGTGGGGCCCAACCACTGCTCAGGTAAAGCACAATCAATTATTTCAAAGAAATATCAATGTAAAGAAATCGTATAAATGAAAAAAAATATGACAAAAACAAACAACAAAAATCACAATTAAACATAAATTAAGATTAAAAACTAAAATTCCTCATTTCCGATCATTAATTAAAGGGTTAAACACAATTTTCAAAAATGCCTCTCACTTGTGCTCAAAATCTGGATACACCGCTGGCAGTTCAGACCTGAAGCACTTGAAAATGTCTCATAAACTTGCTCGGCTTTCCCATTACCTAGCATTCCTTTGTAAGATATAATCCAATCTGATCCGAGGGCAAAATAAATGTTAACAGCGAAAATATGATTTCATTTGCGAAAGGGGTAGGATTTGCTTTTGATCAGAAAAAATGTGCCTTAATTAGCTGTTACAAAATCAACTACAGGAAAAGATTGTCTGTTGATAGAATGGTACCTCTGTTTGTTTCTAAAACAGAATGGGTGAAAATGTTGTCCAAATATTTACTGCCAAAATATTTAGGGACTTTGTGAGAATTTAAGATAGCATAAAATATTTATCAATGTTGTTCATATTTTACAGTCTTTTTTCTTTTCCTTCCGTCTTTCCATTTTGTTTTACTCTCTCTTTCTCTTTTTCTATTTATTTTTCTTCTTTATTTTTTCGTATTTCCTCTCCTTTTCTTTTTTTTACACATAATTCTTCACTTTTTTTCTTCATTCTTGATTGTTTGATTACCTTTTACTGCTTTTATTTTTTCTTTTCTTTTTCTTCTACTTTTTCTTCCCTTTTCTCTCTTGTAATCTTCGTTTTTCCTTATTTCTTTTTTTTTTCTTGTAATACTCTTGTTTTCGTTTATCTGCTTATTCTTCATTCTTTCTCTCATTCCTGTATCCACTCTTTTATTCTTTCTTTCTTATTCCTTCTTTCATTTTTCTCTATCTTTTTAATCTTTCCTTTTCCCTATCAATTTTTAAATTTCTTTCTTCTTCTTCGTTTTTCTCATCTTTTTTCATTTTTTTTCCTTTCTTTCTCCCTTTTTTCTTATTATCATGTTGTTGTTTTCTCCATTAGTTTATTTCCTTCTTCTTTTTTTTCTTTCCCCCTCTCTCTTCCACATAACATCCTCTTTCCTCCTCATCACATCCTCATATTCCCAACTGCTCTCCTTTCTTTCTTTAATTCGTTCACGATTGAAGCCAAGCATCTCAATTCATTGCCACTTGTTTACTACCAACCAAGACAGCGTCAAAGAGATACAAAGAATCGAAAGAAATTATTGATTGCTTACTGCCATATATTATTTCTTTTCTTTTGAAACTTTATCGATATAGACTCACGCAACTTTTCTTCTTTGACAACTGAACTAAAAAGTCAAAAGACTTCAATGAATGGTATCATCAAAGATTCCTACTTGACAATAACAGAGGCGAGAAGTTCCATAAAAAGTTCATATTTAGTGAATAATGAAGTTAAGCTTCCAGTGGAAGAACTGACACCAACTTTATAAAAAAACCCAACTTTTTGCTTGTTTTTTTTTTCTATTTTGAATCTTGGTATTTTTTGTCCACCCTTAAAAAGAATGATGATAGAATGATAAGGAAAAAACTTTTTATCGTTTTGGAACGTTGTTCATTGTCATCATGAGGCAGATATGTTTTTTTCATTTCTTCCACTCATGGACAGTTGAAAGTATTTTTTTTAAAAACTGGCATGCTTCTTTTTTTTAAAACTTTTTCAACGTCAAATTTTCTTTCAACAATCTTAACAAAACAAATTTCCAAAGGTATAAACATCATGATATCTCGACACAAATACGTAATCAACATTCCATGACGCAAACATCCTAACTGTCAATATATATGTGTATATATATATATATATATATATATATATATATATATATATATATATATATATATGCATATGTATATGTGTGTATATATATATATAAACAAACTGAATATATATATGCATATATATATAAACAAACTGAATATATACATATGCATATATATATATACACACATAAATATATGTATGTATATATATATATATATATATATATATATATATATATATATATATATATATATATGTATATATATATATATATATATATATATATGAATGGAATTGTGAGCGTATGTTTACTTACCAGTTAAAAAAATAAGGGGAAATTTAACAACGTGTGAGAACTGAATGTCGTGAGGAATTTTGATACTACTCCCTGTGAGCGATACACTTCGTGAGCCAGTGAGTATAATGGGTCAAGATTTACTTTAAAGGAGATGGCAAAAATTATGCCAATGTAAATAACGCTTTTTCGTCGTCGAATATCCCTGAATTAATAAGCAGCACTTTTCATCAACACAAAACTATGTAGGATTTCAAATGAACCAAGGTAATCACGGGAAAGTTTTTTGACAAAGTAATGTCTAAAAATCAGTCCTTGAATATGTTTATAGGGACGAGTATGATTCACAATGAAGATTCATGCTTAAATGGGCATATGATTACCGTCGGTTTTCTCTGCTGAATTCACTGGGTGCTGATGAAAACCTGCTTAATCATAGAGGAAGTTACTTCTCATTGCTCATAGAGAGGAAGGGGATCAATCTTGCTAACAACGTGTATTATGGTATCGTTCAGAACCACTGAGAGATGAAAAAAAAGTATATACACCAAGATGCTGCCACGCTGGTTCCTCAAACCCAATACACTGAGTTAAAAAACTGAAAAACAGATAACACCCAAAATTTATAATCGATCTTGATAATAACTTGAATTATGGTTGAAAATGTTCAATCAAAAATCCGGCAGCAGAAACTGACAAGTGATGGACTCTCAGTGAGGATTGAAGTCACTTCTGTTTTAACAGTCTGTGAGATTATCTTGTTAACCACTACTCCAAAGCGAGTCATACTACAAATGCTTATTGATTTTTACTCAATAGTCTTATTACAGCACAAAGCAACATATATAACTTATGTACCCAACTGAGTTTGATTCCAAGGTGCCCCATTCATGTGACACTGTGTCATATTCATTTAAGTTTAGCAAAAATCAATAAAATTATTCCATAAAATATCGAAGTCAACGACGAAAAAAATCCATTTATGCAATTTGTCGACTAATGGACTACATTTTCTGTCTTCAACATCTGACTATAAAATGCTAATTGTAGTATGGCATCGTATATTTAATTTGTCAAAAGCATTTATAATCTGGCTTCATTTTAATTGAGTATGTACAACGTATTTTCGTTAGTTTCATCTAAATACTTCCATTGTGTTTTGACAACATGGGTAAACTTCCATTGCTGAAGATAACAATAATAATATACAGAAGGAGGTGTTGGCTGAGGAAAATAACGGATGAATTTTATAAGGTTGCTTTTAGAGATTCTGAATCCTTTTAAAAATAATATTTGAAAATCGAAATATTTTTCGATAACTCTGTTTAATTCTGTTTTTTTTTATTTCCAGGTAAGTCATCTGTTTGTCACTGCGTGAACGTAACCACGGAAGCAGCAGGGTGTGTTCCATATTCACGGTAAGAGACAAAGAAAAGCTTATATTTCATGAAGAATTTTCCATCATTTCTTTTGCTGAAGGGAAAATGTGCATAACGATTGTTTTTGATATGGATGTTCATAATTTGATTTTCTGTCTCCCAATTTCATTTGGGCTACATATTTGTTTAGATCGAATGCTGATAATAGAGTATCTCCTAATATGTCTGCCGAAAATCATGAATATATCTAATGAAATGAAAGGTAATATTTTTCAACATTTTGCTGATGCAGACGACTCACTAAATGTTATCTATACACGTATGTAACCACAACATCTATTCAGACGTTTTCTCTTCGAGAATAATCCATCCATCTCTTCATAGAGAACTAAGGATATACAACAGACTAATCTTTCTTCAAACTTAATTCTAGTTGGTTTTCTCGACTGAGCTTGTTTATCGACTATTTTCTCCGGAATGGATTTTATTTTAAAATATGGATTATGAATAATTCAGTCTTGTTTTGATTTAATAAATCATATTTTTTGTTTAAATTTGATTGAAAATACTTGCTGAATAAATATAGATGGGTCCCTTGGGAATGTTATACACTGTTAAATGCAAGTTAAATTCGGCCCCGTTGATGGCGTTCTTAATTTGATTTAAGGGAAAATAATCATTTTGTCATTGACTCATCTCTTCATTTGAGTTCATTGTTATTCACACAGGAATGGCCATCATGATTTCTCACGGGTCTAAAGTCCATTTCAAAGCCCAGATTAATAAAATCAAACTATGTAGGTGGTATCAAAGGAACCAGACCCCTCTTGTCAAGAGAGGATCTTTCTAAGAATGGTAAACCTTCGAATAAGAATCAACAATCATGATCACTATTCAAATTCTGTCCAAACCTGGGCACCATTTCTGTAAGCTGTTTTATCGATCAGTTTGTGAATGGTGGTTCCTGCTTGGAAACACATCTTCAGTGCTTCGTTTCATTTTGTGTTGTCTTTATTCTTGCACACTACACATCCTCTGTCTTTTGTTGTGTCTCTCTCACCATTCTTCTTTTGATTGTAAGTCACTTGAGATCTTCATTGCTTTTGCAGATGCCTTGTATGTCGAATCTGATAAAATCTCTACTTCATTAAATAGAAAGAATTGCTTGGGTGAGCTTGGCACACTTTTGCAGCCTTGAACATGATTTCTCGCGCTGTTTCTAATTATTTAAATTGTTGTATCTATAATAACGTTATGGTATAGGCAATTACGTAGCTTAGCCTAATTCTTGACCAAATGAAAGATTGTAAAAGAGAAATATTTTGTTCACTAGCTAAAACCATATTGTCAAAAGATAACCGTAGTATTTATATAATTTCCGGATAGCATTTTTAATAAAACATTATATTGCTCTGCATTTTTTAAGGTAATGCTGAATCACTGTCGACTTGGATTTCTTTTTGTTACCTCCCTTGACGGATGTTACAGTCAGAATATAGTATATCATACGGCATACATAAGAATATATTTTTTAAGAAGATAAGATATTGTAAACCAATCTTGGTTACAATTTCCTTTCCATCTTATTTTTTATTTGTTCTTCTTCAAAACATCACCTACAATAGCGTGGGTCAAAGACAAAGGATAAGCTCTAGATGAGATGCCAACTCACAGCCCCTTCGTCTTGAGAAACTTTGCTGAATTTATCAGCCTGGACATCAAGAGGTCTACGATTCGATATAAGATTTGAATTTAAGTTCTGATCTCTCCAGAGCCACATTTGTTGTTTTTTCTATATCAGCAAACGCGATCACGTTTTATTCAAAGATTATAAAAATAAATGTTGTTGCACTAATCTTCTACCAGAGTTTGCAACATTAAATTTCTAACCATAGCGCTACCACAGATACCCCATATAGCTATTTACTAAGTTTTGCTCATTCAGCCATATACCTGAAATTGGCTGCAGTACATGTTATTCCTTAGCTATAACCTCTCACTTTCAACTGTTTGTGAGCTTAGCTTAACACTTTGAGAGATGTTGAGTTGCATGCATTTTGGTATGTTGGTGGCTTCTATAGACAACCGCTGACATTTGCCTTGATAGACATCTTGATTTCTTAGAAAAGCCATCTTCCTAGTTGAGTAGTTATTAAGCAGACATTGATATTTTAACTTGATTAATACCAGCCTATGATCTTGTTACGTCTGCTCCAACTTGTAATTATACAGCCTTCTAACAGTGTCTTCACTTCAGACAATAATTATTGTATTGTTTCTTTTGCAAACAAGTGCTTGTTACCAGGGAGAAAGAAAACATCTCACTGACAGCATCTCAGTGGATTCTAATACTTGTTCAGAAAAAGAATAATGTTTGTACAGGCAATCGATTTTACAGGTGGATAGTCGGGGAATCCAGTGGCGATTCTGCTTTGTTGTCTCATCTGGAATTACAAATCCGTTTTTGTCTAACTTCTGAACAAAACCTGGAGCGGACTTTGTTTTTCCCATCGTAACACGAACATTAATAACAATATCACTCCTCTACAAAACAAACGCTGTAAACCCATACCTAAAACATTGGTTATCTTACAGTGATTTGATCTCACAATTAACTGATTATGAGGATGAGACTGTCTCACTTATTGAGCTAAATTTACTGGTCTTCGATATTAACACGAATTTATCATACCCTAGCCATAACCCAGGTCTATTTTATTCTCATAGATAAATAAAATTATATAAGAAGTATATGTATTATATATACGATACAAATGTTGAAGTAATCATCTACTGTGGGGATAAGAGTTGGAGTGGAGTTTTTATCTTGTGTATCCAGTCTCGTACACTCATACAATCCGAATATTTATTAAAAATCTATATGATTTTATTTATCGGGTTTGTTCATCATGAATTTGCTGAGTTATTCATTCGAAGAACGTAACTGATTTTCAAATATCATTAGAAAACAATAGTATTTGTGTACATAGCAAATACCAAATTCTGCTTCTCTTTAATGTGAAAGAATAGCCTTCGGGGCAATCTTAATCTTTCCGTACAGAATAGGATGCTGTAAGGTCCCTTTCTAAATATGCATTTGTACAAGGGTCCAGATTTTATAGTGTGTTGACCCACCTTCAATGATTTTCATGTACAACTATTTTTGTCGGACGTACCAAACTATGACTAAATATAGATAATTTTAGGGAACAGAAGACAAGGGAGATAATAAAAACTATTGAAAAGATGTATAATCTATAACAATGTTTTTATAAATTTATTTTCATTACATATTTGTCTAGAACCACCGAGATAAACTTGGAACTCGAGAAAGCAATGCCTTGTGTACTGAATGATATATCTGAAGAATGCACAAATCATGATGCATACACTCATAGAGATTTCTTAAACTGTAGTTAGATATTGGAGGATAATTGGTTTTGATAAGATTAGATCGTCTTAGATTAGATCATTTTGATATCTTATGTGCAATCAGATTTGAAATATAGTTAGTAATTAAAGATTGAGTTTCTGCAATGTGTTAACCAACACAAATATACCATCCCACCAACCATTCCGTACGAAGTCAATGGCGTAACTCAGAGTAAAGAAAGAACCTATGGCAAAATACTACTATACATATCCAGTTGAAATACTTCTTTTTGATATATGTATATTTTCCAGTTGTGCAGCCTACAGTCAATTTATATCCTATAGCAGTTTCCATTCTAAGAAGAGATGAAAATATTGAATGCGATTCGATGCTAATGAAATGCAAACTGCCTGTGAAGAAGTTGTACAGATACCTCAGGAGTGTTGATTTGTACAAGAGGGATCAGGTTAATCTAGATATGATACAATCAAAGTAATTTTTATATCAAAAGGATCAATTTTACAGTTGCAAAGAAATTTACTCGACAAAATATATTGTGAAGAACTTTAATTTTGATCAATTGCTTGTCTCTGTGTAATAATAAAACAATGATATCTTAAAGCAATTAAAACTAGTAATTTCAGTTTGCAAAAAAAAGCAAATTACAATCATTTCGAATTTTTGTTCAACGAAACATCGTCAACCAGTATCAGTTTTTTTTTTCATCTTATTTTTTATTTCATTTCATTGCAACCCCGCCGGCCATCATTCTACGGTCATCAGTAAACAGACAGGACTTCACGTTAAGCGCACACGACCCCGTACCTGACTAAATCAAAGATAATTAAATAACATCATTTTTGTATTCATGTGGACAATCGTAAATGAGATTAGAATACTAATTGTGTTTATGTGCGTGACTTTCTAAATCATTTAAAAATAAAAATTATGAATCCAAGTAATTCTCCAATTTGCAATAAGAATTCCTGAAAAAAAAAATCAAATATTTCCATCTTCATACAATTGTTATTTCCCGGCATCAGCTATGGTCTCGTGTATTTGAACGAGACTCTTACGTTATTTATTTGTGCTTATCGATACTAAAGCAAATCCAATATTTTGTCGAACAATTCTATCTCTTGATCTGGCAAGTCAGTCCGTAGATTGTAATCACTGTCAGATATTTTTAATAAACCTATTACATTGAAACTGATTAAATCTGCAATGTCTCTCCCCTGAGACAAAGTTCTCATAGAAATTGTCGTCAATATATCAGACTTTTGGGAAGAAAGACTCAAGTAATTATCTAAGATGTATCTTCAAAATGTTCAGGTTTGCACTGTTCCAATGATTCCCAGCGGTTTTAGTCAAACATTAGAAAGCTGTCATAGAATGTAGAAATCAAATGATTAATGAGATTTCCAAACGAGGAAGTGATGAATATGAAAGACCCAAAACAATAAGTATTGTGTTCTGTGAATACGAGTTGCCAATTGATTTCCAACAGTTTCTACCAAAAATAATCTCACCGTAAAGATATGATTTTGAATACTCTTTTCTGTAGAGAGCTTGCATGTTTTTCCCCAATTTTGTCACCGTAGGGTTTTTTCCCTTTTGAAAGCCTCGCAGCAAAATTATTCTATGTGTTACGTTCTTTTCTTTATGTCTACAGTCATTCCAATTTGATAAACAAAAGCACATTTTGTCAATAGTTTAAGACGTGTTTAAGCGTAAATTTCACTGCAAATAGCATCTGTCTATGATAATTTCTCAACACATTCACGCTCCAGTTCATTTTTTCCCTAGTCGCTCCATCTCTTTTTCTTCTGTCTCCATTTGCCTAAGATTTGGTATCCTATTCAAAAAGACACCTTATAACTTCCTTATTCTTTCCTTCTTCATTGGCTTGGTAACCATTCTACTGCCATTCAAATTATCCACATCCCCCAGAAAGTGAAGCTTTTGGCCTGGCCCGCAGGCGAACTTTGGGAAAAATTCCCAAAAATCAATTAACTTATATATTTTTCTTTCAGTATTTCTTTTCAATTCAGGGGTTTCGTTTTCTTCACATCTACATTTGTTGCTCTTCTGTATTTGTTTTGGGGTTTATTTTAAATATTTTTTTTGTAATTTTTGTATCTAATAATATTGCAGTCTCATCATCTTTTTCCGATTTCGATACATTTTCTCCCGTACTCCTAAACTTCATCTCATGTATTTGTTCATACTTTCTTCGCCTATTTCTTGTTGGCTTCCTTTTTCTATTTTCAGACATATTGTCCACAATGCTTCTGGTTTGTTTTTCCTGAAGACCAATTTCTTTTTTTCCAACCTATGTTTATTTTTTGTGCTGCACATCCTGAATTTCTTGTTCATCTACTTTTGAAAATCCATTTTGCTCTCTTAACGCTTGCCATTAAATCTTCTCCAATTCCCCCTTCTATGTTTCATTTTAACCCGATTTGTATTTGCAGTCTCCCTTTATATTTCTGGCTTGAGGGACATTTGGTTCTATTTTATTCCTGCGTCGATTTTTGATATCTTCTCTCTAACGAGTCTCCATTTTGTTTGAAAACTTTCAACCAAAACCGTCAAATGGCTTTCTTCAGGTCTTAAGTTGGTTGGCTGGCTACAATCATAAACACACAAGATAGATTAAGCATTTACTTCTTATCTGTTTTTTTTTCAACTCTCCCTCAATATGGTCTCCGCGAGGAGGTTCAATCTACAAATTAAATTAATGCTAAATGTGTCACTAGTTTGGGCCACCTTGTTTTATAACAAATACCAAAATTGAATAAACAAGCCTGGTAAATAACATAATAAGAACTATCGCCTGACTAATATCTTCTGGCCGCATGCTGTATTTGGGCAGTTCAATTAAAAATACCGAAAGGGTTGATCAACGAATAAGTAGCTTTTATCCCCTTTTGTTGGGCTGGGATCACTGAAAAAATCAAAATTGTCAAAATAACAATCGTGACGGCTCCTAAGCACAAACTAAGGGGATAATTCTATATGAATGATAAACTGAAAAATTGGGAAAGGGCTGATCAATTATCTATCGTTGTTTTTTGAACAGTGATCACTAAAAAAAGTCATAATTTTCAACAAAAAAAATAGAAGGGCAGTAGAAAGTAAGCTAATAATTACCAACAGGTAATAAAACCAACATTTCACATCGAACCCCCACAAAAATCTGCTTGGGGGAGGGATTGAAAAAACAAAAAAAAAACAACTGTCTTCCCAAAACATGTAGAGGATTGAATGCTAGAATTTTCAGCCCTCCAGTTACATTGGTACATCAGCCAGACTCATCGATACTGATGGATAATTGGTTATATATATATATGTATATATACATATATATATATATATATATATATATATATATATATATATATATATATGTGTGTGTGTGTGTGTGTGTGTGTGTGTGTGTGTGTGTGTGTGTATATATATATATATGTGTGTGTGTGTGTGTATATATATATATATATTTATATATATATATATATATATATATATGTATACATGAATACAGAATATATAAATAGCCGAGGTTGAACATTTGAATTACATAGTTCGCAGTTTCAGTTGGAGTATCAGGATTACCATGATAGATTATTTGAGTAATGATATTTGGCGGACATATATCATATACTGTCCAATTTGAAATTCTCGATAAATCTCTTCTTTTTTTCATTTTTTTGCATCTTTGCAATATTGATCTGTATATCAAAATCTTCTGTTCCTCACCAAAATGAGTCTCCATCTATTTGGACTCCACAGAATGTAATGTTTTTAATGTGTCTCTCTAAATTTATTTAGAAAACCAACAGGATTTTACATAATGTTTACAACTATAGTAATGCATGCAAGTTGACAAAGGTCAGTACACGGTGAACCCTTCCCTGTGCTGGTAGTTGGAGGCAAGCCAGAAGTTACTCTTCCAAATAAAGAAAGGCACACCTCCATGCTCAGCTTTTCCTCTCTCTAATCACACATCTAAGGGTGTATTCAATTAGTTGTAGTTTGAATCGAACCCGTAGTCTTCTGCAAAAAAGCAGATGAATTGACTATTGAATCATCTCAGCTGATCAACCATGATAATACTCCTTATTATTAATTAACATGCATTTATTTATCTTTCCTCTGCCACACAATTCATGTTTATGTTCATCAAGTAAGTAACCGACGTAATAAAGATAGAATTTCATGCTCTGACGTGTTGTAGATATATTGAATCTAAAGAATAATGGAGAATATGAAAATCTGTTGAAATGATAGAAAATATGTTTGTGGTCAAAGCGAGCGCTATCCCCCAACTCACTGCATGGCAAATCTCTGTTAACCCCGTATATAAATTACAATGTGTATCCATATATTTTGTACGACGTTATTTGACAAGACACACAGTGAATCGAATTGGTTTCGGGTACTGGGTATTCAGAAAGGCTTGGTTTGGCGAAATCGGTAACCGTAATATCTCCATTAGTAGACATTGAACATACATAAAACCCTGGAAAAGGCGAAGTAGGTATACGATGTACCCCCTTGCATATCCCCACCATTTCCACCCCTTGGGATGGGTAAACTTGTATATGTGTAATATTCTCAAACTTCCGCTAAGTTTACTGAGAGTTCCGCTTGAAAGAACATCAATCTTGAATTTGTCAGTGATATTCGACGAATCGATTTTCGAGCTGATATGATGACCTGCCAACTCGAGTTCAAATTTGGGTGTGTTGTGATGTCTTGATGATCTTCCCAAGACATCATTTACTGGTATTCAACCGAAAGTAGTCGGTTTACGTCGTTTCATGAGGCACAATTCACTTATATTCTTGACATTTAAGTATTTCGTTTGGCAATAGATTTTTTCTATATTATTGACTCCACACACACATTAGGATATATATATATATATATATATATATATATATATATATATATATATATATATATATATATATAAATATATATATATATATATATATATAAATATATATATATATATATATATATATATATAGAGAGAGAGAGAGAGAGAGAGAGAGAGAAAGAGAGAGATAAATATCTGCTTGTAAGACCAGCTTGCTAACCCTTAACTAATCGTGAGGCGTCATTTTTTCTACGCAATGTTTAATCCATCACAAGATCTCGAGTGTTGAAAACCTTTGAACATCAAACTGATAATTCTAGCGTTTAACCTATGAGGCAACCTACCCAGTCAATGTAGCACGTTTAACACCCAGTATATACTATGCATGCTCTATGGGTGAATAGAGCATAATCTATCCAAACTTATCCATCATAAGACAATATGTGCATGAGTATAAGAGAGAGAGAGACAGACAGACAGACAGACAGAGAAAGGGGGAAGAGAGAGGGAGGAACAGATGGTGACTGTGTGCATATATACCTAATACATTTAAATGAGATCTCAACGTTTTATACACAGATCCTGTTAGTCACTCAATAGAAATTTTTACATGACCAACGTTTTATTGCAACTTGCCTTGTTGGGGGTGATAAATGAATAAGTTACTTCTTTCACTTTTTCATTGGATCACTATGACCACTAAATTTACAGAAAAAGAAGCATGAACCCAGCTGGAAAAAAAACAAGAAGCCAATTCAGCATAAAATTGCAGTGTGAATTGGACCCATTACATAAACCTAATTTTTAGGGGGGATTTTGATGGAACAAAATATTTTTTCCCGGACATGATAAGGAGTAAATCGCCCTGCCAGTTCCATCAGTACGACCTGCATACCTGACATATATATAGACTGGAAGCCAGCCACACTTAAAAACTGACAGAACCTGTATTGAAAGTTTAAGTGATAGATTCCCAACGGTTTCTAACATGGCAATGATAATCAAAACTTCCAGATTGAAGAACAAGGCGGATGAATTGCAGCCAAAATCTGTTAGTTCTATTTCAGGCCAATAATTTCTATACCAAGGTTGGGGGCATTGAGGGCAATTTGGAGTAAGGGTAGCAGCTTTTTATGATACTTCTCTTGAGAGGTTTCAAAGGTAGGGCAAAGGTTTTGGGATTGGTTTCCAAGATGGGGTATGAAGACCCCAGAGGGTCAACGAAGGTAATAATAAAGTTTCTTTTTACAAAATTTCTTTTTTTCTCTATGAAGTATTGAGAACTGTTCATGCTATTGATACCAAATCGTACTGAAATGACGAGAATATCTAGGCAAAAACTTGTATTTCTGCTCAGAGAATTGAATGCATAAACTTATGCAGATGAAATTGAAGGTGTTTAACCGAAATAAGCAAACATTTGTCACTGAAATCATTCAAATAAGATTTTTTATTGCGTTGAAAATCTTCTTGCGGTTGCAAAGAAAGTTTCATTCAAATATGATTCTATTGATCTTTCTTCATTATTATTTTTTTAATTTCAAATGCAGTTGGCTGGTGAAAAATAAAAACCCTCACCAGATTTAAGGGGGCTAAAATCTTACATTCGCTCATAGAAACCATGATCAAATGATTGGTAATTGTGTCTCTTACCGAGTTAAATTTACAAGTCTTACAAAACTACCAAAAGTTAGGTTAAAAATGAGCAAGGACCTATTTCATATTAATAAATAAATGCATTCTACACTGATTTGAAGTCAGGACTAGTTAATTAGTAGCCAGCTCTCATACCGACCAAGCTAAACTGACAAATCTTACACACCTAAAAAAAATTATCTCAGTGATACACAAGGGATTATTTCATTTTATGTATATACTAAAAAGTTGTTTATGTTTATCATCGTCGGAATACAGATAGAAGTTGAGTCTACCCTATAGCAGCCAAGCTTTATACATATTGAATCTTAAATAGATTCCATGAGATTATTCCTAATCGACCTTCGTTTTATTCGTTTATTTATAAACAAAGATGATTTTATCGACGTTCATTATCAGAAGAATCAGTTGGTCCTAAAAATATCGTTTAGAATGAATTAAAAAATATTTGATTATCAATCATAAATCTTTTAACGAAAATGTACAATGTTTAAAAACCATGAATTAGAAACTACGCGAAATGAATTTATGACAATGAGTAGAAATTCAAAACCATCAAAGTGTATTGATATTTTTTATTTTTCACCTAATGTTATCAGCTGATCATTGTTATTTGGAACACCTTGTTCTAATATGATTGAAGTATGAGTTCTTTCCTCTATCATGGATGTTTGAAAGAAGCAGATAATCTCCATTAGAAGTCGACTTATTTAGCTTGGACTGTTTATTGCTTGAAATCATCTTAAAACCCTAAAAAAATCCCTCCTAATTTCAATGCAGTCAGTTTCAATGTTTTGAGATAGTAGAGTCAATGCGAATATTTGATCAGCTAAAACTTTCAGGATCTTTTTTTTTTTTTTCTATTTTGTATGTTTTTGAGTATGACATTCCTTTCAAATATGGAGCATCAACAACGCTGATGTCAATTTATGCTACATCTGTCGATAAATATTTGACGTTCTCCTTTCAGATAAATGCTATGAAAAACATGTCCAGAGCATCTAATGTAAAATCAGCTTGCACGCTCTGTCGTTGATATAGAAAGGAAGAAACTAGTGAAAATATTGGAAGATTTATGTCTTTTTCTTCATGTATTGCATTTAGCTACAGCATATGAAATTTCAAAAATAACAGGCATCATTGCTTCTTCCTATTAAGTACGCATCAACGCAACCCAAGTATCAGAAACGAAAATTAATAAATACCCAGCCTTTACTGGAGGGGAAATATCAATATAGCGAGGGAGATCTGCATAGAAAAGTGATCACCCGATTATTTATATATATATATATATATATATATATATATATATATATATATATATATATATATATATATATATATATATATTTATATATGCATATGTATATGTAAATACACACACATACACACACACACACACACACACACACACATATATATATATATATATATATATATATATATATATATATATATATATATATATCAGAAATCAGTTCTCCTATGAAAGAACAAATGTTATCCGAAATGGCACAAAGCGGAGAAGTAATCAACTATAATCTAGCTGGTGCAATTCTTTGAGCGTTCGCAGACACAAAAAGAGTGATGGTATGGAATGCTGAATTGTTCAGAGTCGGGGTTGTGGTATGTACATGAGTCTAAAGAGTATGGATATAGAAGGTACATGAAACCTTATTAACGGCCCTCGCAAATAAACATTGGGCATATTTTTGCTTTTCATTTTTTTTGTGAAAGCGGAAAAATTCATTGCGTAAAGTGAATTTTCGAATCACAAGGTCACCTGGGTATGAAATTTATCTAAACACTGTAGAGAATTTCTCGATAAAATCAGACAGAGAACACGGCAATTCAATATCAATGCCTAAAAGAGAAAAGCCAGCAAAAGTCATTTCACAACTCTTCTGCTCGAACCTTTCCATAATTTGCCATTCATTTGCCTCTCAACGACGGCAAATGAGACGCAAGGTCAAATTAAATGTTAGGCCTCGTCTGCACGTGTGGGTAGAGACAAACAAATTCATGTTCCTGTGGCGTGCATCCTAAACAAGTCAGGTCAACTCACGACTCTCTGCTTTTAGTGCAATGGCGAGGTGCTGACCCGGAATCAGAATACCCTGGACATAGGCACATCAGCATAATACTTGTGCCCTGTCTTGTCAGAGATCGACATTCAAAGAAATTAGCCTTCGAAGTTTTCCACACAATTACCGACAGTCTGTGTTGTCAATTTAGCTTGAAACTATAGTAAAATTTCTCAAAAACAAGTCCGAATGATACAGAGAATAAAAAACATGCCAACAGTTTGTACTGCTTTGCTCTATCACCCACATCATTGTTCCCTGTGTTTAGGGAAACTTATGTTATCATTAAGAGTTGATGGACACTAAATAATTATTGCTATAGAAATTAATACAATAATAGAAGTTGAAAGGACATAACTGAAACTAACTTTTAACTTAGTTGACCAACCAACTTCCACATTCAGACATTACAATAATCGTAATCTCAGCTCACTCTCTGAAATTGATAATAACAGCCAAGTTGTTGAAATGTCAATTTTTAAGTTCATGACAGTGTTTAGGCAGATTCCACATCAGTAAAGATTATAACTATCAAACTCCAAATCTGAGTTCACTTAATTTTTCTACCGTAACAAGAACGAGAAGAATAATCCTCACAAAAAAAGAAGGGGTGAAAACAGATTTATGAATTCATTCTCCCCTACTGCACTTAGAATTATCAGAATTATAAGCTCACATGACTTAAAAATGAACAAAAATTAAATGAAATTATTATTATTATTATTATTATTATTATTATTATTATTATTATTATTATTATTATTATTATTATTATTATTATTATTTGCATTAGCAATTTCACACCAGTTGCCTGGTGGTTATCACTACGGGTGGAGTGACAGCAAGTCTACTCAAGTATTCAGCCCTCTTCCTCACACTCTCATAGTCCACAGCAATACAGTGGTTTACAGTTTGACATCATCGCTGATTGATAGTAAGTCTCCTCAGGTCTTCAGCCCTCATCTCAACTAATCTCTCATTTATCACGGTAGTGCTGTGGTTCGTACTTCCATTGCCAATCGGGTGTTTTTCTCGCCCTCCCTCTATTAGGCCAGTGCTAACAGTTAGGGTCGTAAATCTTAAATTTCCTTGTAGTACCATGGTCTGCACAGACTCAATCCTTCCTTTTATCCTAGTCCCTATAATTTCGCTTTCATTGTCTTCGGCACAGTTCCGAATGCACTTATTATTACTGGTACTACCCTGAATTTCATGTTCCGCACTTTTTTCCAATTGTTTTGCCAGATCCTGGTATTTTCCCAGTTTTTCACTCTCTCCCCTCAAGGATCGGCAGGCATGGCCACGTCTATTAATTGGCAGGTTTTCCTCTTTTTGTCCACGATTACCAGTTCCAGTCTCCTTGCTTGGATGAGGTTGTCGGTTCGGATGTCAAAGTTCTAAAGCAATTTGTGGTTTTCATTCTCTGGTTTGTGCTGGCACCACTTTTCTGTGTGGTTAAATCCCATTCGTTTGCTAAGTTCCCAGTGTATCACTGTTGCTTCTCTATTGTGTTTGCGTTCATACTTCTTCAGGGCTAGTTGACTACATTCACTTCTCATGTGGTTTACAGTCTTTTCTCTTTCACCACATAGACAGCACTTGCTGTTTGTCTGTGCTTTGTCGATTTTTGTTTTGATATAGTTTGTTCTGAAGCATTTGTTTTGGGCTGCCATGATGATTAATTCGGTTTCTCTCTTCAGCTTTCCTTTCCGTTGCAATGTACATGATCCCTCGTCTGCCACATCCTGTATCCGTCTTAAATTATCCGTATATGTTCTTCTTCCTTTTCTTACTCCTTTCAAGATCATCCAGTTGATGTAGAGCAAGTCATTTGCCCATTGGTCTTACTACAGCATCCTTTCTGTTGTTTAAGTAATAATCTTCTCTTTCCATATATATATATATATATATATATATATATATATATATATTCTCTCTGCCATTTGTCTGGTCAAGATTTTCCACATGGGTGGTACGCACGTGATTAGTCTATAATTGATTGCCAGGTCCCCTTATTCCTCATCCTTTGGGATGAGATTAATTCTGCCATGGTCATTCATTGTGGTAGCATTCATTTAGGCAAATTTGGAGTTTGTGGGTGAACCTATCGTGTAGTGTGGTAAATTTCCTAAACTTTTTTATTATTATTATTATTATTATTATTATTATTATTATTATTATTATTATTATTATTATTATTATTATTATTATTGTGTGTCCATATTTGTAGAATTATGTGGGTTACACTAAACATTGAGCGACAGCAACTTTCCCAAAATACTTCTCCAACCTTCACCTTATTCTATGTTCAATTTTCGGTATGGGTAGTTTGAATTTTTTCTCAAAAAAATCAATTTTTTTCGAAATCAGCATTCGAAATCCTGAATTTCCATCTTACCCTAAACATCATTTACTGGTGCAGTTGTGAAATTTGCAATAATCTCTAATAAAAATGATATATAGTCTTGTAAAACTTTATCTCATCTAGAGGCATTTTGCAAGTTTTAAACTCCAAAAAACAGAACCGATGAATAATAAAAGAATTCGTCGAATGTAGATATAAAACAATGTATCTTCATTCAAGAGGATATAGAAGTTTCCCCAATACGATACAATTAGGTGCTTGTGTGCATTTCAAACCTGTATTTGCTTAATGATCCTTCACATATTATTTCTTTCAAATTAGTCAGATGGTGACTCCACTTTGTCTCCAGCGCACGCGTTTTATTCTTGATGCTTATCACAGAAGGAGCTGGAGTTTTCTAATTAAAGATATCACTGAAAATAAACTATTCGCCCGAGAGTCGCTGTGTTCATTATTTTGGAGACGGAGCGCAGTTTTGACATCTATTAATTGGAAAGAGCGGAAAAAAAGCGTAATGATTTTTCCATAAAACTGTAAAGTAAGCTACTACGAACGAAGGATGCATCTAAGAGAATTCATTCGCAATTCCCTCGGGAAAACGATATCTAGATTAACAAGATGAAAGATTAACGTATGCTCATAAAAAAAACGTTAAGCTTCAGTTTGCAGAACGTATCTCAGATTTGTGAAGTGAAATTAATCGGTTTCTTTCGTAATTCGATTTCGGCAAATAAGCACTCCAGAGTATTGGGGTATTAACTTTGATATTCAGGATTTATTTAAGCTTTGAGTACATAGGAGAACAATTTTCCTTTCATTGATTAAAATATTCTTCGATCTACGTCTTATGAATATTGTCAGTTTGGTTCCGTCTATAATTCTATATCGAATAATATATATTTAAGCAGCAGTTTTCTTTCCATCAAGTTTCAGTAATCACGACAGACTACGAAATCCCATGGAATACTTCCTGAAAATGATCGATGAGGGTCGAAAACACTTAAAGACCTATAATACGAATTGTGGACAGTTCTTTCATTCTTATGAACGGTCAGAAAAAATACGTATTCACAAAGAAGAAAATTAATAAAAGAGTCAAACCAATAAAAACTATTCATTGTGTTTTTACTGAGACTCTCTTGAAAAGAAGTCTATATCAATACGGTTCAGTTATGGATGATTCGATCGGTTACGTTGACTGATAAATCATTAATTGATGATATACTCCACCGAAAAATAAAATCTTCGAAAATCTCACGAGAAAAGTTCCAATGGGTCTATAAGCTGCAGTTCAACCAGCTTGAAGCCCTGGCAGCTAAAGGGAGAATAATTACCAAATCATTAATACAAAGTTCCTTTTTAATACTTGAGACATCCAGCAGAATTACTCAAGTCTTTAAATCGACTATCGATGTAATCCGTCAGGATCAAATATGATTATTTCTGTTATATAGCCGACTCATTATGAGTTGTTATTTACCTTAACGTATTGAGCAAGCACTCGTTCTTGATATTTTTTATTCGCCATGGAATTCATTTTAACAAAAATGACAGTCCTGAAACATGAAACCAAACCAAAAGACTAAAAGCCGTACAACGTGCAAAAATTATACTTAACAATGGACAAGAGTCAGACTTATCATGACATCAAATAGAATGCTCAAATGGTAATGGCTAGACCAAAAAACAAAAATGTCAGTCAAGTGTCGTTAAGTCATTATCATGATCCAATATCGTGATTATATTAGCTTTTTTAAGCACATTTGCTTTTGTGATAATCCTCTTTTATACTCTATGATAAACTATTGTCATAATTTTTGCTTTGAAATTACTATTTATCTTTATTAGAGTGTTGAGAGGTACACAAAAATTACGAGCTAGAAAATATTTTTTGAAAATCTCTGTCAAACAAACTATACATGTCTGTACGGTTATCTTTCTACCTATCTTTCTATCCTCCTATCTATCAATCTATCATTATATATAAATATATATATATATATATATATATATATATATATATATATATATATATATATATATATATATATATATTCTTATAATTATATCAATTAAAATATCTCTGTATCTATCCTGCAAGTTCCTTTAGATATTCCATATCGATCAATTCTTTCGCTTTTCCAGATAAGTGGATCTAATTGTCTGTTGGACTACCACAGCACATACACACACACAATAAAACAACAGAAAAAGTTCAACGTTTAAATGTGCTAAACTTTATATATATATATATATATATATATATATATATATATATATATATATATATATATATATATAGTCTTTTAAGTTCCTGAACTGAAGGTTCCTCAAGTATTTCCCTCAAACACTCTTGGTGTGAATCTTGAGGTGTTTTATTCCAGTCAACAGAAATTTTAGAAACATCACTTGCACACAGTCACGCAACGAACATCTTTTGGTAGCATGCCATATTGAAGATGATTAATAAGAAATTGCAAAGAGGGGTGATCAATGAATCAATCATTTATTTCGCTTGTATTGGCTGGTGGTTGATAAAAATAGGTAAAAAAAAAACATGCATGAACGCTGCTGAACATAAACAAGGGAGAAATTTAGCATACACTTATATATTAAATTCAGCCCCATTAAAACCTATTGGAGTGGGGATTAAAAAAAAAACAACTTTCCCGGATATAATGAAGGATGCAGGCTCCAATTTTCAGCCCTCTAGCTTTATTTGTGCTGCCTGTAATATGGCATATAGATTCATACTAGCCAGCCAACAAAACTCACTTAAAAACTAAATAAAAGTATTTTGACAGCTTTATTGACAGTGTTGTTTGACAGTTTTTTCATAGTAAAATCTTGAAGCTCACCGACTTTAATGTCAAAATTGAATGTTAAACTTTAAATGTCTCGAACATTCGTAATTTTCCTCGGATCACGCTTGCAATTAAAACCGGCCTCTTCTGCTAGACTACAGGTGATTAAATTCTCCTTAGGTTATTTGAAAAACTAAAAAAATATTTTCAAATATATAAGCGATAAAATAAAAAAAAGTCCAACTAATCTTAATTATTCCAGGGAAATTTTGAAAGATTTTAGGTGTTTGTATTCTCGTTAGCTTTAAAAACTGTTTCCCAGACCGACACAGACACGCTTCCCAATCACGGGTTTCTTTTAATCATTTTTCTTTTTATTTTCGATTTGAGCGGAGCTAATTAGAATTACTTTTTGGCAAAATGAATCTCCAGAAAGGTAGCCTTCACTGATCACAGGGAACTGCCGAACTAGTTGCACTAGACACGAACATTTTTGTGTAATGACTACAGACTAAACATTGAAAGAATTGATTTTCATCTGCTCTGAGACTCCAAAAGCCTATTTGAATTCAAAAGGTATTTTTTGAACTTACAGCGTTCAATTTTTATACGTGTCCAACCATCTCTATAAAACACTATTCAGTCTGTTTGTCGACCTTACATTAAAAATCAGAAACAGTTTTGAAAGGAAGATGGAATGGATGTTATTTCATCGAACGGTATGATGTCATCAAAACAAGTTATATCATTCGAATATGTGACGCATCCAATATTCCAATAAATTTTCCACCAGCTTCTAATAGTGCCATAACAGAAAAAAAACCCCAAAAAACTAGTGAAATAAAACATGACAAAAATGGTCATTCGCGATTCATTTTATCGAAAATGTTACCGGAATATTTTATATTGTATCATTTTGTTAATATGAGGATCTACAGAATCAAATAAAGACGACTAGGTCCTCTTCCCAACCTTCTACAACTAAAACTATTACTACTATCATTAATGGTGGATGCGTAGGTGAACTTATGGTTCTTGTTTTTTTTATCAAAGCTGGAACACTATGCGTTTTGTTTCTGATGCCGATTACATTAAGCTGAAATACTTACAAAGCTACGATGTATGAAGTCGGATTTCCCTTTTTTATTTCTTTGCAAAGAAGCTCCAATGTTTTCCTTATTTACGCTATTATTATATTTAAGAACCTTGTTTGGCATATAAAAATGAAAACCTAAACATTGAAGCTTCGAAGCAGAACTGAAATGAGTATCTTAAACATAAAAATCGTATATGTATATGTATATGTATATATATATGTATATATATATGTATATATATATATATATATATATATATATATATATATATTTAAGATACCGAGATTGAAGCTTAGTTAAACAATGACACGCAATTTTAACCAGTGCTTAAGCAAATACAAATCAGGGAATATGTTCATATAACATGACATATTCAAGTATGTTTCATTACTATACGCCCTGGAATCATGAAGCAGATTGTTTAATCTCAGAAATAAATCAAAAACAAAATTGAGCGTTATAGCTCTGAAACGAAAATAATATGAGTGAAATTTCGTTCTACTTTAATTTTGATTTTCTAAACTATGGTCTACGTATAAGTATCTATCTACAGAGATGTACATATTTATGTATCTATGTATCTTTATTTAACTATCAATGTATCTATGCATTAATCTATGTATCTATGTATGTATGTATACCTAGGTCTTTATGTATGTCTATCTAGGTATATTATTATATATCTACGGTTGAACCTATCCGTGTGAATCACAATCTATGTATCCAAGTATTTATCCATGTATATATCTATCCATCTATCTATGTATCAACCATTTTATGCATCTATATCATATTTGTATCTACCTGTATTCATCTATATATCTGTTATTTATCTCTGTCTCTCTTTCTCTTTCTCTGTCCGTCTGTCTGTCTGTCTCAGTCTGTCTCTTTCTCTTATATATATATATATATATATATATATATATATATATATATATATATATATATATATATATATAAATATATACATGTATATAAATAGCTCTCCTCTTTCTCCATTTATACATATATATATGTTTATATTTACGTGTGTGTTTGTGCATCTGTGCATTGATTCATATATATATATATATATATATATATATATATATATATATATATATATATGTATATATATATATATGTATATATATATATATATATATATATATATATATATATATATATATATATACACACACATATATATGTGTACCTGTGTGTTCATGTGTATATCTGCATGTATGTATGAACCTATCTATCCATCTATCTATCTATCTATCTATCCCTCTATATATCTATCTATCTATCTGTCAGTTTACATATGTATGTATGTATGTATGTATCTATCTATCTATCCATCTATCTATCTATTTATACATCTATTTATACATCTATCCATGCATACATCTATCTATATATTGACAGCTTTCTTTTCAGATTTAACCAGGTAAAATCACACATTATCTGTCCATGGCAACTACAAAACAGATTGAAAGGGTTTTCTTTCCTCCTTTTTAGGTTTTAAATACCAAAGAAATCCTCTTTTGTTAAAGCAAACATAATGTGCCTTTATCAACTTATTTCTTGGCATTATATTGCAATTCTCCAAACTTTTCTTTGCAACAAAGGCATGCAATGCACCTCTTTTACAGACTTCGTTTCTGACATTCTTGGAATTTGTTACTGTATTACACGAACAGGTCACACGTATCAGACATTTTCCACTTCAACACACAATGTGCTCCCAAAGATTCTTCCATCGATTTTTTGGTTTCCGGGGGAACCCATTCGAAGTACATTGCCAATGCAATCCGTTTAGGTTAGTCTTTGCATTATATTGCGCTTACCTCAGCGGTTTTTATTGATGTTTGTTGGTGAGAGAAGAAAAAATAAAAGGATTATGAGCACCTATCGGAAT
Organism: Thysanoteuthis rhombus; assembly: GCA_963457665.1. Lineage (NCBI taxonomy): Eukaryota > Metazoa > Mollusca > Cephalopoda > Oegopsida > Thysanoteuthidae > Thysanoteuthis > Thysanoteuthis major. The sequence goes on from OY735218.1 coordinate 50,134,438, forward strand.
TTTCCAGCTGATTATCTATCATTGCCTACCAATCAAAAACAAAGACAGAGGGTATATTCAACCCATTATGTTTGATTTGTTTTGATTTCCCAAGGATATGAGTGTGTATTATCGAGAAATGCCCGAAAAGAATCACAATAATCAATAATATTTGCCACTCCACTGAAAATACAATTTGTTTACATTAGAATGACAGGAGGGCACCAGTTGCCCAACGGTGAAAGATGCGTTTATTAGCACAAATCATGGATTGGCAACAATTGACATTCTGAGTCCAGATTTTGCATAAAAGAGTGGATTCTGGGTCACAAAAAATACTTTTTACACATTGCATTTGTTTATTATAACAAAATCATTAAATCATAATTATATCGTTCCTTAAACCAATAAATAACCGATTGTAAAATTCAATTGTGCTTAGACTTACTGATTGGTAATCAAAAACTTCAATTTGGTCGCACTTCACTTCACACAAGTTATCTTTCGCATCAATTTAAAAGAAGCAAAGAATCTTTGAAATGTAAATATCCAAATATTTGCATTGAGGTCGGTCAAAATACCTCCAAGTGCCAGATCGGACCCTCCTCTGGTAAGATAAAAAGGAAAGGCTGATCATCATTCAAAGGGGTTGAAAGTGGCTTAACGGTGAATGACACAGGAATTTAAATTAGCGAATTGGGTTCAGACCTAGAAAATTTGCATTTATTCCGTTCTTAGGCCCTTGAGAGAGAGAGGTGAATTTGCTATAACCCCAACTATACGTAAATAGTTGGGCAGTTTCAGCCATTCACTTTTGCAAGGCAGCCTTTGTATGGACATAGTCAAATCAATTACGCCATGAAAACTAAGCAGCAGTCGTCGTTCAAATTTAGTCATGTATTTACTTTCATCATTATCCGAATTTACTTAAAACCACATGCGTCGCTGGACATTTCTTCAAGATTTGCCGGACTGTCATGGATCCAATACATTCTGAACTTGTCAAGTTATTCATGCCATCTTATTTTCTCCAATTATAGATAATGATAGATAAGGTTTTAAACATAATATCATGATTCTTTGAAAAAATTCCTAACCACTCAAGTAAGGATGATTTGCGGAATCAACGATTCAGGATTGAAGCGATCCCAGAAATAGGTGAAGGATAAAATTAAGAAAATGCTCTGTTCCAAGCTGAATGGCGATCACTGGATGCTATATCACCTGATGAAAGTTTGAGACACTTGGTGAAACACGATGTTTGAACCAGAAATGAAGATATTGGATGAATCATTTATAGAATGATGATGATAATTCATTGTGGAGTACGAGAAAAGATGCTGAGATCTAAAAACGACCCTTCGAAAAATGACTCAAAAACTGCTAGTACTTAGAACAATAGTTTTGTTTTTAAATATTCAGGTCATGAATCTTGATTATAGTTAAAAATAAATCGACCTATGTGTGGATCATCATCATCCTTTTAATGTCCATCGCTGGACATAGATCTTCAACTGACCCCTCAATCATATGATTGATCAGTCCAAGCTCTAATATTTTCATAATTTGTCTAAATTGTCACTCTTTCGGATTTCTTGTCGACTACAATTATCATTACATTTTTCCTGATAGGTTTTCAAATTTTTCTGCCCCTCCTTTTTTTTCTTTTATATACTGTGCAATACTGTGTTGTCGTGGCGTTCTTTGTTTGAAGGTCAATATTCTGTTTAAGTTACATAATTCAGCTCCATAGGTGACTTTTGGTTGGATTTCTTTTTTACGACTAACCGATCTTCTTATTTTTGAGAGCTTAGCTTGCTCTGCTAAAAGCTTTTCATCCCAGACTGATTCTTTGTTATCTTCCTCTTTTCAGTATATCATAGAGATTCGTTTTACTAGGTGAATGTAATCGTTTAGCTTCATGTTTCCGATTTCAGCCTTATTTTTATTGCCTTTTTTACAAAGCTCCAGTCGAATTTACACATTGCAATAAGCAAGCAGCTAAATTTTGAGTAGCATTTCTTATTCTTAAGAGCCTGTAACATTGGGAGGCTACTTACCAATTATACCACGAGAGCACTTTACAAACAACAAAGATCAGGGATGATGGATGGGCCTCCAGTAAGAAACTAAACGACATTCCTCATATTCAGGAGCGTATATGACCCGAACAGCACCTCGCTGATTACGGATAACTAACTATAATAATACATTGGGATTCCATTTATCTATCGGTCCATTGTTGAGCTAAAAGGCACAATAGGAATAGTGAAATATATGTCCTGATGAATTAATAAAATTACTTAATTTAAAAATATCACAAAATATGAAAATTTATAAAAGCAAAAACAATCTGTTTGTAGTCTTTTGAATGTTCTTCTCTACTATCTGCGTATGTACTACTATATTTCGTGTGCGGTCTATTTTGCACATCCCTTTCATTAAAAAACCAACTTGAAAATTGCTATGTTCATCATCAATCTATTCGTCCTCAATTAGTTAATATGATCATAAGTTCTGTCGTGTAGTGCAGCAGCCATGATTAGCTGCAGACTCTGAAATCAAAGTTTGCGCTTGATTTGGATTATTGTGAAGGGGAAAGACCTATACTTTAGTCCTTGGTTGTTTACGTATAAGAGCTTAGTGTAGGGGGAGGATGATTGTAGACGGACCTTAATATAGTGAATAAACTGTCACACTTAATCCTCTCGCTCCACAATGCATCGGTTTAGAATCAGATGTGTCTTTCTCATTGACCGTTCCCCAACCATGCTTTACTATTCACCCATAACACGGGTTGAATTTGGAAATGGATTGTTTCATGCCTTTCTCACAGGTGTTACTACAAAGCGAACGCAAACAGCCACAGCCAGAGTTGTAACTTAGTTCAGAGATTCCATTTTTGTGTGGTTAACTATTAGGCCACCTACACCCTCTTTGATGGAATGTCAGATTTTGCAGCAATCGTCTCCTATCTAATCGAATAACAAAGGCATCTATACAGTTAATGGAATAAAAGACAGGCTAAATTTATTAATATTCCAACGGTTTTTTTATCAACTACGATATTAATTGCTTTGTTTGTGGCCGGTTGTCTTGCTTCTCAGGCAAATCTGATTTGATTGGTTTGATCAGGGTCAAGGCCAACTCTATGTCTTCGTTAAATCCGATTCAAAAGCCAAACCTTTTTTGTGTTCTGTGTTAGTTTAACAATTTCCTGCTTTCATATCAAAGAATCGGACAGTTACAATGTCCCAAATCACAGACTTGGTAGTGAAACTGCAGAATGCAACGATTAATCTTTGAGGGCGCTATTTGTGAACCAGACCAAATAATCGAATTAATAACTGACACTGTCCCGACTGTTTGGACTGCATCCAAGTTTGTCTTAGTAATCACAATTGACCTAACGAGGGTGGCTTCGATTTGATGTCGTTTTATCAGACTGACGTTCAATTTTTGCTGATTAATATTTTTTGAAATATCATATACGAGCAGAAAGTCGACTATTGCTCAGGCTGTATAGAAGCTATAAACGATTAAGAAATTCTGTTAATGAAGGGATTAGGTCAAATGAAACACAATATTATTCTCAATGAAAAAAATTATTTTATATATCAGAAATGTAAATGGCTTTACACTTGACATTTATAGAAGTCCGACTGGTAATGTATTCTTAAGAGGTATCATAATTAAGTATCTCTCGCTACAATGCAGAGTTTGGAAGGAAAAGATGCACACAACTCCAAACTTTCCGGTGTATATATATATCAGTGATAGATAGATCAATAGATATATAGATAAATGGTATTTATTGAGGTTAGCGCCGAGTCAGGTTGCAAATCGTCCAGATCCTTTTTGCGTTTTTAAAGCAAGTGCTTCTTAAGCGAACTTCAATTCAATAGCTCTGCTCTATTTAAAAGAAGATTGACATAAACACAAAAGTTCTTCAATATGAGTGGGAATTCGGTTGTGGAGCCAATGTTTGGAGCCAATTTTGGCCATGGTTTCCTTATTTAGAATCTAAAATGTAAGATATATCCGTACCTCGAACTAATAAATCATAATTATCTCTGCGTGAGCCAGAACTAAATATTTTAAAAATATCTTCTAAAAAAATAGATTTTCCACCTAGATTTATCAGAAAAAAAGATTTTTCATAAAAAAAAAATACCCACTCAAGGTCGTAGCCCCAAGAATGTGACCAGGAGTACCCGAACACACACTCGCATAATCCACACAGACATACACTCAAAGAATCATCACGGCTTTTTTCCGCGGACTGTTTCAGATACTCTGGTCATTTTATATTATACAAAATTGTATCTTCCAAGATGCATGATATTAAGACGATTTCACTCTCAGGCATAACAAACATTCGGTAGACAGTTGATTCAGTTTTGAACACATGTCCGTTCAATGGTTAACTCGTCTGTTGAACATCCTGGGTTCGATTCTCATTTTGAACGAAGAAAGTGTTAAACTGTTCCTTCGAAATAATCCCCCAGTGTAACCAGCAGCTGATCTGATACGCTTTATACTGTATTTATAGGGTGATGGAATCCTCACCGTGGATGTGAATCCTGCAAGGGGCTGGTCATACAAAAGCTGTTGAAATGAAGTCCCTTTCTTGAGACTTGGATCACTAGGATGACGCATTCACCTGGAATCAGCTTCTGGCTTCCGTTGTATTCTGAAAACAACAGTGCTTTTTTGAATGCGTAATCTTAAAATCCCCTACTTTTCCTACAGCAAGGAGTAACTATACGTAAAGGTTTAATGCCATCATCCCCTGGTTCTTTTGTTGATGCCAACGAGACTCATCGACGGTTCGCGCACCGGACGTCAACTCTCATATATTTTCTCTGTATCAAAGCAAAACACCGGAAAGAGATACAGTTACTGGAAAGTGTTTGAAGTAAAAGTCCCAATTGACAAATGAATATTCAACAAGAAATAAAATGCTAAGCAAATTAGGATATAAAAAAAAACAATGATCTGAAATATATACGGAATAGAAGATGAAGTAATAGATATCCTTCATCTCCTCACTTCACAAAATAAATCACAGCAGAAAATTTATCGTCTATAACGTATTAGAAGAATACGTGAGACTCTGAATAATATACTGAGTGATCTGAACTCTATTAAACTCTTTATCACTTTACATCAAGATAATCTTTTTTTTTTATTCATGAAAACAGTCTGAAGAGTGTAAGGAGATTGTGTTGTGAAAATACTTCAAATAAAAGAAGTATTTCCCCATTGTAAAACACCACTCGAAACATTGGTTCTTTAGCTTCGTTCGAACAGCAGTGAAAAATGTACGATTGCTTTAGCTTGACAGAAGAATTGTTTATAAAAAAGCATTTCTGTAAAATTCTTCAAGTTATACATCATATTATCGATCACCTATTCAAATGGTGGTGCACTTGGCTGTGTTTTGGTAGATCGTGGCTCAGTCAACTGCAAAGTCGGACTAGAGACTTTAAAATGGTACTCAATATCCTTACACTCGGAACGAGGACTAGAATTGTGCTTTTCTCAGGGGCTAAAGGGTTGGGTTTCAGTGAAATCACATTGGAAATACTGATTCTGGTGATATAAACAAAAGCAATATCGACTTCCGTCTGTACTCCGTTGGGTGACGATTGAGAAATATCCTAGACCGTGAGCAGAACAGAGGTTCGACAGGCCTTGGCTTATATATATATATATATATATATATATATATATATATATATATATATATATATATATATATATATATATATATATATATATATATATATATATATCACAAAACTAATGGTTCTAGATTCAATGTATACTTTAGAAGCATTTCATTATATATTTATAAGTATGTATATATCTATATATATATCATCGATTTCATTGTGTGGAAGGTGTTTGAGTAAATATTGGCTGGAACAATGAACACTTTTCGATTTTCTCCTTCTTCAATTGCAATAAGTAGACAGCGTTTAAAACTGTCAAAGTTCCAAACGTTTTCTTTGGCAATAAGGATACCATTTCCATTTTATATGGAGAATGCTCTTCTGGTATTCATTGGGCCCTGGTAATAATATCTATCGAAGCGTTCCCCGGGGTCTGCAAAATGTCATCGCCGCATCGGAAGCTTTCTAAGAACGAGAGAAAGGTTATGACCTTTGGAAGATATAAAATAATTCGTGGGGTGCATGGACAGACGGTTCTTCTCACACTGAGGCGACTCGTAATAGAAATGGCTACTCATATGAGGTTTACTCACTGAAAAGATGTTAACTGGGTTGTTCAGTAAAAGAGCCTATACAAAAGTCGATAATATAACTTTCAGAAGGAGTCCATTCTAGATATCATGTGGTTGTTCATTTATAACTAGTTATGCGTGCGTTTTACTTTGATATAAATTCAACAAGATTAAAGTAAAATGGCATTAAGGAAAATTCATTTTACACGTTCCACCGATGGGATTCATCAGAAATATTGTTGAAAACGGTATGTTTAAAAAAAACAGCGTCTGGCACACGTTCTATATTATGTACCTGTAATATCACGGATTGGGTTTATTGAGTGTGCACGTTAAATACGCCTTGTGGCATGTTTTGTAATGCCTCTGACGTACACTTTTATAAAGTTCAAGGTTTTATTAAAGCAACATAAGTAGCTGAAACAACTTGCTGGACTCAGTTTCTGCTTTGTGGCACTGAGCAGAGGAAGTGTTTATCTTGTCAGTCAATATGTTGTACCATTCATTGTTTGCAGTAACGAGTTATATGTATATAATTTATTAGAATTCGTCCAAATTAGTTGAACAAAGATATGAGAGATATTTTCCTACTTTTGAGTGAGGTGGATTTACATTTAACAATAATAAGACTAAACATTCTTTCTTGTATGTTGCTTAAGTCAGATGTAACGATTTAAAAATCTATTCTTAGGCGTCTCTTCTATTTCAGAGTAAAAGTATTTGCATCTTTCCGTTAAAGTTTTTGACATAATTTGGACATTATATTCGGAAAACTGTTTCGCACAAAGAAAAAAACATATGAGCATATTTTCTCATCTTTGATATGCTTTTCAGATAAATAAGTTGAATCTACTTTTTTAGTCAGCATAATATGCATATTTAGAGATTTGGGAGGATTGGGGACCAGAGACTTTGCTCTATGTGGTAATTCCTCTAACATTATCTTGATTTCTATATGTGGTTAATTAAATGCAGTTATTAGAATATGTGTAAAGCTATTGGGGTCCCATATCATGAGGGATCGAAAAGTATTTTCAAATATCTACCTTTTCTTCAAAGCTGCTCCTCTTATCAGGATGATACTGATTTTCAGATATCACAGATTATCACCATTTCCCACACAGGAGATTGGAGCTCTACAATCTTCCTATCCTTCATTCATCCTTTCACCCGACTTAATATTTATATCTACGTACTTTTATTTATGAATATGTTTGCACAAGGAAGCCAACATTCTTCTTACAGAGAATAACCAGACTGGAAAAGAAACAAAAGCTGCTCATCTTATTCTATCAATGTGACCTTTCGATGTAATAAATAAATATGCCCAACCAGCCAGCGAGAATAGACAAATCAATAACACACTCTGCAAGTTTACAATTATGGAAATGCTACTGATAGATTGAATGCAATGAGAGCAAAAAGAATTAAACTTAAACGTATTAAGAAAACCAGAGACTAATGAAAAAAAAAAGACTCAAAGCAGAAGTGAAAGTGTGTAAAACTAGAGTAAACAGCGACATCATCAATAATAATAATAATGATAATAATAATGATAATGATAATATTAATAATAATAATAATCGTGTTAAACATAATGAAAATAATAATGATAACGATAATGATGATAGAATAATTATATAACTGATAATGCTCATGATATAAAAATGATTACATAAATGATCTTGATGATCAGAAAAGTATGATATGAATGGTGATAGCAATAAAAATACTATACATAATGGTGATATTGGTAATAAACACATTAAAAAATATGATAATGATGATTATGAAACAATATAGGTAATAACGATACATATAACAAACAATAATATGATTGAAAACGATCATGAAAATATTGATACAAGTGATGATGACAATAATATCATCGATAATAATAAGTATAATGATGATAAAGAAAAATAATAATTGAGATGATGCTGCTGCGATGATGATGCTGTCGGCAATGGTGGGAGAAAATAAAAAAAATAAATTTGACAAAAGAAAATACAATCAAATTTAATTCCATAAAAGCGTGTGACGTCATTCAGATATTTGAATTAATCAGATAAGTCGTCTGTCTTCTTGCAAAGAAAACACACTGACATTGTGTAGTACAGAGCTTGTAGAGTTCATGCAAAGATTGGATTCACAACTGGGTCTGACAAAGTTTTTTCGAACAACACATTTTTTGAGAGATCACGGGGCTGTCTGCGTTCTTATGAATTGTTTCCTCTCTGTCTATTTGTCTCACTCCATCTCTCTGCCCCTTTCTTGTCTCTCTCTAAACATTATGGTCCTTGTAATGGTACTTGTATTTACTTTTCGACTGTAAATTTTCTACTTTTAACTCTCAAAAGTTTGACAAACTGAAAGTGAGAAGCATTTTACCCAGAAAAAGAAAAAGTTGATTCAACATCAACGTCAGTCTCTTAATTTCCGTCGTTGGATACACACTTTCCCAAATATTCACCACACTTCTCTATCGTGGGCGTTGCAGGGCCAGTATTTTCAGAATTAGTCTAACTGGTCTCTCCATCTAGAACTTTGCCGGCTTTGCATGTACATGTGATCAGTGGGGAGCCATGTTGTGCGTTGTGATGTCCATCGATTGTCTGCCATTCTTGAAACATAGCCAGCCAATTGTCATTTGAGATTTTTAATCGATTTATGTCTCAGATTTCTGTTTTCTCGGTATGCATTGTGCTGTTTTGTAATCTGTCCATGAGAGGTTGAGCATGGTTCTCGGTTTGCAAACCTGTCTCTTGGTTAGGTTCTATGTTTCAGCTCCATAAGTGACTATCAGGAAGATGCATTGGTCGTACACTCTTCTTATTAGGATTAATGTGATCTTCTAGTTCTTGAAGGTTGAACTTCCTCTGCCAAATACTTGCCATCCTATAGTGATTCATTGCTTCATTTATTTTCAGGGTTTCATGAAGATTCAGAGTCCTAGATGGATGTTGTGATCTTCTTTCCCCTGTTCTGAATCTTCAATTCTGATCTTTGCATTCTTACTTCAGATTTGATTGTTGCTCATGGTCTCTGCATTCCTAAAGTTCACGTCTAGGCTGACTTTCTTGCTTTCTTTATTTAATTCATCTAGCATTAATTGGAGGTCGTGTAGGTTCTCTGCATAAAGGGCAATGACATCAGCAAATCTGTGGTTGTTCAGATATTCATGGTCTATTTTGATTCCTTTATCTTCCCTGTCTAGGTTTCTGAAGATTATATCGAGTCAGGCAGTGAAGAGTTTGGTTGAGCTGGTATCACCTTGTCTTAACCTTTTTTCCAGAACTAAAATAGTTCGATATCTTTATGTAGCCTAATAAATGATCTGCTGTGACTTTATATATGTGGCAGCACTCAGATATATACGAGGTCTACACCATGTTCAGTGATTGCCTTTATGACGTTAGAGATTTTCATTAAGTTGAAGGCTTTTTTAAAGTCGATAAATGCTACATCAGCTTTTCATGGAATTATGGGCTAGATGATCAGCAGTTCATAGAAAATACTTGACAACTCAACAGATTAGCTGAAATATCAATATGAATTTTAGTAGTATATATATATATATATATATATATATATATATATATATATATATATATATATATGTATATATATATATAGTGACCGATATATTATTTATAATATATATGTGCCAATAACTGATGACTAATTGACAAAAAAGATGTGGGTCTTCAATAAGTCCATAAAACTGTTTGTCTTTCGGTACTGTTGGTAATTTTCAGGCAATTAGAAGCAAATATACCTTTTACTTTTTTCAATCTTTCTTTTTCTCTCCATTGTATGTCAGAGATCTGCAATGAATGAGGGCTATCAAAGACCATCCAGTGAGTAGTATTGTGTTTTCCTACAATGACAAAAGACCTCTGAGTGTTGAACAACCTACTTCTATAAGATTTCCTACATGATCACAGAGTATTTTCAGTTCATACTTTACTCAGCTGTAATATCCATTATATCCCCCCTGCATCCTTCAATTCAATATCCTGAATAATCAAAATAACATTTTTTAATATTTGTAAACAAGTTTTTAGGTTTTCAAATTTCCCTTTCCACTTGTTGTTTGTTTCCGTTTTATTTCTTTGCGAAACATTTCGAATGTTTTCTCTACACAGAATCACTTCAACGTTAATAAGTTTCTTATTTCCCAACGTGTGTCTTTCAAAAAGAAAGTAAGAACACTCTATACTCTTTTTAAAACTTGCAACTTTGTACGTAGAATTTTTGACAGCATTCGGCACAATTTGTCAACATTTTTCCATGTATTTCCAATTGAGATTTTAGATTAATCTCCGATGAACTGCATGGAACATTCATGATTATTGCAGCAAATATAAAGCAAACATCATCCAAAATGTAATATAATTCACTGGGGAATGAAAATTACATTCATACATGTGAAGTGTATACATCCGCTATGAACACTACAGTCTGTTTTCCTTTATATCATTTTTCTTTTTTCTTTCTTTCACTTCCGTTTTTATTTTGAGGATTATTTTGAAAAAAAAAATGACCAAATGAAGAGAAAAATCACTATTTTTTCCCATTCATTCTCTCTTTCTTTCCCTTTTCATGGATGCAATGACACGGTCCAAATTAGGTTTTAGCAAGAAATATTTAGGCTCTCATAGAACTGTCGACTCCCGTCGCAATTAAAAACAGCTATGTGTATTTCACATCAATTTAGCAACAAAATGGAACTCAATCTTTTGAAATTCTGAATTCCTAAACCAGAATCAGATTCCTCTATTAGCATCTCCCCTTAGCAAAAGCTAGACAGCAAATATCAATGGCTTGCATGTTGATATTGGCAGCCTAGACAACCTGAAGGTTTCCCAAGGCCCTATTGATTAATCAAGTCCCCATCCCCAAACCATAGACCGACTCTCTTCATTGACATCTTCTCGTGACAGGAACTAGGCAATAATTGCCTATCGTTTGCGCGTTGATATCGGCGTCCCCAACAACCTAATGGTCGTTCAAAGTCCTGATTGGTCAATTCCTAATGACAGTATATTCAACTGTCCAGTAATATGATACGTCTGATATCCTAGATCCAATCGATTAACTATCACCCAATCTTATTGCGGCAATACTATCCTCCAAAAGCAACATTTTTACCGTGTCAAGAGGAAGCCTTGAAATCATCTTCAGATGGCAAATTAGCTAGACAACAATTGTCTGCTAATATCAACGTCCCCGAAACCTCATGATTGTTCAGTTTCCTGATTGGTCATGTCCTCATGACAGCACATTTTCAGTCCAATAATGGTCTGATATCCTCGATCCAATCGATTAACTACCATCCTGATCCTATTACAGCAATGCTATCCTTCAAAAGCAATGTTTTCATTGTATAAAGAGGAAACACTTCAGATTATCTAGTGTTTGAATTCTGTTTTGTATTGATCAACATTTGCAACACATCAAAGAAACAACTTTGTTTATTCTTTGATATTCAAAGAGTATGAATCAATCTAAAAGATGAATATATTTGAGATCTGTGCTGTTTACGTACTGTCCCAGACTGTTGGCATGAGTAGGTTACGATGAAAAGCAACATAAGAATAAGGATTGAAGGAAATACTGGTAAAAATAGTAATAACAATGATGATTGACAGAGCTACGTTTAAAAGGAACAAATAATATTCCTACTACTAATGATTCAAGCGTGGAACAAATGAAAATATGGCACACAGAGAGATGGCGAGAAACGATGAGTTTAAATTTTAGATTTGATATTTTTCCAATGGGAGGGTCCTCGTAGCTCACTCGGTGTGAGCAGCTGGTATGATTTACTAAGCTTCCCGGTGGCAAAATGGACTTGAGTCCAAGCCTCATCGATCTCTGATCTGTTCTCAAAGTTCAATGATATAGGCAGACAGTCATAGTAGATATCGTTAAAAAAAATTCTTGTTAAAATGGGTAAAAATAACCAATCATGAAAATGCTTCAGGAAATGTAAAATAATGATAATAATAATGCTGCTCTTACAGTACTCTTTACAGCTGCAGACTGACTACCCAATTAAGTTGCTATGACAAGCCATCAAAAATAGTCATAAATATAATTAATGTAATCGTTGGTTATTAAATGAAAACCGAATGAACTCATCATCACAGTCAATAAGTGAACAACTGGAGCTTTGAAATTTGCAGACATATGAAAGATTACATCGAGGAATAAATATGATCAGAATATGACATGACTTTCGTTTCCCATTGGGAAACACTTAAAACAGAGTGGATGCATAAAGATTTATCAGAATCTAGATATTACTAATAAAACTGTCTAAATGGGATGCCAAAAATAAAAGGAAAATATTTTCCCTGTATAAAAACAATAACATTTTTAGAAAGCGAAATTTTAATGCCAATTTTCAAACCTGCAGATAAGAGGGCATAGCCAGGAGTGATGGAACATATAAATTGATAAACATGCACACACACACACACACACACACACACACACACACACATACATACATATATATATATATATATATATATATATATATATATATACACGGAAGATAGAACTCTACGTCAATTTTGATGACTATAGTTATTCAATAACAGCTCTAGGCGCTGACAGTACATTTACATGGATTTTCATGATGAAAGCCATCTCGCAGTAAAACGTGCAATTTATCTTAATTAAAAGAGAAAGCTATACAATTCATACAGCAGAGGCTATATTTATAGCTACTTTCCCCCTTCTAATTAATGTTTTGTGTCTTTCCGTTCATATTATTAAAGCCAGACATATATAATCAAAATTCGTATTATGTCCGTAATTGTTTTGTTCGGTTACTTTAGAGGAGAGATCTGCTGAAGACAACATTAATATGTTACAAGTATCAAAATGATTTGAAAAATTTGCCCGATCCCTTAGAAAATGTCAAATGTTTGCTGATTTTTCATTATTTGTAAAGTATTTCGCAGAATGTCCAGTGTTGAAAAAGGCTGGTGAGATCCAGAGAATAACAGGAAAGCCCAACAAAAATCTTATGTTGAAAACAAAGAGAACAATCAAAATCGGAAACAAAAGGCTGAGGTGATAGACCATTAATTCTACCTAAGGCAACGAAGCTCCATAAATCTCCATAGCAAGCTTTTGGTAGAGCAAGCTAAACCTTCAGGAGCTAGAAAAACCTATTAGTTTTGAAAGGAAGGGTTTATAAACAATGCATCCAAAAAGAAATCTCCCATGGAGCTGGAACGCGGAATCTAAGCAATAAATCGACCGTTAAACTGAAAACCATGTAACGTCCGCAGGTGAGAATCATGCTCCACCTAACACTAAGTAATTACAAGACAGCACAGTATATTAGAGAGGAAAAATGAATCAGCAGTGTCGTAAAATATATTCTAAACCTAAAATAGCAATAAGCTGGACATTTAGCAAGGATATCAGACAACCGTAGGTCATCACGACTCACGACGAGGATCCTCAGAGACCACATGGGAAACTATGACAAGATGAATATAAGATGGCTTGACGAACTACTCAATGTTGACAAGTACTTTTTCTGTGACGATCACGATGGATAAGTCCGGCTGATCTTGGGTAAGACGCTAAAAGGCAGCTAATGATGATTATTATTATAATGAAACAGAAAGTACGGGAATATTTAATTGATCATATTATCGAATGTATATCACAATAGATGTTGCAGTGGTCCTTATCAAGGTTGAATATGAAAAAAAAAAACCAGCTTTTATGCTGCAACTGTTTCAAAAAATGAGACAGTTATGGGAGAGAGGCTTACGTAAGTCTTCGAACGCAGTTTTTGTCTATCAATCACCGTCGCACACCTAAGTCAATAAATCACATCAGGTCATCAGTTGATTAAATACATCGCAGAAGAGTAGATTCATGACTTCCTCAAGGGTCTTAGAGCGAATATACATAGCCCTAGTATTTGATTGAAGTTTGAATGGAAAACAATCGACAAGGACACGTTTTTATACCTTTTAGTTAACTATGTAATATTAGTAAAATATTGCATGTCTTGTAGGGTTTTTGGACCGTTTTTTATTGTTGCCAAAAAGTACTTATCAGCGCCCTTAATCTTCCCAATTATCTTATGACGGACATTATTGGATGACATAGCACAAGCAGGAAATCTAAACTCTAAGCTTTTCAATGACGGAGCTCTTATCTCTCACGATCATCACTGCATACAGTGATAAAACACTTCTAAAAATATAGGAAATTCACTGAAGTGCAGGGGAGGAACAGTTCATGCCTTCCAAACAGCCACAGTGCGCACAGATCAAGATTTTGTTTTTCAGTGTTGTCAAAAGCAATGCTGCTATATATTATTTGACTTACAAAAAATACCCAGACTTTGACAACTGAAGAATAAGTTTCGTCACAAGTGAATAATAATGGTGAAAAAATACGCCGTCGAAGTAAAAACAGTAAACAAAGTCCCATGCGCTAACCACAGGAAAAACAATTCTCTCAAAGATGTGACCTTCAGTGGCCCTCTCTGTAAATATGAAAACATGATTGGTCTTATTATGAACTTATAGTGAGTTGCAGTCAAGAACTTACACACATACGTTCACACACACACACACACACACACATACACACACACACACACACACACATATTCACACACTTGCACACACACACACACTCATATATATATATATATATATATATATACATATATACATATATACATATATATATATATATATATATATATATATATATATATATATATATATATATATATATATATTCCCACATATGCACATGTATGTCTCAACTTAACGCAGCTATATCCCCCAACAGAATATGAATAAGCATATCATTAAATGAAGGCCATTCCTGTTTTTACTGAAATGTAGATATACACTAAATCAGCAAAAAAATATGTGCACGAGTAAACATATTTATTTCATCTCAAGTGTCCTCGCTATGTGGGCGTGTCCTTCTTCATTCTTCCCGGCTTTCTTTCTCTATCTATGTCTCTGTCTCTTTCCATTCGTACTTCCCCTGTCCCTCTCCCTCTATGTAACCTTCTCTCTGTGAGTTCTGCCAGCCATAAGAAGCCTAATGTTCAGCAAGAGTCGCATCTGTGAAAAACAGATCAAACGAAGGAATTATCGTAAGGCGTTTATGATATTCGCTTCAGTCACGTCTGTTTCGATGTTTTATCAAAAAAAGAAAAAAAAAGAAGCCTAGATTCGATTTCGTCTCAGAGCAACGGTTTGAGGAAGCCTTGGGGATTTGCAGAAGTTAAAAACTACACGCCTTTCCCCCTATTACATTTTAATGTATACTCATTGAACACACACATACATACGCTCAACGATAGTTACGGACACACACATTATTCCCTTCTAGTTGATTTATCTAAGCTAGGGTATTGCCTGTAAGATGGTTCTCTTTTAATGTTAGGAGTATATGTTTCTCAATGTGGGTAATGGTTTCATTATTTCTGGTCAGCAATGTTAAAGCCGTCTCACGAGAAACCCACGAATTTAAGCTGGTTTTCATCATGAATGAGGAAAGGAAACTGACTCAATATCCACTTGACCTCTGAATCGAGTTAACTTGTTTTTCAATATCTCCTCTTTGTCAATTCACTTGAGCCAACGCCTCTCCATTAATAACCTTGATCAAATATTATACAATCAAAATTGCAGATAAAACTTCCACAAAAAGGACTCTTTCAGGCAACGCACTGATTTATCTACCATTGAATTCACACGTAAACACACAAACATGCATACACACACACATATATATGAATATGGTATACGCACTTCGAAAGCGTAATAAACTTATTCAAATATTTCATATTCTTGAAGACACACACGGATATATGTATATGAATAGGTGTATATATAGGATATATAGAGATCTCTATATGTATCAACTTATATTTATATACATTTTAAATGCACAATAAAATTGATCAAATATATGGTATGTGTGATATACATACATACATACATACATACATACTTATATATATATATATATATATGTGTGTGTGTGTGTGTGTGTGTATTAGTGTGTGTGCGAATATGAATGTATATATAGGATAAATACATTTCGAATGCATAATATCTCTTTATATACATATATATATATATATATATATATATATATATATATATATATATATATATATATATATATATGTATATATATATATATATACATACATACATATATATATTCGAATGCATGATATATCTATGAATAAGTTTTCGAGTGTGGATATACGTAGATAGATACTCAGATATAAAGTCATCAACATATTTCAAGGAAACTCAGTTCAGGAGGAAGTGTATATCGTTCCTGATATACTCACTTCACCCTGATCAAAAATTTCCCCAAAACATATCAAATTCACATATTTTTTTCAATAACAAATAAATCATGTTATTTGTCATCTCTTCTGACATGAGAAATATCCTCCAAAACAGAGAAAAATCCTCTGGTCTTAATTGATTGCGTATTAAGGCTGTAAAATCACTGAAACCCTTTTTATCTGATTTTTCTGAAGAATCTTCCCTGCTTCATCGAAGATCACATCATTGTGGTCTTGCCGAAATAAACGCACACGCGCTATGCATTACAATATCTCTTATCCAGAATTAGCAACCAATAAAAAGATAAGTCTATTAATATAAGGTCAAGGTTTTCGAAATCCCCGACTAGTACATGCATCATGATAAAACTAGAAATGCTTTGAATAGAAATGTAGTTTTGGAGAAAACAATAAAGAAAAACATGAAATTCTCCATATCATTTTTAGCTGATATATTTATAGGAACAAGTCAATACTGACATTTTGGAATCGCTTGCAAATATATACATTTGAAATAACTCGTGATAAATCAGCTTAGGACGACCTATTTCTAAATGAGCTTTTTTTTTTCGTTCATACAAACATGCAATAATATATTTGTAGATGTATATATTCTAAAATAACATCTAATTTCAAAAGTTCGATGATGTACATTTTTGAAACCCAACAATTATAGATGAGTGAGCCTGGATATAGGAGGGCACCCCCCCCCGCTAATTTGGGCAAATGTGTTTAAATTTCGAGCAAATTAATCTTTGTGCTTGCTTCAACCAAAGTGTTGTTATACGCACGTGATTACGATGTGTACACATTCTTTCATAAATCCTGGAATTCTAGTAATTTATGGGTATCGAGCATGATAAAATTTCTTCTAACCTTTTTTTCATATGCATTTTCAGCCCCTTTTGCAAACACAATCATCTGTCTCATCGCTTTTTTCATCTCATTCTTGGTCTGAAACCTCGATGAGAGAAGCCAGAAGTTTGAAGAACCACATCACGATTACATGGGTCTTTCAGACCTGTAGGATGACATGATCAGCAGAAAGAAAAAATCACAAGACATGAAGAATAAACCATGTGATTACTGTAGGTGTGACAGTCACATGCTTCAAAAGTTCACTCAATGGCACCACACTCAGAAACAAATACATCTATACAATTTTTTTTTAAATTCTCCACTTATTGATTGTACAATGCAAAAGTTTAATGGAGAAAAAGTACTAATCTCCTTCAACTCTGCAGCAGCCGAGCTTGCACTATCCACATTTGGAATTATTGACCTGGTGTTTTTATACGGTCATTCATTTTTTTTACTGATAAGGTTTGGGACATCCTACCTTCTGTAAATGGTCTGGAAGCGATACTCCTCTTCTAAAAGCTGTGTTTTTGTATTTTGGATATCAACATCCGATATACAGGCTTTTATTGGTGGAATATATGTAACTTTGAGAGCGTCGAGAAAAACCATTCTCTATATTTTCTTTTGTCACAGTCCATGTTGAAATGCATAGACGAATGATACTACGAAACGGTTTACTGTGATACAAGAAAAATCTCCTCCATGTTTGGATATTTGATCTGACTCAGTGCATAAATTGGACTTTTAGGCAGATTTTTTTTTCTACAGCAAATCGCATTTTCAGCGTACAATGTAAAGAACTAACTAACACAATCGTAAGACATGGGCATTCAGTTGGTCACGATTTTAATCGAGGGTAATTGACTAAGAATAGTATAATCACGAACAGGCGAGGTACTTAAGAAGGCTGGAAAAACAAAATTTGTATTAGTGTAATTACTATGCATGCATAGGTACGTATAAATAAGTTTATGTGTGTGTATTATTATTTGTTTCTAAAGAAAAGAAAGAATACAGAATTTCAGCAATCATTAGGAAAAGTAATTACAATGTAATCTAGTTTTTGATGTTGAAGAATTAAGAGAGACGACAAATCATTAACAAATACAATGGAGAAATTAGGGAAAGAATTATATGAGTTTGATTTAGATGAGGCTATATTTACACAGGAAGGAAGAACTAATTAATTCTATTCAGTGCTTAGATGCTGAACCTCATCAAAGGAGTAGAATATATATATATATATATATATATATATATATATATATATATATATATATATATATATATATATATATATATATATATATGTATGTATATATATATATATATATATATATATATATATATATATATATATATATATATATATATGTATGTATATATATATATATATATATATATATATATATATATATATATATATATATATATATATGTATATATATATATGTATATATATATATATATATTGTAGGATGCTTTACAGCGTTTTTCAGTATTTCATATATATATATATATATGTATATATATATATATATATATATATATATATATATATATATATATATATATACATACACACACAATGGATTATTATATGTATTCAGTACTGGGTTATTTGTTCGGGCGATGGAAGCCAGTTATAACTTAATTTACTTTGTTCAAGTAAAATCTATAATATTTAATATTTGATACTGAGTGTAATTATTTTTTCTGCTGATTATATACTGCAATAATGAAAAGTGTGATTTTTTTCCGGTTTGCCGGTTGTAACACGGGACTCTTGCATTTGGAACAAGATAGACTAACATTTCTAATCGTCACTTCACTATTTCAAACCATGCACTAACCTCAGTAAACAAATAAACTCAATCCACATACATCTGTGGAATCTATCCACTAAAATTAACGACTATATCATATAAAAAAAATCTCACATCAGAATGGTCATGTAGCAATGTTTTGCCAGGTGGTATTGTTGGACATAGTTAGCGGGTCAAATCCCCATCGGATCTCCCAATATAGATGGTCTGCTATATTGATATGATGAACTGTGATTCTCTTGGTTTGTTGTCTACGACACTAGTCTCTCTCACTCAGTGGTAAACTTCCTTTTTATCTTTTGGGATTATGGACAGTTCAACTGAAATAAACTTGCTACAGCATTTTCTTGAAAAATAGTCTCATAGATATTGAAATATATCAGTGTTTTTTTCATGGGTGTTAACTGGTTGTTTATATATTTGATGGCAATGTGATGTTGGTTTAACGGTTACCAGCATGGACATGAAATTGATAAATGGATTTCGAGATCTAGTTGAGGTAGTTCATGTATTCATCATTATCAGCAACACCAACCTTCTAGTATCTTCATCGTGGGTGTCACAGAGTCAGTACTTTCTGAATCTATCTAGCTTTTCTGGTTGTCATAATTCATCATATGATCTATGGGGGTTCGTCTTGTGAGTCGTGATGTCCAACATTTGTCTGCTGTTCTAACAACATGACCAATCCATAGTCATTTGAGTTTCCCAATGGATTCTTCGATATCCCAGACCCGTATTTTTTCTCTAACATTGCTTTTGATTTGGTAATTTGAAGAGCCTGTTTGAAATTGATACCCTCTAGATGTTCCTGATGTCCGAAAACCCTCTCCTCGAGAAAGCTGTCCGAATATCTGTGACGATTTCAGCTTTAAGGATTCTCTCCTAGAAATGAAATTATCTTTTGATTTGAATTTTATTTAGTACAAGTCTTTCAACATACATGTCCCTATTTTTAAAGTGTTTCCCCGTCAATCAAAACTGACATCTAATCTATCAGAATAAGTTTGTCAGGATGACTGGCTGAGTAACTGGTTGGTTTTCTATCACACGTACAGTCTGCACCAAATGAGCTAGTAGGCAGAGATTTTCAATATTCATCTTTTAATATGTTTGAAATTGTTTCGTGCCCCCCCAAGAAAAAAGTATTAAACAGGGGGATGTTTAAAGTGAAATCATGCAGAATCGATCCCTTAGTGTGTGTTAAGCAGCATCTACGTCTTTTTTCTTTAATTAAACCATTTTCAGAGATCACAACAAAAAACAAGCGAGAGAAGTATTCTATCAATTGATAATCCTTTTTCTATTTTTTAATTGATCACCAGAAAACAGTGTGGTTCAAAAAGATGGTAATTTGACGGTTTCTATTGAGTATCTAGAACCGTTTTTTTAATCTCTCTTAGACAGAATTCGTATGTAGACATAGGTAAAAAAAAATCTGCAAATGAAGAACGATGCCTCCTAGTGACGGTCCTCCTCCCCAGCAAAATATCAACGTGTGTTAATTTGATTCAAAGATGTCTACGACCGCTGGATGACTTCAGCCAATCAAATAATACAAGGCAGACAGGCAAAAATCAATTTCTCTATGGCCGCTCACTTTCCACCAATGAAAGAGCGTTTTGACTGAAAGAACCAGTTAATAACCGTTTACACTTTAGCGATTCAGTGTTAGGCGCCTTTGACGGCACAAGTGTCTGACTTCAATTCAGGTTGAAGCCTCAGTCGACAACCGCTGCTATATGCAAGCTTCTATTATCTGAAGGAAATTAACCATCGTCGCACCGCAGACAACGCTTGAAACTAAAAGCCAAAAAAGTAATAAAGAAAAATGATAATTCCTTCAGCAGGTGAAGAATTAAACGTATGGATTCTTAGATATAATTGCACGTCAAGAATTTAGAATGAAAAATAATTCCAATTTTGTCAGGGTAGTTTCCTTTTTTTGCGTTTTCGAATTGAGACATTAATTTGTCTGGGAAAGTTGCACGTCAGGAAATCAAGTCGATATTTGCACTTAAAAAAATAAAACTCTCGAACTCATCCAAATGAAAAGAAAATCACTGTTTATATTCAAGCCATTAACCTTTGTTTATACATAAAACACGATGAAAAGTGTTCTTTGTGAAAGAGGCATAGAGAAAGATAGAAAAAGAAAATAGTATACGACAAATATAATTTCATCAGTTCAAAGCCTTATCTTATTAAGTACATGTTTGCCACGCAATCGAAAGGTAGATTATTTCTATATGTTTGACGGCCGAATGGCATCAAGCATTTATCATTTAATTACATAGAGAAAAAAAACTTTAAAAGCGTAAGAACCTAAAAAGCGCATGACCTTTATCTTGAAAGGCACTTGGGATTGCAACAGGTTAGCAAAATGTTTCTTGTACCAACCAAAAAGTGTATGATAGGAAGATATTCGAGTCTAAGCAGTCAGGTATATTGTAGTAGTTCAACCTTCAACCTACCCACAGCGAACGACGCAGGCGGACATAGAAGTTTTTTTTTTATTGGGGAGGGGGTGGAGTGCTAAATGATTTGAAGTCTTTCATGAATAGAAACTAATTTACAGACAGAAAGGATCATAGCAAACTGGACGGACCTACGTTGATATATATAAAAGAGAAACTAATATAAGTAGGTATACAGAGGAGAGATAAGAGAAAAATATGGATTTAAGGAACAAGGTGGGGAAAGTATACTAATACTTATATCCAAGCAAGCGAAAATGAAAAAAGCGACGATATTAGAGCCAACGTCGAATTTGAAGTGATTCAATGTGAAAATCAAGCAGAAACGGGATGCAACAGGAAGCAGGACGAAGATATGATTTATCACCATACCAGCGAATGATTGAAAGTATCGATGAAATTAAACTGTCTTCTACTATTAGAACAGGAAAAAAAAACTTTTGCTCAATGTCAGACGAATAAGAGTTAAATTCATCTGGAGGACGAACAAAATAAAGCCCTTGGCTGCATTAATCACTTTGAAAACAATTATTTACGCAAATAAATGTATAAATTACTCGGGAATATTCGATTTCAGATATTTACTGATTGAAGAATTAAAGTAACACAATGGTGAACATGAAAACAGCAACAAACATTACAAATTATTCACTCGATTCCCACAGACATCTCTACAGCAGCTTTTAAGATTAAAATTTCCTTGGTTCTTGTTGCTTCTCGTATCTCACCAATACCAGTTACAAGTCACCGATGTGAAACTGAAAAAAAGCATAACCGGAATAGGAAAATTGAGACACATTGCTACGATTAGTCTTATGAGGTTTCCCTTGAGAGCAAGAAACAAGGAAGGAGATGAAGATGAATAGTGATTAAGGGCCGAGAAGAACATCCCAATGGTATTATTTGCTTGATATCACATTCGGTGTCCGCTATCGATTTTTTCTTTTTGCCCGGCTGCCAAACTGCAACCTTTGACCTTAAGCAGGACAGACAATCAGAAAGGGTAAAAAGAGAAGAAATGAAGGTCGTTGGTGGCGAAAATCTAATATTGACCCCTGACCCAAATGAATCGAAACTGATCGGTGATGTTGATTCTTGGTTTTGTCTTGAATCATTGCTTTAACATAAAGTCATTAAACGACGTAAAATCAATAATCTGAAGGAGGGGAATGATCAAATATCTTGGGAACTTTGACCTCACGAGAACATTATAAAATCGTTCGCTATGTGAGGAGACGCACTGTTTGTCATTGAAGGATGTAACAGTTTCGTCGTACTCGCTTTAAGTGAAGATTTTTCAAGTTAACTTTATGTTTACTATACACCTTTCGGGGACGAAAATAAGATTTAAATCTGGAAAACTATTAAGGATCTTAGGGTGTAAGAAGTACTCTAACTTGGCACCAGAGTGCATAACATTCTATCCGTCTTCATTACTCATAACATCAGGCTTTGAGCTACAATTAGCCAAAGTCCCTTAGCCTTTGAGCAATGATTAGCGAACTACTCCAGGAGATTATCATCGCTCTGTAATTAGTTAAACACTTTCTGGGCGTCCTACAATTGTGGCTTCTTGCTAGAAAATACTGGTAAATAAACCAAACGCAAGATATGAAATCTTCATTATGGCCTGTCAAGAATAGTGGAGCAATTGAAATAACTTTCATATCTCTTGGATTCCCGGTATAAAATGAATGTACAGCCACTAACACATCGTTCGCTTAAAATTCAGTATTCTTGTATGATCTAGACGTATGTAGAAGTATTTTGCTGAGTACAGGAATGTATCTTTATAGATCTGTTAACTTTGAATAACATTCTGAGAAACTCAGTCCTTTTTTCAGTCTTTATTAATCAACCAAAGTTTTATTTCCTAAACCTAACAGTATTATAAGGAACGTTACTTACAAATTTATACAAAATATCAAATATTATTCAATAGATGAGGATTCTTGCTCTTTTGTCCTGAAATGTCATCAGAGAAGATGCCTCTATCTGCGTATGCTTATAGCAACTTTTAGGTTGAAGTGGGCAGAAGGCATTATTTGCCTTAGATTTTACACGTTTTTGTTCGAATTATAATGATTTGCCTGATATTTCACACTGTTTTGCCAGAATTGAGGGGCTAGTCATTTGCCCCTTGCCCCTGCATCTGTCTACTCATTATGCATATGAGAAAAGAATCAAATGGATGAAATTTCTATGCATGTATAACTTTTTCACGGAACTCCTATCAGCAACACTCGTTACCTGATGGTTTCATGGAATCTTAGTTGAAGAAGGCTACTCGTTACTATAGAAATGCGAGAGTATCAAAACAACAACCCAATTCTTCCAATTTCAGACGATAGGAGAAAATGGTGCGACTTTATTCTCAATATTCTGAGGTAGTGACTTCAATTGCACAATGGTTTGTCTTAAATCCTTTTACTGGCATCACTAAAAGTATTTAATGATTCACTTGAAATGCTTAACACTGGCGGACATGCCTCGAGCCGATGAATTCACCAATCGTTGCACGCAACTAAATAAATATTCGATACAACTTAGTGATCGAAGCACAGACATTTTTCGCCGTTGGCTACAAAACTGTGGACCGTATCCTGAAGACACTTAGATAATTATTTAAGGGTAACAGCACGGCTCATTTAGTGTGCACACGGGGCAATTGGACACCCATATTATTTCTAATAGAGAGAAACCTCCAAGAAACCCATTTGCTGTTTGCTAAATATAACAAATCAATCAGACTATAAACACAGCTGCAAAATATTGATATTGCCATCAATATTAGAAACTGTCCACAAAAACTGTCAACATAGGTCTCTTCAGTTTTAAGGGGTTCTGTCTGACTGTTTGCCATTAAATGTGTCACTCGTTCAGGCTGCAACGATGCAACTAAAGGAAACTTTAACAGCTACTATGATTTGTTTTTTTAAAGATCCACCACAAATCTGTTTGATTTATAATGTGAGTTTATGCTATAATTGTCCCTTACTTTGTGTACGGTGGCGTTCACATTAAATGTTTGAGAATTTGGACTTTTCAGTTACGTAACAAATGGCGAAGTAACTTATTCATTAAATCTCGATTTTTTAATTGATCACCCCTAAATCACCGTACAAAAGACGTTGGGTGATTGACGGTTTCTATTCTGTGACAAAGAAAACCTCTTCGTGTTTTAATTTGATGGATCACCAAAAGGGAAAGAGGGTCATCTGATCAGAATATATAGATACATACTGAGCTGAAGTATAATGGTGGAGCAAGCCTATACCGTTGCTGATGAATTCAATCCTCACTGTGTGACTTTCATGTGTGATTTCAACCTAGACTAAGCCCACGGGTAGATGGGAATATTTTCAGAACATAACTCAGACAAAGAATCATAATAGACTTACTATCCAGCTGGCATAACAGCAGACACTTCCGACTTCAAAAAGCAGATACGATATTTTATAGCAAAAATCAATTCTAAAAACTTATTGGCCATCGCCGGGAAGTGAAGCTTGCAATGCGAAAAAAATAGCTATATTTTTGTAACACTTTTCCTCTAGAAAGTGTCAACGAAATCTGTCACCAAAACAATAAACATAGGTTTCTCCAGTTTTTAAGTTGGTGTGGCAGCCTGGCTGGGTAGGTAATCGTACAGGCCTAACCAATGGAGGTAGAGGGCTCTAATTCGAAAAGTCATTCCTTATGTCTTAAAAAACGGTTTTCAGCGGGGGTGTTCCATTCTGAATGTAAGTTTATGCTAAATTGGCCTGTTAGTTTGATTTTGGTAGAATTCACGCTTGTTTTGTGAAAATACAGACGCTTGTAATCAAATCTTAGCAAAAGGCGAGGGAAATAAGTTGATTACTTCTTTTTTAAATGTTTTAATTGATCATCCCCAATGCTGCCAGATCACTTTGCTCGTGATGCAGTTTCTATTGATTGACAAATCAGACCATTTTTGTTGTGCTTTTCTATTTTTCTTTAAATTTATTTTTGTTTCTCTTAAATGCGTTAAGCTCTTAAGAGTGAGTATCGATCTTTCCCTATAGGATATAGAATTGAAGACATCGATCTCGCAGGTTTCATCTTTCCTCAGCGTCGATGGAATAAAACTGGCAACTAGTGACGCCGTCTGCCTTTCTAGCTGGTCGACATGGCCGTCTGTCAGAACATTATTTTCGCAGAGTTATTTTTGGGGGTTAAATTTCTTTTTGATTTTATTTTGCTCCGAAGCAATTTGCAAGGTGTCAACGGAGGATTACGTAAATCAGATCGGCCGTCTTTGCGATCAATGAATTCTCTCTTTACTGTAGAAAATCTCTTATTTGCTACTCGTCCATTGCTGCTTCATTGACGGTTATCATCCGTACAATTGATGGCTGCTACTGATACGACAAGTGCGACTGACAGGATTGGGAAGAAAGAGCAGGATGAAGAAAGATGGATAGTTTAACGAGAGGATAGGAAAGTTGACGGTAGAAAAGAATTGAGTCCAATGAGGGGAAAGTGGAGTAAAGCAAAACTAGATTGTTTATTAAGAGGGTAGGTATGGCAAGGGAAAGAAGGATTGCAGCAGAGCAATTAGAGGGGTATCAACGAAGGGTTCGGCTGTTCAGATTTTTGACCGAGTTCAATTAATAAACTGTCATTAGTCCATGACCCTTTTTTTTGCTGATAGTAAGCCTGTATGTACAGCAACAGACTCGGCGGATGACTGATATTATGTATGACAAGTATTGCCGGAAGCTTAGGAGGAATTAGAGTTAAGTAGTTCTATAAGAGGCTAGAAAAAGAGGATTACTGGCAAGGAGTTGGATTTAGAGAAAGATGAAGGATCCGATTTATGTGTATGTTTATTAGTTTGTGCTCAATTCTTTAGGTACCCATGTTCCAATGTTCTTGGCCATAATGTTTTGTGTGCACACTTGAACATTGGTATCGGTACTTCCGTAGGCCTCTTAATTTTTATTTTATCTTTTTTCATTTTTGTGAAAAAAAGAAGCTTGGCCTTTTGGGAGACTTGACGGGTAAAGTTAAAAAATAATACCTACATTTTCCAGAATCTGAATGCTTTTTTGTTGAAGTTTTAATCTATTTTGATGTTTTTCAGGAGTCATAAATATAATTTTATTCTGACCATATTTATAATGGAATATCGATGATGGAGCTTTTTTTCACTTAACTTAACTTTTGATTCTACGGCTGTTCAAACATTGACTGTGATGGCGAGTTACCTCCAGTACTATACAACAAATGTTTGTCAGTGCGGTCAAATATCCATTTCGTAACATGTGTACCATATCAGATGTTCTGTTCATTCGATTAAAAAAAATGTTTTTCCGGATTTCTGACTGGAATCTCGAGAAATTCTTTGAATATGGAAGGTGCTGAGTGGCGTGATGGTACCCACACGGTAAGCAGAGACAGTTTTGGCCGAGGCTACTTTTGCTCAATTCTTACAGGTGCCTTAGGGAGAGGTAGGTATTCATTTGTTCCTTCAGTCATGGTAAAATAGCTGCACCATTGGAACCCTTTAGCCATGTAAGACAGTATGTCACAGAGAAAGTTACTCTGGCAGGGAAAAGGAAATTCCCTAGGTTAGCAGTCGCCGTAGCTGCACCCAAGCCCTGTTTAGAAATAGGTTTTGGCGCCTAGCCTTCACCCAGGGAAATCATACCATTGTTGTAGAAGCAAACAATCTCCATTGAAGGAATCCTATATCTTTCAAAATGGACGCAAACATTGCCTAATATACCCCGTGGATCAGAATATGTATGCATCATAAGATACAATGTAGAATGATATTTTTCTATTCTCCGTCCATTACAATAGACTCTCCCACTTCAACGTAATAATTTTACGGATGGAAATTCTCCGTAACCATCATTTAAAACAATACTGTTCTTTTACTGCAAAGGAATCAGCCTTTTCTTTTCTAAAATGCCATCTCGTTGAGTTTGAAATATTGATATCTATTTGTGTCTCCACAGGGGAGGAGTGACACAAGGTTGAGTTTAGATTTAGGACCCTCCAGAGAACTTGTTGATGGTTAGAGGAATCGTCAGCTCTTAGCACTTTCTTTTTTTGGAATGCCTTGGGAATTACTTTAATGACAGGTTTGATAAATATTCATGAATACTTCTTGGGGATTAACTAGTGTATGTTAATATTGAACAACAGTAGCCATCAAAGTTGGCCACTAGTTCTATCTCTTTTGATTTATGCATGTGATGTATTCGTTTTAGTTATTTTTTTGGTTTGGTTCCCGACTTGAAAATTGGCATCAGTACTCCATTGGACCCTTTCTAAATTATATTTTTTAAATTTTTGGCAAAAACCCGTATTGGACTTTTTTCAAGCCTTATTTTGACTGTTTGATTTGTTTGTGTGTTCTATCGCTCCTGGCTAAACTGTTCTGTCTACAGACTTTGTTATTGCCATCAGTACACCATTATACCCCTACTGAGAAAAATTGATTTTTTGAAAAAGCTTTCTGTGTATTTTCTGAGCCATTGTTTTGACGGGATTTTCGATAACATCTAGATTCTCTTGAAACTAGAAGTTTTTAAATGTTTTTATTTTTCTTTACCTTATTTTAAAAGGTTTCCAGTAGAGAACGCCACTGATACTCTAACTATGATTTATGCTGACAATATCTATCCTTCGAATTCGTTCAGTTGACTTCGGATTTTCATGTGACGGTTCTTCAATTATTGACTATGATAGCGAGTTCAATATTGGGAAAAAGAAATTTCCTGTGGATATTGTTTTTGTTTTATTCATACAATGTCAGTCGATTCATTTTCCTGTCATACTTATGTGAAATGTTTTCCGACCACATACTATATGTTCGTTGTGTTTGTCGCGCTGGGAGGCTGTCTCCAACGTTGTATAATGTTGATTATTCCGAAGTACTTTGTTGATCTCTCACAATTTACACCTCTCTATCCGACCGTGGGGATTGTTAAGCAAGATATCATTCTTTTCTCAGAAAAGCAAAATGCATAATGCATGTACACAATCCCTGATCCGAAATTTGTGGGACCAAAAAATTTTGCCAAAATTGGGAATGAAGTTTCTGCCTAATTTCTTCACCATCTGTTCTGATGTCCAACAAATCCCCCATTAACGTCGTGATTAAACTGCTAAAGACCATGATTTCAAGCTTAATAACATTGAGCATTGATGAAACTGATCTCACCTTCAACACAATCATCTAATTAATGTCAGTTTGAAAATTTTGCAACTACGTTTAGTCGAGAAAATCACTCCGTAATTCGACCTACAATAATTTATATTGCCATGTATTCATATTTTTTCTCAACAAGGGTTATTATTAGTTCTGTAACACAAAAACTTTATCCAAAATTTGCCGATAAATATTTTGCTTTCATACTATACCAACTGAAATGAACATCATTAGAGACATTTCTCTGCCCACGGCTTGTATATTTCTACATCTAATTTCTTAGTGTTTT
>OY735218.1:50168680-50196180 GCA_963457665.1 Thysanoteuthis rhombus
AAGGGAGTTCTTGTGCAATTGGTGATTAAGAAGAGTAGACAAGAAAGAAAGAAATATGATGAAGATAGAAAAAAAGAAAAAGCACTAAATCCCAATTAAAAAGTTTTGTAACACCAGATAATTCAACCGAGTGCCCATACCTTTCCATTTTTCTTTCTTTCTATTTTTCTTTCTTTCATAGTCTTTCTTTCTTTCTTTCTTCCCCCCCTCTCTCTCTCTTCCTCTCTCTCTCTCTCTTCCTCTCTTTACTTTTTTCATCTGTTTTTTGTTTTCACTTTTTCCGTATTTTCTTTGTCCTTTTTTCTCCTTTCTTCCGTCTTTGTCTCTTTCATTTCGTTGAATCGTAGGAATAGAATTTATGTCTATCTATTTCCCCTCTTCTCTCTATCCATCAGAATGATTTTTTAGTCATAACCTGAAGTCTGGAATTGTCATTGTAGTTAGGTAGGAAAAAGAAAGTCAACACAGTAGGAGTTGGATAGAGAATACACATTCAGTGACAGCAAAAAAAATTTCTCCGTCGATTCACTTCTACGTATGAGTTGAAAAACATTTTAGTCTCCCCTGACATTTGAATATGGCGCAAGTGATTGAACATATTAATTCTGAATATTAAGTTGATTCAAAAATTACACAGCATCATATTATGTAAAATATTAATGAAATCTCTGGAGTGTATTTGGAGTTAACTCAGTTGTTCAATGAAATGTTGTTATTCTAACAGAAGTAACTAGTAGGATGAGTTCAATGGTCTGAAGAACTGTTAACGTCTTAATTATTGCTAATTGCATTTTTTTGTCAGTGTTCAAAACACCTGTCTTCTTCTTCACGTCACAGGAAAAGTCGATTGGAACAATCCAGTCACTAGAAATAAAAATGGATTTTACAGCGAGAATCCCAAGTAAACAAACTTTCTCAACCTTCTGGAGTTTAAATTAGTCTGTGTTCATTTGGGATCTTCAATCCGTTTTGCTCGCTGTAGGACAGAGTCAACCACACATGGAAAAATCAGAAGACAGCACAGTATATTACAGAAAAGGGACGAGTTAGAGCTACCATAGAAACAATCAGAGAACACAAATAGCAATGGTCTGGAAATGTAGCAAGAATGTCAGGAAACTGCTGGACTCACAACGTGAATCCCCAGAGATCATGTGCAAAATTGTGGCTGAATTAAGTTGAGTTGGCGTGATGAGCAAGATAAATTCAGAAAGTACCAGTGCGGCAATTTCCAATGACGGAAAGGTCTGGCAAATCCTGGGGAGGGCCTATGTCGAACGGCAGCACTAAAAGACTGCTGCTGCTGCTCCTGATGATGATAATGACAATACCAGTATTCTATAAGAGAGAGATTTTTTTTAGATTCTCACCGGAAATTACGAGTCGTGTCAATTCAATATCAACCATTTAGAGCTTGCCTATGGTAATACTGCTTTAGCTTTCTTCAAAGTACTCAACCTTATGGCCTTATACTCCTATATTTGCGTCTCTTACAATTTTCTGCCGGTGTTGTCATGAGCAACTCAGTTATGTTCTCTTGATGTATGATCTGAAATCTCTTTTAAAAGAGCGAGAAGGAGCAAAGATCCAATTCTGAATTGGGGATTGGGTGCAAACTGAATCTAGTTGAAGTTGAAGTTAATAATGACTTTCTCCAATACGTGTCCCATACTTATGACTTTGTTTCAAAAGTAAGCTAATCTTAGTAGATTATAAACGTACCTATAATATGTTATATGCTTTTTCCAATCCCTGTGAAACACGGAGAACCCCCTGTCACAGATGATCTTTGCCCACAAATCCATTAATAACACCATCTAATTGGTATGCATATCTCTCTGCATTCCCAAGGGAGATTCTTCCAAATGTCACATAATGAAATATACTCATCACATTAGACTCTCCTATCAAGATACTGCGGTACCCACAGATCCATTAGTGAGACTGAGAATCTTTGCTAAAGCCATTAGGTTATAAATAAAGCCAAGAGACAAATTCACGAGATACTTCAATTCTACTTGCCACAATCCGTTTATGGCAGTGATTTGAAAACGTGGGCTCCAGGGAATATTCATTAAGGGGTGGGTGCTACAGGAGAAATCAAAAGAGGAATTTCAGTCATGTAAGCGCTGAGAACCATGCAACGTGCACATGAAAGAATAATGCTGGGCCTCACATGGAGAGACCACAAAACAGCACAGCACATCCAGGAAAAGACAAGAGTTAGGGACATCATAGAATCCATAAAAAATCTCGAATGGCGGTGGGCTGGCCATGTTGCAAGAATGGCTGACAATCGATGGACATCACGACTCACATCATGGATTCCCCGAGACCATATGTGCAACCGAGGCCGGCAAAATGTTAGATGGAGAGACGAGCTAGACAAGTTCAGGAAGTACTGGCTCCGTGACGCCCACGATAGAGAAGTGTGGCAAATCCTGGGGGAGGTCTATGTCCAACGACGGACGCTAAAAGACTGATGATGATGATGATGAAGGAACATCTTAGAAGTATGACAACAGATGGAGCAAAGGATTAACCGGGTGGTGTTCGTATAAACAGTAACCAAAAAAAAAAAGAGGAGAGTCAGAAGATGTAGATAAAGAAAGGTTTTCCTGCAAGCAGTGACAAACTTCAGCGCAGTCACAATCATCATGTAAGGAGACATAGGTTTTTGACAAACAGTTGAGTCATAACGGCTGTTGATAATGATGATGGCAACGATGGTCTAAAATTCATCATCATCATCATCGGTCTTTCACGTCTGTTGTTAGACAGAGACTTTCCCCAGGATTTGCAACACTTTTCGATCATGGGGGTCGCGAAGCTAGTACTCTCTGAATTTGTCTAGATCGTCTTTCAAAATTGGGGTTAGTTGAGGAAGCTCAAACCTACGTTGGGAGAAAGTTATATAAGCCTTCGGAAACCGATTTTTAGATCAATGGATTTGAGTAACGTTGGTATAAAACTATTGCATCTTCGAGAAAAAAAAGTCAAGCCATTAAAGACCGAAATATAAGATCCAACTGATGCAGATTGGTGAAAGGGACAAAGGATTACAGCAGCCGATATTCATTCTGATGGAGAGAAGAGTAGCATTTCCAGTCATATACTACATCTCATGATTGACAATCGATACATCTGCTGGAGCCATTCACACGTTCTTTTCCAAGAAAAACAGAAACGTCAACTGAAGGAGAGAGAGAGCAAAATCCTATTCTGTCGTCTTTAATCAAACTAGGAAAATTTCTATCTAGATACGCACTGCTCATTCACGGTCGTAATGGAAGGGGATCGAAGAATTCTCTGTCCAGCAGTCATCTCATGATAGTTTGCAATGATCATATATATATATATATATATATATATATATATATATATATATATATATATATATATATACATATATATATATATATATATATATATATATATCCCCATGCATCTCTGCACGTACATAGAAACACTCCCTGGAAACTCTCTCTCTCTCTCTCTCTCTCTCTCTCACACACACACACACACATGCACGCACACACACACAAACACACACACACACACACATATATATATATATATATATATATATATTGTCACTGAGAAATTATATTGCTCCTAATCAAAATATTGATGATTATTTGTCCTCAGTCACCCCAAATCACTCCACACTCCAGGGGTATTGCGGCAACATCCTTGGGTTATCCACCCCTTCGTTGATTATTGATATACCAAGGCGACTGCTTTCCCGTTTGTCAATTCTTTGATCCTAAACTCCATCATATGCCAAATAGTGTTCTTTAGATTGCTTCACAAAGAGAAAGTAATTATTAGTTTCTAAGTTCAAACAACAATGTGGGAAATTAGATACAAAGGGTCGGATTATAAGTGGTATTGTCCTCTAATCAGTTCCCAAATCATTTAGAAGCCAATGTCGGAGATGAAACTTGAAGAATGAAATTCTTACGACTTGGCTCAGACTCAAAGACGCAGAATTCGGCAATCTTACTTGAGCAATTACAAATAGATGGTTCCCCTTTTTACATTCTGCGCATTGCATTGTGGGGCTTGTAGTTGAACCGCTGATTCAAAAAGTAATGTCAAAACGAACTTGGAAAGAAAATATGGAAACATTCTGTATTTTATTAGATGAGCAATGATTTTTTTTACTAAAATCTAACAAATAGTAGTGATTGTGTAATTTAAGAAATGCAGGTGATTTTTGTGTTGAGGTTTCCACAAATATCCTAATGAAAAAATTGTGCAATACTTTTTTCAATATCTTCTATTCGACAAATGTACGTACATAATTTTCACAGATTATCCTCAAATGTTTGATCTTACTAATAGGGTCACGATTAAAGCAATAAAACTTCTTATGATTTTGAAGTTGTTCTCTTCAACCAGATTGTGTCAACCATCCACTGCTACGGTATCCTCAAAGTCAGTTGAGATATTCAAGTCTCTTCAACAATGTATCTATGAAGAATGTATTTCTGTTTCTTGCTTATGCTGTCCTCATAGGCCAAGGCTTGAATGTCTTCGGACATTTTCTGTCGAAACGAAAACATCTTTTTCGTGTACATTTTTATTCGTCTGGAAAATGCTCTGAAAAAACTTCATTGCGCACAATGACAGCTAGCTTTTTTTCCTCATTAGTGAGATCAATGATTGGAGAAAAATCCGAGGAAAAATTGCGTTAACACTTAGTCAAATCGAATATATAAAAAAAATCACATTAATCTTGGCTAACGTTTCGTGAATAAACAAACATGACATTTGC
This sequence comes from Thysanoteuthis rhombus, assembly GCA_963457665.1. Taxonomy (NCBI): domain Eukaryota; kingdom Metazoa; phylum Mollusca; class Cephalopoda; order Oegopsida; family Thysanoteuthidae; genus Thysanoteuthis; species Thysanoteuthis major. The sequence continues at coordinate 50,173,461 of OY735218.1, forward strand.
TGTTGCGATATTTTTTTTCATCAGAGAATTTGTGCAAACCTCAATAGCAAAACATTTCCCATACATTACCAAACATCATCTATTTTTTGGATTTTAGAAAAATTTTCACAATTTATCGAATAAAAAACAAACTTTTTCTCATGTTTTTAACAACACTATAAAACTGCTTAAGTTAGCTGTTGAACGACATAACCCCACAATGCAATGCATGAAGAAGTAAGACAGAGAACTCTATATTCTATTTATATTCACAATTGCAGTGACTATCGTAGAGTGGGCAAACGATTTTGAAAGAATGAGCTCCAAATTTTGGCAACTAACTAACTAACACATATTCGGGTCGATTTTCATTTACATTTTCATAGAAAATCCTATGACTGTGTATTGTGTAAAATTGTGTAAAATTCGGCTATAATATCATTTTTTACATGATATTACATAGAAATCATCGAAATCACACAGTAGCAACAAACAATTTGCACGAATACTTATAGGTTCACACTTAGTGAAATCTGCATTGGTATGGCCGATGAATTATTGAATATACCACCAGATAAGACAGGAAGAGCTGAATACATCACAATAGAGAACGCATTTTCGCTGAACACTTTAATTATATGGTTCCAATATGCTAACTTCAGGTTAGGTATGCATCCAATGGCCTAGCTGTTTATGCCATGAAAAGTTAAACTGACGAATTCAAGTCCTCACTAGCACTTTTGGGAAAAACATGAATCCACTCTGAAGTCACCACTAATGGATAAAGTTATATGAGAGATTAAAACCCTCAAACTTCTCAGGCTGCCCATCTGAGAGCATGCTATTGACAAGAGCATACAATAAGCGCACAGTATGTAAGATAAATTCAATCCAACGGATATTATTCTGAATTACCCGACCAATATAGATATTCACGAATATAGAATGCAAACAGAGGTGTAACTACGACATAGACGCATAGAAATGCAGATCATGAACGAATCATAAGTGATTTAAGTGGAGCCACTCTGAATCCTAGAGCCAATTAGGAATAGACATCAAGGTGATCACTGAGAGAAAGTTAGATCGAGTCGATTGGAATTAGCTTCTCCCGCCTTGCGAAAAAAAAGGTATCTCCAAAAGATGAATACATCTTTTATCTCTATGTGTGTCGAATTAGCATTGAAGAAGTTGAACCATAATGAAAACAAGATCCTTGGTAAAGAGAAGTTCTTGATTCATTTTGTCGGTCTTTCTCAAAGTTTCTCTACCATGTAGTCGACATTGATCATCAGCAACAAATTGACAAGCAATAAAAAGTGGCAGTATGCATCCAGTTGCAAATAGATACTTGCATTACAGGTGCTCTGTGATAAAAAAAACGGTTAGTATGGAACTTTTTTGCTTTCAGTGAAAAGAACTTAAATAAATAGGCATTTGATAAAACTGATTTGATCTCTTTCAAACTTTTAAAGGTTCTGCCACCAGGAAATTATTCAATTGATTTTTTCGGAAGGAGAAAGTGGTAAATCGGATACTAGGAGGATATGCAGTATAGCAACACTGACACACACGAACACATGCATAGAAACATACTTTCATATGCATGTATGTGTATATATATACGTATGAGTATAGTATATATATATATATATATATATATATATATATATATATATATATATATATATATATATGAATGGTGTAAATATATGTATGTATATAAGTGAACAATAGGAGATTCTACAAACTTGGGAATGAAAATATATTGAGACTTTATTTGTTAGTTAATTATATCATAAGTAAATGAATTAGTTTGCTATGAATGTTTCGAGGATGGTTCCCATATTCAGTACCATGTATATATTAAGTGGTTAAGAGATTTCTATAAAAAACAAATTTAGTATACATCTGTTGCTTTGAAAGTGGAATTGGAAAAAATGAGGATTTGTAGGAGCCTATGGTAGTGAGTCCTGACTGTTTCATATTTGTGAAGGAATCCGTGGTAGTTTGGTTGAGAATTTGTTGGAAGCAGTAGCAGCAGCTATGGACATTTTATTTTTTGTGCTGGTCAGAGGAAGTAGGCACTCGTAAGAATTGTCCTTCAAGAATTCTTGGCAGTTTGTTGATGGTTTACTCTTAGGCTATTTGGGTACTTAGTAAATTGTCATTGCGGCTACGATTAAAAGTGGTCGAGGAAACTGGATATTCGTTTGAGAAGGTCCCCGTCATACACGACTGGCTATTAGTTTAGAAAGACATGTGCGGTATCCATTATGGTCATTGTAGATGTCTTAAAAAATCAGATGGCTCTCAGTAGTACAAGTAAAAAGGACCATACAACGGGTGTCACTAGGTAAGGGCCCAGGTGACTGTCAGAAGTTCCAAGAGTTCAAAATTCATACTAAAAGAATAATCAAATGTGATTAGGGGTATAGATATTATAGGGGGTTTAAGGGAATAAAAGTAAGTATATTCAAAGGTGCTTAGGCCTGGGTAGCAGAGTAGCCTCAGGTGCTGTTTTGAATATATATATATGTATATATATATATATATATATATATATATATATATATATATATATATATATATATATATATATATCAATATACATATATCAATATACATATATTTGTATATATCTATCTATCTGTATATTTTTATGTATAAGTATGCTTGAATGTATGTATGTGTGTGTGTGTATATATATATATATATATATATATGGTACGATTGCATCTGTACAGATTTACATACATATACATGCACAATATTTTATACGTGTGTTTCTGTATTTGTGTATGTGTTTCTGTGTGTTTTTGTGTGTATACATGCACACATTTTCAAAATAAATAGGAGTAAGAGAGTAGAAAGTATGCATATATTTGTATGCGTCGACAAACTTAAATATTATTCAATTTCAGGTTGGATATTCCCCCGGGTGGGAATTTGGCACTCTTTGATAGAATAAGAAGGGAAAAAATCTAGAAATAAAGAAGGGAAAAGGTCTGGTTAGTCAATCAATAGAATCTGTCATGCAACTGAAGTCTTGTTGCTGTATGCCGTGTTGGGGATGATCAATCAAGGAATAATCAATGAATAAGTTCCTACTCTCGCCTAATTCTTTTTTCGATCACTGAAAAAGTCTGAATTTTAATGAGAAAACAAGCGTGAATGTTGTTAAATTGAAAATTACAGCAGCTAATTTAGCATAGAAGTAGATAGTAAATCAAAGCCTTGTCTAAGAAGATATTTGAGGAAATTTTTCCAGCACAAATCAGAATGTTTTTTCTTGACGTAATAAGGTGTAAATGCCTAAATTTCAGCCCACTAGCTCCTTTGGTGCAGCCTGTATGTGTGATACATACATAAATACATACATAGCAGTCAGCCAGACAGCCTGAACAACTTAAAAACAGAGGAAATCTACGTTGCCATTTTTGGTGATAGTTTTTGTTGACGTTCTCTAATATCCGCTTCAATGTAAAAAGAGAGAAATTGGTTGAGTTAAAAGCACCGTTTGAACATCATTTTTCGGCCTTCTCATGGCGCGGCCTTTTGAAACGTGCCTAGCATTTAAATATAGAAAATAGACATCATTCGTTTATCTATTTCTTACATTCCATTTAATTTATTTACCTTTTATATTTGTTCATGTTTCTTGGAATGATGCCAGAGAAATCCAATACACCTGAGTTTAGGGATTTTTTCAAACCTTTCCTAACCCGTATCGATTGCCTGATATAAAAAGAAATATCTAGAAAAGAAATTTCGTGTAATAATTCTGTATTTCATATACATCGGTTCACAGAATTCGATAAAAATGTGTGTATCACTAAAATAGATAAACGCTGATTCTTTGCTTCCAAGCGTTAACTGATTAATATTAATTCCTGATAAGCATTGTGCATACACACATTTTGAAACCAGCGTATTGAAAGAACTTATTGAGCCTTCAACAGATTTCAAATTATGTACGTAGCTTATAGTCTTTATTGAAACAAGAATCATAACGACAAAGCACCCATCGTCCGTGGTTGGAATTGCAGCAGGAGGAAGACGAGTATATAGTCTTCCTTTGATTTGATTGATTCTAATACTTGTAAAATATTGTGATAGCGAAATATTCTGCGAATACCATTTTCAATAAAAATCGTAAATGCCTTTATCGGACATATATATGGACTTTGGATACATATGACAGCTGTTGGTGAAAAATTGATCAAATTATATGTTACAGCATTTAATAAGATCGTACCACTTATTGACACCACACCCCTTCTTCCATATTTATGTTGTTTAATATAACTAGGTCCGACGGAGAGACCGACCGATTGAAAAGATGTAGAGACACATCTAAAAATATTGATTACCCTGGCTGAATTCAAAAGTGAGCATAAAATTATTTCACAGGAGAAGAAGGATGTGCAGCAAAATGTGATAGAAGATTGAGAGGAATATTGTACTTACCTTGGCACGATGGTTACCATGCTAGTATCTTGGACTAACTGACAATCATCTTGAGACTGATCTTCCTGAGGGCTCAAAGTTGTAAGCTTTGTGCCTGATCAAGTTTTGCATGGTGAATAACCACTTTTTTTCTGACTGCCAATACGTTATTGTCTGCAAACTTATCTCATGTAATAAGTCATTGGTATCGTGAGTAAACCAACTTGTGTGACCTCATGGCAGACTCAGCTAAAGTAAATCAATTAATATTTAATACAACAACAGTACGATAATCAGCAAACTAGATCTAATTTGGTCCAGGTATCTGCCCTACTACTGTGGCCTTGTGCCCAACATAGTCAGAATAACTAAAAAATGAATTTCAAAGGGGTACTTTATAAGAATAAATCAAGGAAATTTAAAGGAAGAGAACTCATTTATTTACTCAAGAAATCAATTGCAAATGGAGACTTTTTTCCTTAACAAGACAAATAAAGATAACCCTGAATTAAATTAGAAGGTATGCTCGGGCTATATTGGATTAATTTGAAAAAAATTAAATAAAAAGTATATGTGTCCTCTATCTGTGATGTTATCATTCAAAACATGACATCTAACAATTATCCATAATTGATGACCTGGTTTCATTGAGATAAACTTAGAAATTCCCGCCGTTGGAATCAAAAATTGAGTCCAAGTTTTATGTCACTGGTTCATATAAAACATACTAAATCTTATAAAACGGGTATTTCAATTCAATATTCATAGCAAAAATTGATAAAATGTTTTACTCAGGTTTTAACTATCTCTTACTTTATGAAAACTATCCAAAAATACTTCCTGAAATGGGAAATTTTTCTGTTCGACTAGTTGCATTTGAAAACCAAAACGGATCTTATTTCCAAGTTTTATTTTCAAGTCGAAAATTTCACTGATACGATCATTATCATCATCAGCAGCAGCCTTTTAGCGTCTGTCAGTGGACATTCCCCTTCTCCAAGATTCGCCTAACCCCTCTATCATGGGCTTTGCTGAGCGAGTACTTTTTGTATTTGTACAGCTCATCATGCCGTCTTGCTACCTATCGGCCACAATTTTGCATATGACCACTGAGGATTAACATTGTGAGTCGTGATGACCAGCAATTGTCTTATATTCTCGCAGCATATCCAGCCCATTGCCATTTGAGTTTTCGAATCGTTCATATATCTCGAACTCCTGTTTTTTCTCTGATATACTCTGTTGTCTTACAATCTCTCATGGTAGATTGAGCATAATTCTCCCCTGTGCACTTTGTATGGTTGTTAGTTTGAGAGGCAGTCTTTTGGTTATATTCAACGTTTTAGCTCCATGGGTGACCATCGTGATAGTGTAGAATTTTTATCCCCTTCTTTTCGGACTATTTGAATTTTTCTTGTTCTTGAAACTCAAGTTTGCTCTACGGAAAGCTTGCCTACCTTGTGTGATTCTTCGCCTTATCCTAATACAATAGACTCAGGAATTGAATTCTAACCAGTTATTTACACGAATTTCATAAAACTGTTTTTGTTTTCATATGTGGAATTCTAATTGTTTTCCGGTCGCCTCGGAGACTTTTTGATAGGTTTCATCTTCAACGGTAAAGATATCACGAGGGTAATTGAATTCAGTTCGGCCCAGATGATACTCAGAAGTTTTCATAAACAAGTTATTGATAACTATTCATCAAATGAGGAATAATTCAAAAACATTCGCTTTAAGGGAGGGGAATCGTTTGGGTAGTGACTGCAAAAAAAGTATGTTTTGTCCGAGGGGACCAATAAACCGAATCAAGGTTAAGAACCCAATTTTGTTGTGTCAATATATATATATATATATATATATATATATATATATATGTATATATATATATAATCAAATAGATACGTATGAATATCCCGAAGTGAAATGATTCCAAATTGTGTCTCTTACAGTGTTTTCTTTCGAAATTTCGATTATATATATATATATATATATATATATATATATATATATATAATTAATAATCGTATCATGAACAGACAGATGTTTCATTGTATTACAACTCTCCAGTGTGGCTGTAGACTATCCAACATCCAGTACCACGAGATAGGATTGAAACCTTTGCTTTAGATATTGTTGTGCATGTTTATGCTTATGTCTCTGTAAGTGAATATCTCTTTGGAAAGCTTCTTCTCGATGAGAGGACCATGGATGGCATGTCGTCATATGTATATATATATATATATATATATATATATGTATATATATATATATATATATATATATATATATATATATATATATATATGTGTGTGTGTGTGTGTATGTGTGTTTCTGTGTATATGTTTGTGTATGTGTGCATGTGTAGTCTAGAAAGCTTTACAGCTTTAAACACTAAACTTCGAACAACCTTTTCAAAAGATTTCTTTGTGTCAATCCAGTCACCTATTTTCTCATATCTGCCGATGCAATTCACGTGTATCCTTCATTATCTTTTCCCTTTATTTGATATCATGAGACAATGTATAAATTGTTTCTTGTTGGGATCATCAGTTGTTTAACATGTAACTGTTCCAGGAATTCAAAAAAACGTAGCAGTTATATCAACATCGCTTCCCAGACGTGTGAAGCAAACACCACTTCCCTTTCTTACTTAATAGTTTCTGACATACATATATTTTGCCATTTTCTATTGGGCTTTATGTGTATTTGTTGCCTATGTTATCAAACAGGGCTCTCTCACATAGGTTACACTTAGAACGTTTTCAACGATGAGGATCAGTAATTATGAGAGCAGACATGACTCGCTGTGTCTGTTATTTCAAATGACTGTTCACCTATGTTAATATTGAATCTGTTGTATATCTCTGAATTTTTTAGATGGGGCATTATTGTTATTTCTTTTGATATTCGGACCATCCTCATCTTGGTTGTTTTTCATACAGCGTTTCGGCCGTTGCCCTCTACGGCCTTTATCAGGTATCATCTGATAGGTGTGAGGAAGTAACAAACTGAACCCTTTATTTATCTGACGGGGGTATATTGACTGCACTCCCCTCTTAGCATTAGTATTTATTATTATTATTATTATTATTATTATTATTATTATTATTATTTGGAATCTCACACCAGTTGCCTGGTGGTAACCGCTGGAGTTTGAGTGACAGCAAGTCTCCTCAAGTCTCCAGCCCTCCTCTCCTAGTACTCATAGGTCGCAGTAATTCTGCGATTTACAGTTTCACACCGGTTGCCCAGTGGTTATCGCTGAAGGCTGAGTGACAATAAGTCTCCTCAGGTCTTCAGCTAACGTCTCCTCTCTCTTTCGCATATCATGACAGAGCTACGATTCGTTGCAGTACTTATATCTCTAGCACCTTCCTCAGTACCCGTGCAGTTCCAAGTAGTGCTGTGGTCTGTACGGTCTCTATCCTCCCCCTAATCCCGATCTCCTCCAGTCTCTCCCTCAGCGTTTTGGGGACAGTTCCTAGTGCTCCCACTATGACCGGTACTACCCTGGTTTTCATGTTCCACATTTTCTTCAACTCCCTTGCTAGGTCCTGGTATTTTTCCCTTTTTTCACCCTCCTTCTTTTTTACTCTATGGTCTGCAGGCACAGCAACGTCTATTATTTGGCAGGCCTTCCTTTTTTTGTCTACTATTACTAAGTCCGGCCTTCTTGCCTGGATGAGGTGGTCAGTTTGGATGTCAAAGTCCCACAGTAGTTTGTGGTTGTCATTCTCCAAAACTGCCTCTGGCTTGTGCTGATACCACTTTTCCCCATGGTTGAATCCCATTTGTTTACTTAGTTCCCAGTGTATCATCGTTGCTACTCTATCGTGTCTTTGCTTATTATTATTATTATTATTATTATTATTATTGTCTCACACATGGACACATAGCGTAGAGGTTACAGAATCAGGCAGGATTACTGCTAGTAATCTCATGGTTCTAGGTCCAATCCCAGTGTGAGACAATAATAATACTACTAATGCTAAGAGGGGACTGCAGTCAATATACCCTGTCGGATAAATAAAGGGTTCAGTTCGTTACTTCCCCATACCTACCTGAAGGCTATATATATATATATGAGAACACGGGAGAGAGAGAGAAATATTTAATTCATATGTCGATTTTTTGGTCAATCTCTGGTCCCAACCAGGTGATGACTTTGTTTTCTATCATAATGAGAATAATCACAACCAAATATAGAAAGTAAAAATTGACTTCTCCATACCATAATTTGAAATCACATCCAACTGTACACCCTTCTTTTAGAACTGATAGAATTTCAAATCTAGTGTCTCCAACCAACATGAAATTTTATGTCATATTTTGTGATGACAGTTATTTCAGCTATCAACAATCTAGTGCTATGATCAATTCTTTACCTGAAAAGCTATTGTGAGGGCAGAAATGGAATACATTAACTGATGTGTAATTGGAATAGTATTTAGAAATCTACACAGACCAAAAAAAATTGGATTGATGTTCAATCAGATTAAAAATCTGAGACACATTTATCGATTAGAAATGTGCATAAACATTTTGTTGACAGCACAACGATGGATGAAATTGTCTTTTTGTACACACGCACACACACACACACGTATGTATATATATATGTATATATATATATATATACATATATATATATATATATATATATATACACACACACACACACACACAAAGGTGCATACATAATTCAGTAAGTAGATTAAAGATTGAAAAACATTCATCTTCACAACAAAACAACTATTTTAAATAAATCATGTTGAATGAACATTATGCAGTGAAAATCTGTGATATTTACAAAATTGATGCAACGCCAAGCTAAATCGTGGAATATGATAGTATGAAGATAATGTTGACTCTGTTTCCTATACAAAGAGTATTTATAACTCATAACTTATAACGGCACCAGTGTGAAACATAGGACTATGAAAGCTAGGTGCCACTTATCCACTCAAGCACCATTGCATTTAAGGGCTTATAAGCCATCCTCCTGTATTTCCCATAAAATGGGCCAAAAAGAGAAACGTAACCACGTTTGCCCAATCTAATATTAGCCAGAACATTGCTAAATATCCACTTGTAGAAAGAAGGGGTTCCTAAAAGTGTACACTAACACTAACTCTTACACATTTGTTGGTTATGTAGCTGAAATTATCTATTTTCATCAGAAATCAAACAATTCAAACCGTTCAACAATTAACATTAGCACAAATGGGATTTTTTACCACTTTGCAATCAGGAACTAGGCCATTGAACTTGCTCCTGAAATGGAGGTGGCAATGAAACCTTCAATGACATATTCAACTTGATTTTTCCGTTCATGGCAGACTATACCTTGTGGTTCCCAAAGCCTAATATGTAATCAAATACCGTAGTTCAAGTCAACATCATAGTTGTCACATCTCTTTTCATCTCTTTTACAGTAGCTTAAACAGGAGGCTATTCAAAATCCCCAAGAGAAGGGAGCTTCAAAACCTTGAACTATAATTATACAATAACATCTCTCACTAAGTGTTGGGGTATTCCCCTGGAGGAGCTTAGAACCCGACCAGGCCATGAAATATACCTGTGCTTTTGCAAGTTCAAACTACAAATAGCGGGGTCCAGGTATTTAGAATAATACCTTCGTGGGCCCTCAACCTGGGCAAATGATGGTTTGGTCCATATTGATCGTTACCAAAACGAGCCCAATTAAAATTTTCGCCCAGTTTATCCAGCAAGTGATATGAAAGAGGTGGATTAGGGGAAAAATAAGCAAAATTACAGACAAGGCTGTTAGACTCTGTCTATCTTAGATCGACTGGATAATTATAAGTAAGAGATGTATACTCCAAATAAATCATAATATAACGAAGAATTTGCCTATAGAAATGGTTTATTATTTAAGACGAGCTCAGTGTTCATTCTTATTGCTCTATTCACACAGATTTCTGCTGAATTCAATACTGGAAATTCTTTGATAAAGTTGACAGCATCGTCTGAATTGTTAGCCCTCCAGTATTATTGGCAGACAGCATTCCCTCTCGACAGTTCATGAATGAATGTGATTTTGCTCCTTCAACATAAAACCTTTAGCTTCTCAGTTCTTTGGGGGATTTATTCTTCACAAGTTATTGCGTAATTCCATTCTGTTTTCGAATTCGTCATAGAAATTTTCAGTATTTAAACATTGACGTAGATCCAATTAACTTGAATAAAAGCAAGACTGGTTGCTTCAGTATAGAACTGTACACAAACTCCAGAGGCGTAAACTGTACACACTGTCCATATCCGGTGAGAAAAAAGAAATCTTTCCCTTCTTCATTGTTTTTTTGGGGATAAGAAAATAAAGTATTACTCTAAAGCATTAAACATTTGTTGGAATTTTTTTTCAAAAGGGAACAGACGTTGTTTTTAAACACAAACGAAATAAATTTAATTTCTAGACGTCATCTAATTACCTCTGGTATTTATTTGATATTTATGGAATATCTGGATCGATAACATTGATGCGATGCAATCAAAGTACCAGGCTGCCTATCACACACAGCTTTGAGGTCTATTCGCCTGATGTATAGTTACATCAGAGGGAGACTGTAGTTTGATGATGAAGAGCATTTTTTTTTCTTATATAACGAACATTCATTTTTCTAGGTATTCCCTCTCTTTTTCAATAAAAATAAGCAAACTTCGCCATCACTAACATACAATAACGTCAAATTTGAAATAATAACTTTAGCTGAAGATATCGAGATCCCACATCATACATGCACACACACACATATATATATACATGTATATATATATATATATAGATATGAGAGAAAGAGAAAGGGAGAGAGAGAGAGAGAGAGAGAGAGAGAGAGAGAGAGGCCACCTGAAAGAAAAACTTGAGCTCATCACTGATTGAATATTTTTGAATTCTTATAAAAACAATTTTTTTCAAAAAGAACATGCGTACATTCACATCTCTTTCCATCTCTCTCTCTCTCTCTCTCTCTCTCTCTCTCTCTCTCTCTATATATATATATATATATATATATATATATATATATATGTATGTGTGTATATATATATATATATATATATATATATATATATATATATTCTTGCTAGTACACATGAAAATATATCCAAAACTACGAAGTTTCACTCAAAGAAGGGCATAAAGGTAGTTATGTATTTGAGAATTTCTATCGTCTTAAACCGTGGTGAACATCTCAAAATATTTTCAAATGAAAGAAAGAAAAACATTGTTGTTTTTTTTTCCATCTGGCGAGTAATTTTGCCGAAAGCTAGCAAAGCAAAATGGAAATTAATTTTGCTTCGCCAATTCAGCATTTACGCAATCGTTCGATTAACAAGTTTATATGGCCTACTTGGGATAAAATCAATCAGCATGGGGCAGATTGGAATATGCTTCCTAATTGCTGTGCGTGGTTAATATCCTTTTGTGAGTAAAATAAACACCTGAGGGAACAAATGCATTTGTTTACAACGGTTTTTTCAAGAATCCTTTCTCAAGTGACGTGACGCTGATAATATTACCGTGCAACGTTGCGCTTGTAATTGGCATGAATACTAGTTCATGACCGGTGTTTCTCTTGGATTTAATATCCGGCACGCAAGGTAGCGCTGAGCTCTTAATATGATGAAGTTGAGCGTTCGCACAAAGCAACAGATTTAATTTTGTAATAGCTTGGAAAAAAAAAGGACCGGTTCTAATAAAATTGTGGCCATAAAAAACGTTCATTACACATTTTTAACAAATTGTTAGAATCTTTGCAGATTTGGTATACAAATGTCAAGATCGAATTTCAATGTTTTGCCTATTTTGTATGTACCTAACTAGTCGAACCAGAGTACTTATGCAATTCGCCTGGAGTTTGGGATCTTCTGAAAGTCATATGAGCGTGAAGATTGAAAAGAAACGGTTCAAGAGATCTGAGTATATTTCCATAGTGAGCCCGAAGTATGTGAGCATTCAGTAACATTTTACGAGAAGGTATGTGACATTGGGACATTCCAACATGAAATCCTCAAGAGAAAAATAAATCAAGTGAAGAATTACACTTAGTCGGTTAGCTTTCAACAAGGTAGGCTCAACCTTCAAGAACGAATCAATTTCGTTCAGTGCAAAAAAAAAAGGTATTCAACCAATGCATCATCTTTTTAAGAAGTGCGTATAAATCATAATGTGTACCAATGACCAAACGTAAAAATTGATTTCTTTCAGAAATTATTTGTATTGATTATTCAGTTGAACCGTTTGATCGATGTCTCTTCCAGATAAAACCATTTTTAAATATGTATCTAAAATTCCCATTGGAGTCCACCATGGCGAGGTTATCGACCATCCCCAAAATATGCATTATTTATTTCCTAGTGAAGGGCAATTATTGGAAGACGGGAATTACTCAGGGAGACACAAATTCACAGATACACCTCCAACACCCACAAATGATCTCCCATCCTCTCTCGGTATACCCTTCTCTCTTTCTTTCCACCCTTTCACTGTAACCTTTCACGACTCTCTCTTCATTCTCGCTTCTACTTGTTACTCTTTAACAGTGACGAAAGTCAACAGTTTCTGAATGCTAAGAAGTTTTCTTGTGCATACCAAATTTGAATTGGTCCGTAGCGTTCATGCAAAAAGAGTGATAAAGAAAGAGGGCGAAAAAGGTAATTTTTTTTCCTTTTTTATACCACACAACGTCATATTATAGTTTTACATGGAAGCTCAAAATGAAAAAAAATATAGTTGTAGAAATAAACAAAAAAAAAGAAATTCAGTGTTTATAAACATAGTGTACTCATCATATAAATATTCATAACCTCCCCCCCCCCCTGAACTATACTGAATAATGGACAATATGTTACGTTTTGATTTTTGAGCTATGATTATATACTTTATGGGGATCTTTCAAAGGGGTTAACTTGAAGAAATCATTACAAAACAAGTTGTTTTTATAACAGAAACAAACGTTGACTCATAATATTGTGAGAATAGCAAAGCATTGCATAAACAAAGTCAAAGGTTCTGAAAAGAGTGTTTTTTCGTTGCGTCTTCCAGCCTTTTTTTTCTCTCTCAATTCGATACGTCTTTCCCTTTTCTCAAGCCTGCTCTCTTTTTCAGGAAGTCAGCAAATCTCGCTCAAAAAAAAAATCAGTCGAATTAATATTCAGCAGACACATTATTACATTGAAATTTTTCCACCTCGAAGTTCGGGTTTCGGTTTCATGCTTCGAATACAAAAATGCTTCTTTCTTCAAAAATTAAGAATATTTTCTTCACTGCATTTTCACTGTTGGCTGAAGTGAGGGCCATCAATACGGCTAGGGTTGTTTGTGTCCACTTAGCATTAAATCTCTTGTGAAAGGCGTCATTCTCCTTCTCCATGGGATTTATACAGACAAAGGTATAGTTGCTAAATCGTCAGAGAAGACATGCAATTTCAGGAACCATCTCTTGTACGAACAAAGAAGTGATGAAAATTTCTCAGCTGGGCCAGGAAAGGAATGACTTCAGTCCTACCCTATTACTCGAATCTGAGCGTTATATTGTCAGTGTAACTTGAACGGTTGTTGCTTTATATTGTGAAAAGCAAACTTGCAGAATTCTGGCGTTAATATTTCAATTTGATTTACGGAACTACATCAGACCAAAAACTATTTCAGCAAAACTGTGTATAATATAACCCAGTTTTACATGACTTAAATGAGAACCATGCAACGTGCACATGAAAGAATTATGCATGGAGAGACCACAAGACAGCAGAGTAGATCCGAGAAAAGGCAAGAGTCAGGGACAACGTAGAATCCATTATAAATCTCAAATGGCGGTGGGCTGGCCATGTTGCAAGAATGGCGGACAACCGATGGACATTACGACTCACGACATGGATCCCCTGAGATCACATGCGCGACCGAGGCCGGCAGAACATTAGATGGAGAGACGAGCTAGACAAGTTCAGAAAGTAGTGCTTCTGCGATGCCCATGATAGGGAAGTGTGGTAAATCCTTGGGGACGTCTATGTCCAACGACGGACGTTAAAAGACTGATGATGATATAACTTGGGAAGGAGATAAGCAACACAACACAACCATTTTCCCCCTGAAATGCAAGGATGGAAAAAAATGACGGTTAAATGAACGTGAGAAATTGGTTAGTGTCATAAAGTTACAATTAGAGAATTATCTGTGTGGTCTTCATACTGATTACTCCATAATTGGCCATTGTAAGCAGTTGGCTCCGTCAGGTAGATTGATCAGCACATAAGGGAGCACTATGTAGGAAGGTTTTTTTTCCGAGAAAGCTGAAAAAACGCAAATATTTTATTGATTATCTCCCTTTTTTTGTCCTTAGAATCATCTATTTTTATATATAAAGTTATCTAATTTAGCAACACTGGAGAGAAGTAACGAAATACTTCGAGGCTATATCTTTTTTTTTTTCATGATGGGTAGAAAATAATCTACCTGACGATTATTGCATCATGAATTTCAGCCTTTTCCAAATATGCATATTTGCCATGGTTGTCTCTTAAAATCTTATGATTAATGACTGAAAAATGTTGTTACAGTATAAGTTTATTTGCAGCGATGGACAAGTTTTTTGGCCCTAAGTAAACAATTCTTCCTTTTAAGCTATGTGCACTTTCAACTCAGGATGTTAAGAACACTTTCAAAGTAAATTGATTCTGTCCAAACTTCTGAAAGATAGTCTAGTATAAAACTTACGTGAATAAAGAAATGCCTTTTCCCCAAGAATTCATACTTTCAACCTGAATTGATTTCAATTTTAATAACGGTCTGTAAGATCAAAGATTCACTTCTGCAACTATAAGGGCACTGATCTACACACTTATGACAAATAGGTACTTGGACGAGTAGGACTTTGATATTGAGCTTATCAAGACGATCCCCGCTCCGTGCCGATGAAAACGTTGCCTATTAGAGAGAATAGACTCCCAGGATAATCTCCTATGATCTTGGAGATCTATTCCGGTCACTGTCCATTAGTTGCCTAGTTTTATAGACAGCACTTAAATTCCACCAAAGATCGGTAATTCTTTTCGGCTTGGCACATTCATTTTCAATACGTCAATTGTTCGTAGATTATCACATTCCATTCACGCCGTTGCCCTCTGTTGATCTCGAATGGTGGACGGCCGATTCAGCTAAACACGCATGTATTCATTCACAAACAATGTCTCTCCCTGTCTCTGTCTCTCAGCCTGTCTCTCTATGTTCCTCTTTCTTACACCTTTCTAGCTCATAATACCCATGCAGACATACACACACACACATACATACACACACACACACACACACACATACACGCACACTGTCCCTCATATGTGAAGGCTTCCTTCCGTCTCAATAGATAATGGAACGACATAGAACTGACTTCCCCAGAGAGCAAGGCTGGGCAAAGCGTATTGAAATCCTGAGATGCCCAGTCATCGTGATCCGCCTTTCAGCCACATACACAGCCACACATTCTCTCACATACATTGTTCCTCATACAAATACTCCCTTCAGACGCATACATACACTGTACCTCGAAGTTGAAAGTTTCACCTCGAATATCCACACAGGCAGATGCATATACACTATCGTTCATATGTACATACGTACAAACTGTCCATCATATCCATAAACATGATCACGCACTCATGGTTTTCCCTTCTCTTTTTCACACACACTCACTTTCTGACATACACACTATAACGTCTCTTACACAGTACTTCTCGTAAAAGTATGCACACATATGAACATTGCCGGCTCCCTGTCTTCCCCATGAACACACACGGGCCATGGTATCTCTAAAAACCTTCAGTGCGAGCATTTTTTTTTCGTTACGTATGTAACACCCCAGGCCAAAAAATACAATGGAAATGTCCTAGGGACTAGATAACATCGCTGGATAGCAGATATCAATGAGAACATTGTGTACAAAACTGACCTAAGGATGGTAATGCTTTTTCAAAAGAAGGACGTTTCAGTGATTAACGTCTTTTGGCTCGAAAGTATTGAACAAATACACATACTATTGCAAATACATACATATACACACATAAATATGCACACAGACACACAAGCACACAGACACACACACATACACACACACATACACACACACATATATATATATATATATATATATTGGATATGTAGGAACATACTAAAACTAACAACTAAGGTCATGTAAGATTGAACCCCAACATGAATAGATTTAAATAAGAGAAAAAGAGAGGAAACATATCACAAAGGACTGATATTTCAACACACTGGTTGAGAAGATGCCTACAGCATCCCCGGCTAATTCATTATTTAACATTCCTACGAGGCAAAGTATCAGTGTCCAACCACTAAACAAGGAGGCAGAATCACACTCTACAATTACTTCTTTTTCGAATGAAGTTGATTATTACTACAGCTGAAATATATATATATATATATATATATATATATATATATATATATATATATATATATATATTTATTTATTTATTTATTTTTTTTTTTTTTACTCATTCTGATGGAATAAGCCGTTCGTTTTCTTAACATAACTTGCCCTTTTGGCTCAGTTGATGAGATAGCTGCCAGGTGATCTCTTATCCGTGAATCAAATGACAATTGAGAAAAGTCAATTTTAAACATGCATTTATATATCAGAATGAACGGGATCCTCGCGTATTTCTAACATTAGTAATCGCACATATGTAAAACCTGTCGATTTCAGCTCAGTCTGTAAGAGAGCCACCCGTCGATTTTTTGGTCATGATTTCAAAACAACACGGCGATAGTAATCTTACATATTGGTCTGGCCTAATGTGACGGGATAGACAAGAGTGTAGAGTTTACTCCCCTGAATTACATGAGGACCGTCGTTGCTGCTGCACACAATTTGGGCTAAAGTTCGACGAAAATAGTTTCGCTATCTATCACTTCTTAAAGCCGGCGCCTAATGTGTATTAAGCCCCCTTGCTTTCTCTAACTCGGAAAGTTTCATCACGGCATGACATTTGATTTATGGTTCATGGTAAGTTTCACTCAAGTTTTGGCTCTTTGCAAATGGACTGTGATCAAGCTAGGCGTATTGATTTCTGGCTTATAGAATTTACCTAACACTCCGCAGAGAAAAGGAAAGAATTAATCACATATTTTCTGCTGCAGATGATAATCTGAGGTGAAGTGGAAAACTTTATGAAGTATTGATACACATTTTATGGGCAAATTGATTGTTTAGAAACAGTGATATCTTCAAGTGATGCTATTTGATTTTCATGGAGGGGGTCAGGAATTAAGACGATGGGTTTTGCATTCGGTAGATCAGGTGGAATTTGCGGGCAGCATAACGGTTATTAGCGTGAATAATTGAGTCAGAGAACCAAGTTCAAATTCTCGCTGAAGCTGATTACTTCCACTTTTCTCTAATGCATTCGGTAACAGCATTATTTCATCTCTTTTTCCTAAAAGCATGGGTAAAACGAAAGGGCAAATGGTGCTTTGTAGCCGTTGGTGGCAGCCAGTCTAAGAAACAGATGACTCTCGGAGTTTCTACGACATTGACTTCCTCTATATTGGAGCTGCGACTGCTCTTTCCCTTCAAATAGTCAAAAATTGATGCGAAGAGGAGTTGATCTCGCTGCACGGACAAAGGCCTCATTACGGTACAATCTTGCCCAACGTAGTACCCTGCAGAGTTCGAAAGCAAGACTTCCTGGGTCCAAATTTAGAGACATTATAGAATTCAAAATTAGTTGATCAATGACACCGTTGGATTTCATTTAGTCCGTCAAAGGTCAATTGGTAATTTCTCGCTGAGATTAGTTATTGAAATTGATTCACATTCGAAATCTATGAGGCAACCATTTCACTGCATGGATTCATTGTAACCTGGGGTATTAGGAACATATGAGTGCATCATCCTGAAATCAATCAACTCGATGATACGTGATCAGCATTCTAACCGTATGATGGTTTATATAGGGTGGCACAAAAGTCACTTAAGGTTAAAATCTTGAATAACTTTTTGAATAAATACATAAATGATTTTCCCTTTCAGATGTATTTATTATAAGTCTTAGAGATTACTTTGAACGAATTTTTGAATAAAATAATATAATATTGGTATGATAAGCGCCGAAAACTTGGTCCAAGAAACCATCAAATCGTATTTGAGTCGTTATTCAACAACTCTCATCTCGGTCAAAGCAGACATTTAAGCAGGAATTAAGGTTTGTGAATTCTTTGCCCCTGTTTTCTCTCCAGCAGTATTATATCTTGGACATCTTATTACACAAACAATAGACCCTTGACCTAACATGCAATCATCACCGATTTCAGGTTCGGGAACGCTCACTTTCCTTCCAAATGAATTAACAGTACTTTGTTGCATTAAACTATTTACAAGAAAGTCTGCTTTCAAATAGAGAGGTAAACCTCTACCTAGGTTTTCGTGCTGATTAGTTAAAGTAAGTGAGTATTTGCATTGATTGAAAAGGTTGATGGTCAAGCCAAGATAAAAGGTGATATTTTGAATGATTATATCCAAAGCAATAGCTTTTCCCATTCGTGGGATCGATGCAAAACTGTCTTTTTGTCTCCTTTTTCTTATGTTTTAGTAAAAATCAAATGAGTTATTTTGTTTATCATGAATTATTATGATAACGATAACATTTGTCTTGACAAATTCTCACATGGTTGTGATTTAATTTCTTGCATTAATCGACGATTGACTCAAGAAGAAAGAGATAGAAAAAAAGTTGGGATATCGAGCCATTTATAATATCTCGAGAACCGATTGCACAAACTTGATGTGAATTGGCAACTAATCAGAGGAAACTTACGGCACGTTTCGCTGATGATATTGTCATCTTTTCTAAGAACTTTCATGATCTCCAAATAATGCTAGACGAACTAAATGGAGAAAGCAAAAGGTTGGCCTCTACATGAACTTCAGCAAAACGAATATCATGTACAACAAACATGTTTAAGATAAAGACACAACGATCAGTATCAAAGCGCAGAGCTGAAGAAAGCAAACCATTTGTTAGTCATGCCATCTTACTTTCTACGGTTTTCGATGGACCCCAGACAACAAATCTCCATGAAATCTTCAGAAGAAAGAAAAATAAAGCAAAGAATCAAACTATGATGGCATATTTTCGGTAGAGCAAGCTTGACTTTCAAGAACAGGTAGATCCCATTTGTCTTGGAAAATATTGTTCCATGAGAACCATGCAACGTACACATGAGAGAATAACGATCATCCTCCCCATGGAGAGAGAGCATAAGTAAACAATATATGAGAGGAGGAACAGGAATCCCAGATATTGAAACCAATTCAAAATTCAAATGACATTTTGCTGGACATTTTGCAAAAATATCAGAAATATGCCGGACATCAAAACAAACAATATGGATCCCCATATCATAAGCAGGATTGTAGGCGACAGAAAGTTAAATGGCATGAAAAACAAAAAAAATCAAGAAATAATTGGTTCTGCAATGCCCATGATAGAGTAGTGTGACGAATATTGGGACAAGTCAATGTCCAACAACGGGCGCTAAAAGGATGATGATGATGATGATGGTGAATAATACGGAGAGATAGCTGATAAGGATCGAGAACAAGGACCCTGCAGGTTGAAAAGTTGAATAGATACTAGGACGTGTGTTAAGTACCTTAATGAGTGGATAAGGGGTTGATACCTCAGTTAAACTGTTTTGTCATCATCATCATCATCATCATCATCATCATCATCATCAGTCTTTCAATGTCCGTCGTTGGACATTGACTTTCCCCAGGATTCACCAAAATTCTCTCTCATGGGCATCGCAGAGCCAGTATTTTCTGAATTCGTCCAGTTCATCTCTTCATCTTGTATTTTGTCGGCCTCGCTTTCGCATGTGATCTCTAGGGATCCATATTGCGAGTCACGACATCCATCGGTTGTCTGTCGTTCTTGCCACCTGGCCTGCCCATTGCCAAGTCTCGATTCTTTCCGGACATATCTTGTACGGAATAGAAGACTCATCAATCTGTTTTACAAAGAAATCCCTTTCACATGCATAATTGGCCCAAGGCGGATTGAAGAACTCTTGAAGCCTCTTTATCAACCATTTTATAATCGGTTTCCTTTTTGATGTCTGTTTTTTGGATCCATACAAAAAAGGTTTCATGTAATTACAAAGAAAGAAAGATTTGCAGACTGTTTTGAAAAATGAAAGGAAAGTTACGATAAGTGTCTCATGTACCAGGGGAGTACTTTAAATTGGAGCATGAGATTATTGCTGGAAGTGGAACGTCATTTTTCATATCAAATGACTGGATAGATTCCGGAAAAACCACAGACAGACCATTAATCACCAGAACTTCAGAATAGAAAAGATAGCTATATTTTTGTACGACTCAAAAGATCTTTACTTGCAAACTATTGTCAAAGGGAATTTGACACTCTTCAACCAGTTCTATCAGTCAATATTGCAAGAATTATTTCGCTGTAATAAGCATCCTCTGCGATATTCTGTTTCCAGACTTACAAACCTTGGCTTTCAAGTAATTACATAATGAGAAAAACCTTTTTGCACAAAGGGATTTTTGCATAAGTATTCAGGGGGTACTTTGAAAATAGTTAATTGCTTTAGAAATCTAATTTTCAGTTAATATAATTTTTTCTTGCTCACCTTACATAGAACTATGCAATACGCTCAGGGGAGGTCCATATTCAACATCACATGGTGAGATCACGAGACAGCAGTATATTAGAGAAAAATACCATAAAATCTGATACAAAGCTCAAATTGTATGGGCTTATCTTGTTGCAAATACATCAGGCAACCACTGGACATCACAGCTTACAACTTGGACCCCATATATCATATGTCAAACGATGGTAAGTAGAAAGTAAGACAGCTTGACAAACTAGAAAAGTTGAGAAAGTATCAGTTCGACAACACCCATTATGGAGAGGTCTTGAGTATCTTGGGAAGGTTAATGTGCATCGATGGATGCTAAAAGACTCAGGAGATGATGGCAGTGATAATGAGGAAGAGGACGTTGTCGAGATGTGATAAACGCCGGCTCCTATGTAATAACGAAGAAAAAGGACTTTGCAAACAAAATTGATGGGATGCTAGTATAATCGTGTCAATTACCATGGGGAGTACTTCTAAGGGAATGAGGTGGCCATTGTCTTAGTTAGGCCATTATTCGTCAATATTAAATAACTGGATAACTTCTAGATAGACCTTGTACAGAGCATCGATCACCAGAGCCACACAACAGTAGAGTCAGCAATTTCTCTTACTATAGAAACCCTTTTACACATAAGATATGGTCAAAAGGAATCGAAAAACTCTCTATCAATCAATTTCAAGAGAATTGCTAATCTCTCGATATAATGGGCTTCATTTGTGATATCTTATTGTGGGAACCGTAAACGTCGGGTTTCAAGTAATTACAATGGTTTGATTCAATCGTGACCTTGATTAGTGTTTCATGGATGGCCTCACCAACGAAGGAATGCAATTAGTCATTGGTTGGATTGGGTAGACGTTGGTACACAACCAATTTCATAAATCAAGGGATAAAGATAGCTAACTATAGATAAACCTTCAAACCAACCCACTAGAGAAAGAACTGGATGTAATAATATAATTAGAGTACTGTATTGTTAACGTATCTGTACTCTCCAAACGCTACTTTCTTTTCATCTCTTTCTCACTATATATTTGTACAAATGTGTATGTGTGTGTGTGTGTGTGTGTGTGTGCTTATCTTTATATAAACATAGCTCTACCCTACGATCTGAAAGTAAATACGTCATACGAAATGGCGTAAAGCAAAAGAGCTTTGTATTACTTGTATATAATTAGGAGAGAATAGTTCACCCGAGCTTCCACCCATATCCCCATCATTTTCTGGAATGTCCCATACATTTTTTCCAAAAATATTTAGTGATGGTACACAACAAAGGGAGGAATAGATTCATGCCTCCTCCAAATACAATGAGACCTAAATTTGAATTCAGTTCAAACAATTCAACGTTTTCTTGATGCAAAGCAACCTTGCATCTTCACAGAAATATTAATGAAAAAAACAATTTCAACTCTCGAGTGCTATTATTTGCAGCTCTTTTCTTTGGAGCAAATTGCATCGGATAAACCGGTTTTTGTACGATCGACGAATTTCAGCGATCAGTTCACTGATAGGGGACCGTCGGGGAAATTCAGGTGCCGTAACCAATAGGGATGGCGTCCACTGCAGCCATGCTGATTTCCTAAT
>OY735218.1:50201180-50233680 GCA_963457665.1 Thysanoteuthis rhombus
TGTGTAGCGAATCCTTTATTTCATCATATGTGTATGGGAACACACTCACACACACACACAACACACACACACACACACACACACATATATATATATATATATATAACACACACACACACACACACACACACACATATATATATATATATATATATAGAGAGAGAGAGAGAGAGAGACAGAGACAGAGAGACAGAAAAATGTATCAAGACTGGAATTCATTCTATGCAAACATCTGTTATATTTGAAACATACATTTTGTCCGCTCACATTTTCGATCATTTTTTTTGTTTGCAGACTAACTGTTTGATGATAAGATATAAAATTAAAATTTAGCATTTCTGAATTGCACTTTAAACCATACTCCAGACAATGTGAGAAGAAACGTCTGCCTATGAAATTGAGTAAACACACTCATTTTTTAAAACAACTAATGATGGCTGGAAGATCTAGAATTTTAGAACTTCAAATTTTTCGGTACGTTTCACAAATTCCAAAACCTGTTATCAAACGGTATGGCTGCTAAGAAGAAAATGGCCAAAATGTCAAACAGACAATGTTTTTTACTGATGTTTTAGATAAAATCTATTCATATATATACATATATATATATATATATATATATATATATATATATATATATATATATATATATATATATATATATATATATATATGTGTGTGTGTGTGTATGTGTGTGTGTGTGTGTGTGTGGTGAATCTGCATGTTTGAAAAAACAGTCGGTCTCTCTCTCAGAGTCTGTTTCGATCTACCTTTGTATTTTAGGCTTGTGTATATGTGTGTGTGTGCGTGCATGTGCGTGTGTGTGCATATGCGTGTGTGTATGTTTGTACGTATGTGTTCATATATGCATGAATATTAGCCCTTGGACATACATCGATCTACAAAATTCTGACTCAAAAATATCCATAATTGACTTTAATATCGATTTTTTTGATCACTGATTATCCATTATATGATGTTTCAATCAGTTTCTCTCCATTGACTCTCCGATGATATTTTTCTCCTGATCAATGTCATTTTATATTGATTCAGCTGATTGAAACAGCATTGCACACATACTTTTACGTAACTGCTTTTTCATGGACAGCAAAATAAACTAATTCACAACTTTCTATCGAACGACATTTTATCGAAAATACTAAATACACACATACAACTCAAAGCTGAAAACATGCATATACGTAAATACACATATACATACACATACTATTACACAAATACCTCATACGCACACGCATACTGAATAAATGCTCTCCACTCTGTCTCTGCAGTCAATTGAACGTGCGCTTCTGGGCCCATGCTTGGGTGAAGCGGTTTGAGATTCTGGGGATACCCAGTCTCAAGAACTCCCTCTTTGCCTTGTCAATGTGGTACAACATTGAAGTGAGCAGTACATTTGGCATCAGTTTTACTTCAAGAGCTGCCGAAAAGAAGTCAAATCAGACGTCAAATCATCCTCAAAGGGGCTCCATACCCGGGTTGGGAATCAGTTATCCCTCTCCAAGACTGGTTACCCTCCCCAGACTAGAATATCGACCCTTCTCTGATACATATGCATACACTGTAAGCATGCATACACAATTACTCATATACACACGTAGGTACAAGCATACCCCGGTCACATATGCACCCATATATACACATGCACACATGTCACATACATGTACATGCACGCTAAGTTTAGATATGCGTGTATTTGTGGTTTGTACGTATGAACTTGTATTGCGTTCTTGATAAAACAATGTTCGATAAGTTGTCGTTCCATAGATTTAAACTAACACACGCATGGCACATACTTAAATCCACACATTCATACATAGGCTACATGTGCAGTGACACTCACATACACATACGTGAAACATTTACTCTTCTACGCACATGCAGACACATGTGCACGCTCGCCATATACATATATGCATGTATGTGTGTATGTGTTTGTTCGGGGCACGCGTGTGTGTGTGTGTGCGTGTGTGTGTGTGTGTGTGTGTGTGTGTGTTGATTTTGCATTTTAGATGAAGCATCTTTCAATGAAAATCGTGCAACGGATTCACCTTAACATCCGCATTTGCCTTTCAATTACAAGCCGAGGCGAAATTCTGAAAAGTCTATTATTTGCCAGTTTATATATGGAATAATCTGCAATCTTTTCTCGATCTACTGAAGTTTTTTGTCGCCATTTCTGTCTGCATAAGATTGAAATTTATTAACGTGATTTTGACATTTGTCTTTTTCTTTCTATTCCAGGTAAGCTGTGTTTCTCGATTGATGATTCTGTCTGCGGAATTGGTAATGGCTTTTTGTCTTCAATTTGTAATATCTATATTTGGATTTTCTTGAAAAAATCAATTTGTTTTTTTTTTTTTCTGATGAGAAGACATGGTTGAATCAAATTTCAACTCTTCTTACATTTTGATTAGGTTAACGTTGAATACACAGATAAAAATACAAATCATATGTATGTATACGTGTGTGTGTATGTGTGTCTGTGTGTGTGTGTGTGTTCTGTGTGTTGGAGGTGATCAGACAGAATGTTGGTAATTCGCCAACTGGAAGAGAAAATAATTAGATAATCCTCGAAAGTCTCGATTATCAAGTGGGTATTGTTTTGATTCATTTCGATGGTTGCCACCGACACAGAGACAAACACCTCCACTCCTACAAAACAATAAAGAATACAAACTTCTTCATTTCATTCCTCAAAGCTCAAACATGTAAACAACAGACAATTCTCTCTGGAACTGCTGCCATTTTTTAAAGGCCGGTTGGCAACTGTTGAAATTATTGAAAGCACATGCTCACATGATAATGAAAATGTTCGAGATGTAACACCTGTTTTGCTCTCAAATTTCTCTCAACCTTATAAGTGTCCAACAACCAACACACATGTACGCATACACATATGAATACACACAAACACACACACACACACACATATATATATATATATATATATATATATATATATATATATATATATATATATATATATAATTGAGAAAAGCACACAGTAGTATCCACATATATATCATTGTAATACCCATCAAAATTATGGAATTTTAAACGTATGGATAAATTTTAAAATATCTATTTTAGTATAATAATATCTATTTCAAACCCATACTAGGAACGAGATTTTTTCTTGATCAACTGCAACTATTCATATCCTGGGATGGTTTTGAAAAAAGTTGAGTCAACAGAATTATGGAACAAAATTTTCTATCTATTCTCTGACGAATATTTATGAACAGTCTCGTCTCTGAGGTCGAGTAAGGTCTGATTCACTGAATTAGAATTGATAGTTTGTAATCATTCAGTGCGGGGTAAACTTGCTTGGCCTGCAGCATATGTTACTGTGCTACATAGTTAATCCAATACTGATACTGTTGTTTGTTCTGTCCATACAATGTGGCAACTTTGAGAGATGCTTCCTCTTGGGTCGATTGACAACATGTGATTTGATTCAGCAAACTGTACATTCATTTGGGGAATATTTAGAAAGGTTTGACGTGTCTCACCAGAGGAAAGTTACACCAGCGCGTATTTGGATGCCGTGACATATGGCGCCTATTTTGAAATGTCCTGCCTTTCAAATCAGAGATAATACGGAAGAAATGAATACTGAGAACACACAATACCGATGCAGACAAGCCCCAGTAGAGTATATTTTGGTTTATCTATCAATCTGTCTATCTATGTATCTATTAATTTCAGTATGCTTATATTTATTTATCTATCCATGTATTCACGTACATCATTGAGTACATATGCGCAGAGCACTCTAAGTCTATGCTGACAGGCTCCTGCAGTGAATTTTCTTAGCGGCGCACGGGCTGTATTAGACGTATATGTATGCAGCATCACTTTTCATAACAAAGACATCCAAGTATGTGCGGACATTTCAGGAGAATTTAGAATCGTTTTACGTATGTGTGCACCATTCGTATATTGCCGTTAGCAATATGTTTACTTTAGGCTTGAGATAAGTACATTATTAATTCATGTCGGAAGCATTATATTATTTGTTGGAATTATTAAAGCCATCAGTAAGGCTATTCAGAACCTAAACATCTATAACTTTTAGCACTCTTACCAAAATCAGCATGGAATGATCTTATTGCTAAAAGGCATATATTATCAAATGGTAAATTTCAAAGCAATTTGATATTCCGCCGTTCTGGTTACTGCCAAAGAGTTACTTTTATCTTTCTACTATTGATCATGGCTGTGATGATGTTTGTGGCTGTATGATGATTTGCATAGCAACATGTGAACGAATGATTATGAAATGGGGTTTGTTGCGTAGGAATGAATCTATTCTCTCAGCCCCCAAGGTTGTTTCTAAGTTAAACGACGGGACGTCACAACGGGCAGCCTTTTGGTTGTTGAAGTTCCCTGAAGGGAATTTTCCACGTCTGCCTGAACGGCCTCACTTTTTTCCTTTTTTTTTTTTAAAATAGTAGAGCAAGTTTCACTGATTTGAACCACCTTACAGGGCCTAGAGGGACCAATTGTTTGCTATCTACTTATCGCTCGAGGGACCATGAGTTTCATGCATCCAACAGAAGAAGTACTAAAAAGTGATCTCAATCAAACCTCATACTTGGTTTGCCGATTTTTTTCCCTTGCTGGTAACAGTGCCACACTACACCTTCTGATTCTATCATACAGAGATTTGCTGTTTAGAATATAACATGGATATGTTACTGTGAATGTGTATGTGTATGTGCACAACTCAAGGCCAATTACTCACGTTCTCACACAGATACACAAACACATATATATATATATATAAAAGTGAATAATAGGGAATAGGATAGACTCAGACCCACTATTTGTAACTAATTCATGAATGAATCAATTTGTTCACTCTAAATATTTCTGGAGGGTTTCCTGTCTTCAGTAGCATGTGCATACCTTTTAGTGGTTAAAAGATATCTATGGAAAACAAATTTAGCCTCAGATGATTTTCTTTGAAAGCAAAAATCAAATCTAGAATAAAGATTCCTGGGAGATCTTAACGATGAAGTTATGTTTGAGTAGAAATATGTGGTTGTATAGTTGGATATTTTGCTGGAAGTAGTAGAAGCAGTTTCGGATATTTTATTGGTTGCTGGTCATGGAAAGTAGGCATTCTTGAGCATCAAGTATCATGCTACGAGACACCGGTGTGGTTAGGGTTGTTAGGTTTAGTATTGAATCCATTATATATTATTTATATATATATATATATATATATATATATATATATATATATATATATATATATATATATATATATATATATATATATGTACGTAACATGTAAGATATTTGCAGAGGATGAGATATTTCAATATTTGTTCTTTCTTACACGCTTGTGATATTCTTCTACTTCATTTCTGAGGATATCTGCATCCTTTCCGACCTCATGTGTACATAAGTCTTTAGCGATTATGTTCGTTCGTGCTTTACCAGCTGCGTGACACTTCACTTTCTGGTGACTTTAAATGCCACTTGCCTCTGAAGTTGACATCTTGAAATGGAGGGAAAGGCGCCAACTGCCGTGCCAGATGTATTTTCACGCGTGACATGCCAGTATTTAAGGGAGAAATAAATAGACTTTCCCCTTTTCTCCGTCTGCGTTGCTGACATGCACATGTCGTGAAAAGTGTCTTCTTCTCAAGAGTATAAATCCCCGACACAAATGACAGAATCCAACAGAAACTACACAGATTTCCCATCTTTCTGTTTCGTTTTTTTTTTTTCTTTTTAATTTAGTTTACGTCAACTAGATATATGCTTTTATTTGCAGGACCCACTGCCAATAGAGCCTCTCTGCCGATCTTTACTGGACACGAAAAATAATTCAAGATTTTTAATGATAAAGAAAAATGTGTGATTATTTAGGGACTCATTCATGACAAAACATAATTATCCTGAAAAACATTCCCCAAAGTTTTGGAAGAATCCCATTCCACTACCCCGTGCCAATCTCTTACTTGCTTACATTGAACGTGCAATCGGTTAAAAGTCAAAAGAAAATTTTGCACCAAAATTTAAAAATATTTATATTGAACTACCGTAGCCATCATAGATTGTGAGGGATCTATCTAGTTTCCATACTTTACGTGTGTGTGTGTGTATGTGTGTTTTTGCCTATTTGTACTAGTGTTCCTGGCAATACTGTTTTGTCCGTAAACTTGGAAATTAGCATCAGAATACCCCTCCCACAATGTTTTGTTTTATTTTGAATCTTATTCTTCTTGCTTTTATGATTTTAAATTTTGATGCAACGGATATTCAATTATTGACTGTGATTGTAAGTTTTATAAACTTATGCCAACGATAACTAATTTTATATTCACAAATACGAAAGCTAATGGCAAAGGAAACACAGAATAATATCAAATAAAAGAAAGAAGACATAAGTCGCAAAATGAGTAAAAAAAATCAAACTTATATCATGTATTTTCTGCTTTAGGAATGTGATTTTGACTATTGAACAATATACAAACTCATTTAATAATAACTCACTGCCAACTGAATAATTACTTGAAAGAATGTCTGTTCATACACACGCAATGAGATTCTTTCTGTTTTGATATTGATTCGTGCAACAGGTCCTCAAGGTAGTCAAAGCGGTTTTATAGAGCTGAGACTTGGCTAAAGCCCCTTTTTATTTTTACAATGACTATGTTTTCCAATCATTTGTAGTACTATAAATACCCGATAAGTTGCGAACTTCACGAAAAACGACAAAAATCTCAACCATGAAGAATATCATGAACCTGGTGAAGAATCCATGACATCATCAAACTTTTCATTAAATCTTACACCAATAGCAACAATAATGTGAGGATTAACACCGTCAAATAATTTAGCAAAGTTCAGATCAAATAGTTTCAGCAGCTTTCGGATTGGGAGCCTACACTAATATAGCAATCACAATCCAGCCCAGCCTTTACTGTCGAAAATCATACCAATGCTGCCCAATTTCCAGCCAAATCCGGCTGACCATTTTCCTTTGTTCAGCCGATAAGTACTTACAGTAGCCAAACATCTGGGCAATTCAAAAGAAAAAAAAAAGTCTATATATTCATATAGCTCGATTATATATATATATATATATATATATATATATATATATATATATATATATATATATATATATATATATATATATATATATAGCTCAATTCCATTGGCTACCCCTACATTTTTTATTACTTTCCATATATAGTTACATATCTAGTCTAATATCAATGTATCATAGTAATTAATTGATTTTACAGACTCCCATTCTTTGTTCTATTGTTTCATATAATATGTTTAATTAAGTTTCTGCGTTTCCAAGATGAGATCACATTGTGATGGATAGAATTATAGACAAGCTCTCGTTTTTTTTTTCTCACTTTATCATATCAATTAATTCCCCTTATCGATATGAAAACAGTTTTATATCTTCGTGGTAGTTTGTCTAGCACAATCGACTTATATTCGTTCGTCACGTCACAAGATTAATTATTCCACTTCTTCTTTTGATAAATTATCAATTTCGATCGCTGTTCCGTGGAGCTTTCAACTTTGCTGATCTTATCGGTTGATTTCATGCTCTTATCGTAGAGATGTCGCATGTTTCATCTGTTGATAACCACTTTAAACTAGTGTTAGTAAATAGCACTGAATGGTTATTAATCAATCATGCATAAAAAGGCTCATACATTTTCGACCAGCGTTTCTTTCGTCCTATCTATACTGGTTTTCATCATGATAGCAATGCGTCATCTAAGACAATCAGTTATCATGTTCAATAGAAGCACGTTGAAAAAAAATAACGTTAGGGCGAGTGGAGATCGGAGAAAAAAAAGAATTTAACTATTTTTTTATAGAACGATTTCTGCTCGTTAGCTTCAGCGGCGTAATCAGTATATAAACTTATAAGGAAGGGAGTTAAATTGTTTGTGAATTTGAAATGTATCCTTGGATTAAATTTAGCTTCACGTTAGTAGAATACCATCTTGTCTATTCATTCATGTGGCTTTACTAACTTTTCTGAGCTGTATCACGACCGAGAAGCAAGAAAACTTGAATACACACACACACACACATATATATATATATATATATAACTGTAACATATATATATATATATATATATAACTGTTACATTTGGAATCACGACCTCGTAAGTGGGATGCTGCTCTCTTACCAATTGATCATTCCAGAGAAATTTTATATACCTCGAATTCACATTATATATATATATATATATATATATATATATATATATATATATATATATATAATGCAAAAATTGAAATGATTATCTTCAGTCAGAGTAAAAGTAGGGTTTTACCATGTAGCAGTCACGCATATCATACTTTGTTTTCGATTAAGTGGAACATCTCTACTCTGGTAAGTGGTCCTGAGCTTTTTCATCAAAATGATGCGGTCGAAAGGAAATTAAAGGCTTTTTTTTTGCTCGGCTTTTAAAAGAGTCCAACTTGTTGCTATATTGTAATTCATCATAAAACATTATTCGTCTGGCGAACATCTGCCCAAAAAGATATCATAAGTTAGAGGAGAGGACAAAAGGAAAGTAGGTGGAAATTGGCATCTTGAATACCAGACATTTTGTTTTTACAGACGGCGACTGAATCGGAAATAAGGAATAACAAGCCTGGCTACTGCAGGGTCAATCTTTGTATAGATGAATTTGTTTATTATAATGGAATAAGCCGTTATGAATATGTAAGATAACATTCGTAGACATATAAAGCTTTGTTTTAGTCGGTAAGGGAGCCAGTCAGCTATTTCAAATCAAGGTTGGACAATAATTCATATCCGTATTTATCGATTAGAATGGAATAAGTAGTAGTTTGTTGGTAGCAGACATTCTGGTAGATATGTAAGCTTGCTCAGTTTGTAAAAGACCCAACTACTAGTCAGTTGATTGTGATTCAATATCTCAGTGAAGGAATATTGTAATATTACTTCCATACGTTTGGTGAGGATTGTTCTGGTTTTTTTTTCTCCTTCTGACAGTAGAAGGACAAAGTCTAATTTGGATTTTAACGAAAATAGGTAACCTTCGTTGATGGAGCTCTCAAAAACTTTACCATGGAGACCCTTTAATGTGACATCTTATTCAGACGAATATACATGCCGACTTAAAAAGATTGTTACCATTTCAAATGTTTATTGTGTGGCTGACTAATCATAGTATTGGACTGAAAGTCGAATAGAATACATGTATTTTTTCTGAACTATAAAAAAAAAATAATTGCGGACTTAAATAATCCTAAATAGAGTGATTATGAAGATTTATTTAGGTGTATGCTCTCTGTATACGCATATTGGCGGTTCAGACATGCCACCAATCTGATCCCAATGTCCTGTTCCACGATCAACAGGGTCTTGAGTGTCACTGGTTTGCGTAAGTTGTCACATTCAATTGTAGCTGGCTCGGTGTATCAGGTTTTTCTGCCAACACACATCTCTTGGCAGTCTCCAGCAGTGATGTCCAGTGTAATACCCGAATTTGACTTTGATTATCTTGTAGTGGACATGACAAATGGTATAATCCCTTCACCACACACGGAAAATTTGTAGGTTGCCAAATGAGGGAATAACGTACATTTAAAATTGTTATACTCCTTTTGAATCACATGGTATGCACACCCCAAAATACACATGTACTACAAACACACACACACACACACACATATATATATATATATATATATATATATATATAGAGAGAGAGAGAGAGAGAGACAGACAGACAGAGAGAGACAGAGAGACAGACAGAGAGACAGACAGAGAGAGAGGGGGGACAGGTAGACACAGGGGCAGTGCTTACTTTTTAAACAATGACAATCCATATCATAAAACATCCTGTTGAAACGAAATTTATGGTGAATAATTGAACTAATGAGATTTTGGTAATTTAGCTCAAAATAGAAGTATCGGACCCCAAAAACCGTGATAAGCCTGAAAATTATTTTCAATGTAATGTTTACTTCCTAAATAATGTATAAATGCAAATAAACACGTCAGTACGGTGATAATTTAAAAAAAAAAGTATATATACTTATAACATCCTCTCGTCTCTCGATCAGAATATGAACACCCGAGTCCTAGATATAAATCTGAATGCTAATAAATGAAATGTAGATGCTTCTGGATAATTGTAAGGAATTCTTTTTGATCGTTAATTGAAAATATATCTCCAAGAGCTTTTCTCTTTGGAAATTGGAATCTTCTCTCGCCAAGTCAAATATCTTCATGAGAGACCCCCGGTAAAAGGGATATGACTGTATATATATATATGTATGTATATATATATGTATGTATATATATACATACATATATATATATATATATATATATATATATATATATATATATATATATATATATATATATATATATATATATATATATATATATATATTTATATATACTCATCTTATCGCACATGTATAGAAGTGGAACACATGTAAATCAATTAATCGGTTGTCCAATGATGAAAATACATTTATTTTACGCAATAAATATTCGGTTTCCATAATTATCACTTGCCTTCTCACTTCTCCAGTGTGACCCTGTTAATCTTATAGATAAAACCTTATACTGTAAAAATATATGCATATATATATATATATATATATATATATATATATATATATATATATATATATATATATATATATATATATATATATATATATATATATGTGAAAAGGTAAATCATATAAAGTTTGATATATTTATGAGCTAAACCATATCGATTTCAATTCAACTGATTCATGCACTGCAAGACATGGAATCAATTACTTTCTAATTGATTTAGTTCCATAACCAGAAATTTATTGACCTTATTGAAATGCTGGGAACAATCTAAGGTCCTCTTTTCATGAGTAATTTCCTAATAAATATCAAGTTAAAGGTCACGACTTCTGTTTGCTCCTAAGCCTCTTTATATATAACCCTTCACAGCTTTTAATTGATGGACTCTTCTTGCCAACTGATTTCCTACTTTACCCCATTCCATTTTGAGATCCACTAAACTTTCATCACATCATGTGTCAATATATTATCTCTGTTCATATTTCCTTTTCTGTTTCACGGTCTGCTTATAGGAGATGAACACCACAACAATTCAGCATTCTTCCATCTGTGTTGTTTCTTCCAGACAGTTTCTCATCTCTATTAATATTCGAGATGCTTTACCTAAAGTGATTATTTGCGAATAATTTTTATCATCAGCTCGTTGAAAGTGTTAAATCCTGATACTCGACTATTTCGGCCTCGTGCCAGACTAAGCTGAATTTACTCCTGCGTGACATTAAATCAATTACTTTCTAATTGATTTAATTCCATAACCAGATATTTATTGAACACACCTTATTGAAAAATCAATATTATGAAAATTTGCTATATGAATATTTTGTTAAAGGTCACAGCTTTTCTTGGCTTGTCGGTTTCTTCACAAATGACCCTCCTCCGTTCCCACTTCCCATGAATTGATTCACCTTTTTGACATTCCTGATTTATTTCTTAACCCTAACCCTTCAGGATCCATTCAACGATCAATGCATCTCGTATCAATACATCATTAGTGTTCATATCTATCTCTATTACTATTTCAAGAAGTCCAGTTTCTAGAGGCGACCCAAACATGGTACATCCATGTCCGCTCGGCACGTTCTTATACGGGTCGATTATTAGCTTGTTTAGAGAGTTCAATCTTCACCTGATACCTGACTAAATTTGATACTTTATTACCACTGATTTATGCATCACAAGATATAAAATCAATCATTTTCAAATGAGTTAATTCTGTAGCCATATATATATTGAACTCAACTTATTGAAAAACAAATATTAGTTCAATGAGTCCTCTTCTTGTTAGTACTCTTTGTGTGAGTATTTTGTTCAAGATCCCATCTTTCCAGGGTTTCTTGGCAACTTCACACGTAATCATCTTCCGTCGATGACTTCTCACCATCGATCCATACTTCTAACGACTCACTTTGCCTTTTCTTCCCACCTTTGGGATTCTTTCCACTATCAACACATATCACATCAATACATCATCTGTGTTCATACATGTGGTCTGTTTTGGGAAATGTTCCAGACGTGTTAAACCACCCACAATCACTCACCAGGTTTTCTTCCGTGTTGTTTTTAGAGCTGGTTTTTGGGCCTTGTGCCAGACTAAGATAAACCTACCAAATATCTACTGCATGATGGCTTCTAAATCAGTTTCGGAGATCATGAGCTCATGTAACATGTTCACTGAATTCTCAACTATTTTGGCCTTGTGTCAAACCAAGTTAGAGTCATTACTTATTATCATTCAACCTATTGATGCCCCTTAAGACATGTCATCAATTACTCTCCAATTGATTCGATTTAACAGCAAGATATTTATTTATCTTATTGAAAATCTAATAACATTTGAGATGGAGCTCTTTTCATGAGTGGATTATTTAAGAAAATGATGTTAAAGGTCTCGGCTCTTCATGACTCCCTGTCTTCTTCACATTTAACCCTCTTCCTTTGTTGCCCTTTAATACAATTGATCCACTTTTCCGACATTTTGATTTCACACTGTTATACGCCCTACTCAAGGATCCACTCAAATATCAACACAATTCGTGTCAATACATCATATGCGTTCATATCTATCTCCATTTCCATTTCACGGTCTGCTTTTGGAGATGATCCAGACGTGTTCTACTCACTATCGTCCTGCAGGCTTTCATCTGTGTCGTTTTTACAGCCGCTTTCCCATTCCAGCCGACAAAAAGGATTCTTGATTTATATCTTCAAGTAGATCGAGATAAGAGGGCAAAATCAGAGGCCAGCGCTTTGTGAAGTGTATTTCTGTTCTTCATTAGATTTTGTGGGAATGTGAGAATTGTTGCAACAGCAGCTATCTCTATCGATTTCTCCATTGACCCGACTGCATCAAAACATCGATTTTCCTAAAGCGCGTGTGGCTTCTGAAGAGAGACAAGTGATCCAGAATGTGTGCTAATCAAAGCTGGTAATAGGCCCAGGCCAGATAAGAAATGGAGACCCAGATTCAAACTGCTTTTTACGTATCTTTGTAATATTCCAAATATATATGATTAATGTATGAGTGTGTGAACTTCTTCAACGAAGTGCATGGTAGACGGTAGCACGGTCACGATCGCCATAGGAAATGGAATTGGCCTTTGTCCAGCAAACGGACTGATAACGGCTAATGAAGACGATGTTCATGCATATTTAGTGCACGTGATGTTCTTGCAAGTAACTGAACGGAATGAAAAACTTGAACCATTCGTAAAAAGCAATGGCAAGCAATTTCATCCGTACAAACCTTCCAATTACTATGGGTAGCCCTCCTCAGAATCAATTGGCCTAAACCAACTACCTTATATGCAGTGTCAGCACTGGGCTGCCAGGAATACAGCAATACACTAGTCGTAAAGCATTTCCTACACTTCTGTCAGTAGAATTCATGCAACTTTGAATAATGTTGCTTCGATTTCAGTGGCATGTAGTTTTTTGATAGCTTCGCCATACCGTACCCTTTCATCCAGGTTTAGTTTATTATATTAAACATGTTACAAACGTCTTAGCTTCTTGAATTACGAATGCTTTCTGATGTCACATTTTTCAATATCCAGAATTGATTTAAAAGGAACAAATACTATAACGTAATTATTGGTAAAAAAAACGAGAATATTTCTCTCTTCGCCAATTCTGTTTTCCCTTTTATTTTTCTGGGCACTCTCAACCTTTGTCAGTTTGGTCTGAAAGAAAGCAATTTTAACTCCCAAAGACCTGTCGATGTTCATCACAGGTAACAAGAAGGCTCATGACCGGAAATGCAGCATCACTGAAAGCGACTTCAGTAGTTCTGTATAGCTTATGCAATAAAATGGTATCATACCAAAGAAACTTTAAACGCTACATAGTATCGATATGCAGTTTAGCGTTCGGAGACAAACGTGCAATCTATTCAAGAAATCTTGATTAATTACAGTTCTGTGGATTGAAATCGACGTCAGAATGCTTGAGGCGTCGAGTAGAAAGGAGATCATTTGGTACGAATTTACCCCTCTTCACGAAATTCCGATTTTTCGAAAAACTTCAAGCATCCGAACTGCGTTTGTGAGGATGTGTGGTTTGTCCCTTTTGTTTCATGTGATATTTACTGTATTTTCTTCTTCTTCTTCTTCTTCTTCTTCTTCTTCTTCTTCTTCTTCTTCTTCTTCTTCTTCTTCTTCTTCTTCTTCTTCTTGATACTACCACTACCATCACAACTACTACTACTGCTACTACTACTATTGCTACTACTACTACTACTACTACTACTACTACTACTACTACTACTAATAATAATAATAATAATAATAATAATAATAAGAAGAAGAAGAAGAAGAAGAAGAAGAAGAAGAAGAAGAAGAAGAAGAAGAAGAAGAAGAAGAAGAAGAAGAAGAAGAAGAAGAAGAAGAAGAAGAAGAAGAAGAAGAAGAATTCAGCACCACCGTTGTCTCGATTTTCTCGGCTCTTCTGTGGATTCCCAGTCCCTCCAGTCTTTTTTCTAGCTTTTTCAGGGTTGTTTTTGCAACTCCTGACACCTTAAAGTTCACCTGCCATCCAAGCTCCTTATCTATCTTTCACTCCCTCCAGCTTCACCTAGTTTACAACAGGTAATCCGATATCTAATCCATGAATTTGTATGTTAACATCCCATTTTTCATGGTCCTTGCTGAAAACTGGGTGACAAAAGGTCTTGTGGAATCTGCAACATTTTCAGTATTCTTACGGATCCAGAAAAGACATTATCTGTGCAGTCCTTAGCCTTCAAATGTATTGAATTCTCTTATCTCAATTGTAATGTTTTGGTACAATTCCAAGTGTAGCTACTATTAAAGACACCATCCTAAACCCAACACTCCACATCTTTCTCAGTTTTCGGGCATATTCTATTCTGTTCTTCATTCAATGTTATCCAACGGTAGAGCAATGTCCATGACATGAACTCATTTCTATTCACAACTTTCAGATCTGGTCTTCTTTTAAGGATATTACTATCATCATCATCATTATCATTATTATTATTATTATTATTATTATTATTTGCAATCTCACACCAATTACCTGGTGGTAACCGCCGGAGTTCGAGTGACAGCAAGTCTCTTCAAGTCTCCAGCCCTTCTCACCTAGTACTCATAGGCCACAGTATTACTGTGGTTTGCAGTTTCTCACCGGTTGCCTAGTGGTCATTGCTGAAGGCTGAGTGACAATAAGTCTCCTATGGTCATCCTTATTATTTTTATTATTATCATTATTATTTTTATTATTATTATTATCATTATTATTATGATTATGATCATTATTATTATTATTATTATTATTATTATTATTATTATTATTATTATCATTATTATTATTATTATTGCATATTCTCATCGATTTCTCATATTATTCATACCTGTTGGCTTTTGCTGGAAATCAATTGACAACAAGTCTTCTAGAAAACTTCAACACTGTATCATATCTGATTCTTAGTAATGCTTCCGTCTCTTTGGATTTCCAGATCGTCAAACATCTTTGAAGGCTCTTGGTAATATTCCCAAGCACTTTAACGCCATACTTCATATCATTCACTTTTCTCACAGCGAAGATTGTTCTTGGGGTATACGTTCTCTGTTGAGGTTTTAATATTGTTTAATGGACACACATTTGCAAAACGAAGTTCACAGAAATATTTCATATCTATTTACTTGGGAGCATTGTATATCTATATATCATTGTTAGCATGGGTATGCGATCGAGTGTCTGCATGGTTATTTATTGAATCGCATCCAAGGGGAGGAATTGTATTTGTAAAGGTTAAAAGACGAGACACACGTTCCCTCGTCGAAGAGGGAGTGTTACTGTCCACTGATTTATAAATAGTGCACATTATTTGCTGATGGTCTGCGCCCAGACTAAAAGTTTCTACATCAACGGCAAAAATATAGAATCTGCAAACACATTAGATGAAAAGAAACCTTTTTTTTCTTTTACTAATGGACGTTCCTTAAGATATAAATGCTTGCCATAAATAAAAAATGACATCTATGTGTGTGTGTGTGTGTGTATGTGTGCTCGAGATGGGTCTATATACCCACGCTTAAAAATTGCATGTTCATTTATCACACTATTAATCCATGTAACTGCTTTGTATCAATCTATGTTCTATCTATCTATCTGATATCTATCTATCTATCTTGTATCTATCTACTTCTCTGTCTTATATCAATCAATCTAACTATACAAGTCACATAATTGGATAGTTGAACTGATATCCCACAATCGATCTATCTCAGTCATAAATATGTGCGCGTGCAAAAACATGCATGCAATGATTCAAGTATTCTTTCTGTCGTACATGCAAACACGCTCAGATCTTTCAACTTATGCTCTGTGGGTGTATATTAGATTTTTGCGGTGGGAAACAAACGTGGATGGATCCAAAATGTCTGGTGTTCTGATACTGACTTATAACAAAATCACGCTTCAAAGTATCAATTTTTTTTTTTTTTTTTTTTTTGCCTAACTCACAAGTTTAAGCAGAATTGAATCTGATCAGATCTTAGGTGGGTGACTGTTTAGTAACATCAATTTTCTATTGCTGGTGTTCACATTTCTTTTTTTCAACGACAGGAAGAACGATAATAATCTTTACCAAATTTTTGGGAGGGAACAGCACACTGTTTGTTCGTCTAAAATCAACTGATAAATTAAACTTCCATTTCTAACGTGATTCAAAATCACGGCCAAGTTATGGGCAGGCAGCTGTCTTACTGACTGAGCTAAACTGACAAGTTTTACAATTTCACGAAAATGCATGCGAGAAAATACTCAAAGTATCATTTCATTAAAATGAATAAATAGTTATATAGAATAGATATTTCCCTTACTGTGATATGCAATCACTAAAAAGTGGTCAAGAGACAGTTCTCAGACTGACTGAGATAAACTTACAAATCTCGAATATCTACAAAAATTTTCTTTAGAAACTTCAAAGGGGTTTATTCATTCTACTAAAGAAATATATTCAAACTGAATTTATCTTTTTAACAAATAGAAGTTAAGTTTGACCGTGCAACAGCCAGGCATGCCCTCTACCTTCTTCCTAACTTTCCCAACCTTAGATGCATGGAGCCCCATCTAAATAGAATAACTATTCTTACATTGCACTCACCGCTAGATAGTGCAAGAAAAATATCAGTTTACTACCGTATTGATATTGATTTCATATACAGTGCATACACACTCGAATAAGAACTAACTTACCTAATACAAACGTAGTTATGCAATTATCGTGTATACATATTGATGTTTTCTAATCTAAAGCAAATGCAAAAACTTGCATGCAACTTAACTGTATCTCACCGCCATAGAACGTGTGTATGTGTATTACGTAACGGTTTATTTGCTATCTCACCCGTGTCCATCTGAACATTTCACCGATAGTTTGTTAACAAACGAAATATTCTTCTTGTGGACACTAATTGGTTGAGAAATGATTCAAGTTGGGTAAGTAAAGTAAACATACAATATGACTGCAACAATGGTGTTATCAAGATTATTACTGAATAATATGTTTAACATGGATCTCATATGGAAAGATTCCCTTCAGTAAACAGCAAAAATGCCAAAAAGCCAAAACGGGAAATCCACACTGCAGGATGCTATATTTCCGACATGGAACAATGATATAAGATATATTTTACCATTCAATTTAAATGAACTATATCACGAAAGAATAACGATGAGCTGTGGGTATTTAACTAACCTTAGGCAAAGAGACATCTTTGTATGAAGAACGTGCACGAGCAAGTTTAAGTTTGTAGAGCGGCCACATTTCTGCATATTTCAATAACACACGTGCAACTTATGAATGTGTCGAGATCTGATACCAAGATTTTATGGACAGGAAGGGCTGAGACTTATAGGCGAATATATAACGTGTATTTTAGCTTAATGTTTTGTTTTCTATTGAATGCTCTACTCATTGTCGTGTCAATCATGTCTGTTGCTTTGTTCATATATTTCATTGCAGACTCTATACATGAGACAGACACATTTATATTGGTAATAATTCAGTATCAAAGTGATAGGTTCCCAAAATATGACTATAAAAGAATTTCTACCATAAAGCAAATATATATATATATATATATATATATATATATATATATATATATATATATATATATATATATATATGAGTGTGTGTGTGTGTGTGGCTGGAAACTGATCCATACGTGAAACTTTGTTGCTGCTTAACAATAACGAACGATGACGGCTTCAATTAAAAAAGTCTTTGTACCATCAAAGAAATGGTTTCATTTCTCGTGTCTTTGCAGTCTGCAACTTGATGGCATACATATTCGCAAACCCCTTTGACGTCGCCATGATTGGCTGTTCTATACTGAACCAATATATTGAAGATTATTAGACGGAATAGATTTTCTGAGTAGACGACAATAAAGTGTTTGCATGTGATAGCAAAAGAGGAAGATTGGGGCGTACATCAATGGAGATTCTCTTAATGAAAAAGAATCATTTAGGCTCCTGAAATCTCATAAAATCTGCAACAAGTCTTTTGGTTTTCTCTTGAACTTGACCAGGTGGAAGAGAAAATGGAGTTACTAATGTATGTATATAAGACAGATTTTAAAGACCCTAATGGCAACTCAAAATTTCCCGAATCAATAAAGATTCGGGTTTGATGTAAGAAAAACAACAGAGAAAAAATATAAATTGAATAACATACTTAGAAAGATACATATAGTTTCATTAGAAGCTACTATCCCTTCCATGTTCAATAATCTCATCGAAGAGCCCAAGTATTGTTTAACTTCCCTTACCCTTTCATTGCTTTACCATTCTTTGAACTAATCCTACCATTTTAGCGAATTAAGTAACTTTTCCAATCTCTCCCTCACTACCTGGTTGTTTGGACACATATATCAGTAATAGCAATCAGTCCCTCTCCCCCTATCTCATTGATGACCTAACTTTCTTCCCCTACCCTTCCTACCCTCTTTGAACTACCAAACTCACCCTCTTCTCCCAACACTCTTTTTGAACTGCCTCACTTTATTCTTTCCCGTCCCCCCAAACCTCCTATCCGATTATATTTTTTCAGCCATCTGTACTTTTACACTTTCATTAATCACATTCTCTTCACCAGCTTCCAAGCAAAACCACTTTTTATCCCTTCTCCGTTCGAACCGTGTTAGTCAAGCACATAGCAATATTAGCAGCCATGGCATGAGTATCATCAACATCATCATCATCATCATCATCATCATCACCATCATCATCAGTCTTTTAACTTCTGTTGTTGGACATGGACCTTCTCCAGAATCCGACCCATTTCTCTATCATGAGCGTCACAGAATCTAATTTTTTAATCTACTTAATCTCTGCATCTTGTATTTCGCCGACTGGTTTCGTGAGAGGTTTCTGGGGATCCAATTTGGTATGACCATCGGATGTCTTTCATTCTGACAACATGATAAGCCTATTGTAAGTTGAGTTTTTCTAATGAATTCTATGATGTCTTGGATTCCCGATTCCTTCTGATAAATTGTGCTATTTTGTGATCTTCCCATGTGAAATTGAGCACAAACACGCTGCATGCTTCTCAGTTTGTTGGTTTGTCTTTTGGTTTGGTTGCATTTTTCAGCTCCGTGAGTGATTATCGGGAATATGCATTGGTTATATACTTTTTTTCTACGATCATTGGGATCATCTTGTTTTTGAGAGTTGCCTTGCCAAAACTATCCTAGGGTGATTCCCCACTTAATCTCTCCTTCTTGTGTGAGTATCATAGAGACTTGTTGTCCTTGGTAGATGTACTGGTCTATTTTCCCCAGTTTTGAATCTTCGATTTTGACGGTTATGTCTTTGTTCTTGATATGCTTGTTGTACATGACTTCTGTTTTACTGAAGATTATGTGTAGGCCAACTCTTTTGGTTTCTTCATTCAGTTCAGCTAGCATTAGTTGGAGGTCGTATGAGTTCTCTGCAAAAAGGACGATGTTATCAGCAAATTTGAGGTTGGTTAGATTTTCACAATTTGGATTCCTCCATTTTCCCAGTCCAGATTACGGAAAATCGCCTTGAGGCAGGCTGTGAAGAGTTTTGGTGAGTTGGTATTGCGTAATCTAACTCCTTTTTGGAGTTGGAAGGGTTCAGAGTCTCTATGTAGCTTAGAGTAATTTCATTTATGGTATTCCAGTAAACCCAAAAAAACTGAGAAAGAAAAAAAAACTACCCCTTCCATGCCTTGACTGGGCTTTTATGACATAAGTCTATCGTTG
Organism: Thysanoteuthis rhombus; assembly: GCA_963457665.1. Taxonomy (NCBI): domain Eukaryota; kingdom Metazoa; phylum Mollusca; class Cephalopoda; order Oegopsida; family Thysanoteuthidae; genus Thysanoteuthis; species Thysanoteuthis major. The sequence goes on from OY735218.1 coordinate 50,221,571, forward strand.
TATAATTCAGGCAACGATCAGCGAAGCAACTGTTCATGGACGTAAATAATAAAACTGATTCAAGTTGAAAAAAATGCTTTCAAGAAATGGTTTACAAAGAATATACACTATAATAACAGCAGTCTACTAAGAAAAATATTTGGAGAGAGGAAAAAGTTTGAGAGAGAGAAAGAGATTGGAATCAAGCCTAGGAGAAGAAGAGATCGACTTTTTAAAAATGATATCGTCATGAGGAAAGTGAGTGGATCAAAGTCTAAAAGATGGAGAGAGGGGGTCCTAGAGAGAAAGAGAGTGAGAGAGAGAGAGAGAGAGAGAGAATGGGGAAGTTTGCTGGAGAATAAGGCCTGTTTGAGTATCACAAGATACAATCATGCAGTAAAAATATCGCAAATAATTACTTTTGTGACGTAAACAGGATCTCTAAGCCACAAGTGGTCGTAATAATTCCGGTTTTGTTCTCATTATTTACGAAATGATGGCAACTGAAATCTCCACTGGAAGCAATTTGGAGCCAAGTGCCTACTTACTGCAAGTGCAATGACAAAAATGCTAAGACAGATCGCATTGGTCGCCTTTTACGAAAACCTAATAACAAAACCGCTGCAAGCGCGATCAAAAGATATACAAGAAAGAATGGAGAAAAACAGTTTAATGATTGCCTTTTTCAGACAGTGTTTGCAGATAATGACAAGTACTTTTGGCCAGGCACCGATCCTTCCCACTTACTGGAAAACCATAGAAAAATTAATGCATATATATATATATATATATATATATGTGTGTGTGTGTGTGTGTGTATGTGTGTGTGTGTGTGAATTCATATATGTCTATATATAAACCTGTGTATATATGTCCATATATATATATATGCTAAGAAATACATGCACTTTTGTGTGTATACATGCCTGTATATGAATTAAAATATCTATATATATATATATACATATATATGTATATATATATATATATATGTATATATATATATATATATATATATATATATGTGTGTGTGTGTGTGTGTGTGTGTGTGTGTGTACTTGCGTGTATATATAGGCATGTGTATATAATGTGTGCATATATTTATATTCATACAAGTGCATATATAAAGGGGGGAGACAAACAACGGACAGACAGACAGACAGACTGACAGACAGGAAGACAGACCGAGGGAGAGACAGAGAGAGAGAGGGATAAAAAGTAAGCTGAGAGAACCATATACGGAGAGAAAAGATCCTGTTCAAATGTTTTTGGTCAGTCAAGAGATTTCAATCTTTCGTTGACAGAAGAATAGTATATGATTCGATAAACACACTAAAACCCGGATAAGTCAATAAACTTGGAAGGGAATACGTGCCTTGAAGACACTTAATCAACTGCCAACTGTCGACAAATTTACGAGATCTGGAAAATATCCAGCTATTTAATCCCCATGAAAAGTAGCGTACGTAGGGCAATGGAGGTACTTGCCTCCATATAACCTACTCTCTCACATTGGACGTTATGCCCTGTTCTTAAAACAGTTTGCAAGTCCTGTTTTGGGATCACCATCAGTTGCATTCCCCTTAATCATATCCATGGTCTGAATTTCCTTTCAAGACAGTCAGAAGATGCAAGGAGACGAATTTGGACTTTGAGATGGGTGGGCTGGAGATTTCAAACTTAAGGATGACTGGAATATGGAGAATAACTTGTTGAGTCTTTTGGAATGCAAAAGTAACAGTGCATTACCTCATTCAATGTCGTCTCTTGGCTGACTGAGTGAACACTATAGCATTTTCTGTTGTTGCCTTCCCCCTAGAATGCTAACACATGAATGTGACCTAAGCAATCCTCAAGATATTCAAAATGGATGGATAAATGAGGGAGGGATATTGTAGAATTCAAAGAAGTATCCCGATGCTTTCTAATGATTTAGCGCAAAAATGCAACTTGCTAAGCAAAAAAAAAAAAAAAAATGACATTAGCTTTTTGTTTGGAATATTCTGATATCTTAACCTCTAAGTTGTACAAAAATATTAGTCTATGAGAGTATTAATATTTCCAATCCAAAAGTATGGCTTTGATTGGTGGTCATTGTTTCATTTGAAGTAACGTATTCTTGTGCAGTACACCCTTAAGAGCTGCTTTCCTTAGTAAAGATATGAATGAAATAGTTTCGCTTCCAAAATCTGAAATAAGTATTACGTATTGGTCATAATGCATGCTGAATTGATTTGGAAAGTTTGTATAATTACACATTCTAACTTCTTCAACTTATTATGCTAATATTTTGATATTTAAAATATATTCTCTTGTATTGAAAGACGGAGGACATATGAATTCATCCTCACAAACGTGAATTAATCTCCATCTCTGCTGTCAATCATGTATTTGATCTATAGGGCTATGCATGATCTGTATGGCTTATTATATTTTGATCTATCAACCAGAGAAATACTCTCAAAAAGATATGTCTGAAGAATTGCTTCTCACAACATAATTATCATGCAAATGAGTGCACATTGAGCGAACCTGACGAAGGAAAACATGATTACACACACACACACACGTATATATATATATATATATATATATATATATATATATATATATATATATATATATATATATATATACTAGAGAACCGACGGAACAAATCCTTTTTGATTTTGAAAGTATTCTAGCCATTACCTTATTCCCAGATACAGCTCCAAGCTCTTCAAATCATGAAAGACCTAATTGAAAGCAAGGCATCATTTCATACAAAAAAGTCGAAAAGTTTCAGATCTTTCTGAAAGTTTGACGACATTTTAGAGCGTACTTTCCTCTAAATTATATTAATTCCTGATTCAGATTTTAAAAAAAATAGAACGGTGTTCCGTATTTTTTTCTCCAATCGGCAAGACAAAATGAAGTTAATGAAAAAGTCGAAAAACCTAGATTTAAGATTTCTTCCGTCTGCTGAAGTTGGTATCGTCACTATAACTCAATAAATACTACATTTCCGTTTATCACCATTCTTTTGTAATTGTTCTCTTCAAAAAAAAAAAAATCAAGAAGTTATTGGAACTATCTTCAATTCCAGTCGGCTGATTTTTTCTTTCTTTTTATCTTTCATTTGACATTGCAAACGTCATGAGCTCAGTAATACACCGTAACCATGGGCTTTTTAATCAGTTTTCTCCGAAGTTAGCGTAATACAAATTTAAAACGGATGTCTGTTAACGAAGCTCATATACTTGTATGGTATCACCCGTTCTTAGCCACATAATGTAAATATGAATTATGAGCAAGAAGATTTATGTTTGCCACCGTCTGATAATTATATCTGTGTATCATCTTTTACTTTTTTCACATCTACCAGATACCTCAACCCTTTTAAATTCACAATCGTATTCCGATATTCACTGAACAAACTTGATATAACTCATGACCAAATTAGATGGAAGAGAGTTGTGTTGAGCTGGACTATGAAGTTAAAAAATAATCAGCTTGTGATTTTTTTCTCTTTCATTTGAGCTCAACAACAGACCATTAATGGGAGATACATAACCATTAGTGCCACAAACCGGGCAAAACCAGACCCATCTTCCGTTTCGTAGCTAAAGTACAAAGTGAAGTTCTACATATGAGATGAGGCGATAAAATGTTACTAATCTCCTTTGTCCATGTTCTGGATATCAACATATTTTCTGATGTTGGTAAATACGAACATTTGTTCTCTGTAACGTATAGTGATCACACTCTGCCATGTTGTTAAGGGGACTCCAATAATCTGGCTTCTTTTTGTTTTGAGATAGTCTATGAGAAGTTGAAATGATTCTGTAGAGTAATTTACTAAAGTCAGCATGCTCTGACTCGACGCCACAGTCATGGTGAGGATCAAACTCGCTACACCATCAAATTGATCCGTGACATCAGCTTGCTAATCATTGTGATACTATACAAAGTCTTTACTGAGCTTAGCTCAGTATGGGATTAAGCAACTGTTGAACACTCAATACAGATCAAAATCACTACACTAGCAAAAAGAGTCCAATGTGATCTTGCTAACAATTGCGCTACTTCCGACACCCTTATCATCCTTGGGTGTATTTCATGTCATTAGAAACCATTGGCCAAAACTGTCATCAAAACTATCATCGTGCATTTTTAAATTTTTAAGTGGGTCTGGCTGGTCACGTATGTATTCATGTATCACGTTTATAGGCTACAGTAAGGAAGCTAATTGGCTGACACTTCAAACATTTACTCTTTATCATATATAGAAAAAACGTTTTGGTTTTTTTTAAATCTTAAAGACAGGTTTCGAGTGGGGGTTCGATTTACAATGAGATGTTGAGCTGAATTGGTCGTATATCATTATGAGGTACCATTAGCACTTTGCACAAGATGTAAGATGCAAAACTAATGCCACTGTTCATCAATTTTTGAATTGATTGTCCCAAACACAGCGTGCTGCCAAAAGACGTTGGTCGGGTGACAGTTTCCATTGAGTGATAAACCAAACACAGAATATCTTTCATAAACCTCGAGAACCCAGTTAGGATCGAAATCACTAAACTAGCAAATTGATTTATGATACAACCTTTCTAACCATTTGACTATATTTGACACCCATCACTCCATAGACTGTCTTGTAATAATAACTTTCTGAAGAGCCCCTTCCATATCTCTTTCTAAAAAAAATTCTCCACTCAAATCAAAAACAGCATCAACTGCTTCAAGATTATGACTCTTATCAATTATCAGCGGATAATTAGAAGGTAATTAATCATGCAATTTATTACTATGTGGTTTAAATGCTTTTTCACCAAATGACACGTTGAACTTGAGTCGGCTCTAGAAATGCCAAAGTTCGGTCTATTCGTTAAGTAAAACCATTTCGAATTATCATTTTTGTCACGCTCTCTAGTTAATTAGTCGGACTGTTGGGTATTGCATGTTGCTTAATTGGGACCAACTTTTTCTAACTGCTCGAATTGCTTTTATTTTATTTCCTTGAATGTGCGAGGCGCTGTACGGACAGTTGTTGAACCATGAGAGACGAGGAAGGTAACTTTGTCACGATCACATCTGAAGTTCTGTCAATCGATGGGTAAGGTGTTCTTGCATGGTCAGTCAGTCAGCATCAACATCTCAAAGAAACACACACACACATACACACACACAAACACCCAGACACACACAAAGGGACACAAATGTGTATACGCACTGAAAGACATATACTCAACACCCACATGCTCTGAAGTACACTGGCATGTTCACATATATGTACACATTTGCTCACACATGTAAACACAAATACATGTGCATACGCTCATACCCCCCTACACAAACACCCACATACGCACATGCATTCACTAATGCGAGTACCCAAGTATACACAAACATGCTTATATCCACATAAATGTACTCATACAAACGTTTACTCACTTATGGGTGTGTATCCCAACACATGTATGTCCAGAGTGACGCAAGAAAATATGATTAGTGCTCCTGATATAAATGTTGTGAACCTTTCCGATCAGAAAAAGAAAACTAGGAATATCCATACAGACACTAAATTTTTTCTAAGTGGAGCTAAGTTTTGGCACAACAACCGAAGTTGTGACGACCAGAAGCAGGATTTCAAACCCATTCAAACTATCATGGATCCACTGGTCAACAATGAATGTTTTAAAGCAAAAAGTTTTGAGAAAAATCATTTGAAATATTTTCAAAGGGGGTGGTATATTCAATGTTGATATATTTCCAAATAGAACCAATCTCTTTTTATCCACTATATATGAGTGTATGTTGATGAAATTGACAATTGACGGAGAAGAGAAAGCCTCAATGAGAAGTAGTATTACATCTCAAATTCTTTCATCATTTTCTTGTCAGATTTACATAGAAATTATTTGCTGTTTTCTTACAGAAAATTATGTTGCATACTGAAAAAAAAGATGCCTGGCACCCGTCGAAATGCATCAAAACTTTCCAATGTAATAATAACAGAGAATTATACGTAACACTTACTTAGTCTTCGTTTTTTTTCTTCAACTTCAAATTATCATTTTTATCAACATTCTGTCAGATATCCTCACATCCACAATATAAACACATGAATATATACATTCTATCTCGGAACTAACCACTGGATTCGATCTTACCACCTTGACGTTACCTATGTCTGAATATACCACTCTGTCCTTCTCCCTATTAATTAACTAGGTTTCTCTTACTTCTCTATTGATCTTCAGCATCCATTATTGCTATTGTAAATGGGGTTTGTCGATGGGGTGGCTCACGCATCGGACTATTCAAGCGCAGCATTTGATTAATTTGCCGCTAAATGGTGAGCTGAGGATTTGGCTTCTTGGCATATTTCCGATGAATTCCCTTACCGTATCCCAATGTCTCTCGGCATTCGTCCCACCAAACATCGCCCATTTGGACTAAGTATAGATTTCGACACCGAAATGTTTACATCGACTGGATGCCTTGCTGGATATTAGGTGCATATTTTATGGGATGAGATAATACGGTGTCTCATAAATTTCTGATCAAATCCTACATCAGTTTTGCAAGTATATATATATATGTGTGTGTGTGTGTGTGTGTGACTCTTCAGCTACCCAGCGTCTCCATTGAACGTCTGGTAAGATGGATTGGCCCTAAACGAAGCTCCTATCATGATTAATTAGGACGCTGATGATGGTTAATTGTTCTCAGAGCCAAATGATAACTTTGCATGAGTTTTAGTGGCAACTGACAATGGTGTTATGATTGCAAAAATGCATCACTTTAACTTTGAAAGGGTACATAGTTTTAAGACAGGTTTCTGGGATATTCTGGGTGCTTACAAATTGTTGTATGATTGGAGAACTCGTCGTCTACTTCTACTAACAAGGATAAATCACTTGCTACTTGGATGACGTTCATGATTAGCCAGGAAATTAACTTAGCATCAGACCAAATTGAGTGAATGCTATTAGAGAGTTCATGTTTCGCTGATGATCAAAGAATTTGGAATTCTGTCTTTTCCTTTCTAACCACCTAACATTTTATCTTTTTTGTTTATCTAAAACTACTTAACTGTGGGAAATACATTGGTTGACTGGTAGTTGGACAGGGGGTAAAGTTCTATCACTTGCAACAATCATGGGGTCAAAAACTCAATAGCGTAACAGTTAGCTTCATTGTTGTTGAAAACATTTGCCATTTTTACAACTGAATTTGAAAACCAATTATCTCAAGAAGTGGGGGGGGTAGGCTGGCACTCTTGTTTTCCGAATGTTCAAATGATGACATAATAATGGGAAGTCTCTTTTCCATAGTAATAATTGGTCAAGTTTGCATCATAATGAATTATTTCCGCTAGAGATTACAGTCATCCAATTATAAGAGTATAATTTAGTCCTTATCTCCATTTTATGTAGATTTCCTTTAAATGACATGAAAAAATAAAAAAACAAACAATAACTTGAATCGTTTCAGAGGAAAACTCAATCATTCAAATTCGTAGTTTTAGATGTGTTTTTTATCAGGAAAAGTGTTACCTTTAAGTGGAAGAATCGATTGATACAACGGACAGAAAATATCTTTCAGTTCATTTTATCAATAGATTATCTTGTACATTGAAGACGTGGTGATTCAAAAAACATCACGGAGAGATGAATGGAACATATTTATATTTGAAATATCCTATATAGAGTGCAACAAACTTTTTAATTAGAAGCTGTTTCATATTTAATGGCTATTCAGAGCAGTTTGAACGCTCCCTACTCAGTGGTTTCAAGCTAGTATGTATTCATATATATGTACATTAAAGGAAAATAAAGTTCAATTTAGCATTATAGTTACATTGTACATAGAACCCAACTAAAACCATTGAACGATGTTTTTTTTTTTTCTCAAAAATGATCATTCAAAACATTCTCCTAGCCTCGGTATGCATGTCAGATTCACAAGATTAGAACCAAGGTTCAAGCGGAGTACAGTGGCCAACCGATCCGGCGTTTTTTTTTTTTTTCTCAAAACTTTTTATTTCAAATCATTTTTCCGGGTCATTGATTATATAAATATATCGTCATAGAATATAATATAATGATAAAATGTACATTGAACGAAAAGTAAGGGTTCAGTTTAACCATATTATTCTTCTGTAAATAGAACCGTCTTTTAAAAATCTACAGAATTGTTAACTTTAACATTATGTCCATTGATTATGCATTACAAATTTATGCCAACGTTTATGGCATGAAGCAGAGTGACAAACAGATCCATTTACTTTATGTAATGACTATTATATAATAAATATAAGTAATAAAATGGATGTATGTATATTTGGCTGAATGCAAGATTCCGGTTTAACCTTATACTTAAATTTTAAACAAAAGACCCCACTAAAACCCTTGATTTTTTTCTCAAAACATTTTGCTTTCCTTCGGCTAATTGAGTATGCATGTGAAATATGTTTGTTCCATGCCATCGTTTAAGGGAGACAATAACAAACATGGGCAGTTGTTTTACGTAATAGATATATAATATGCAATAATTCAACACGCATAATGATGGATAAAATGTATGTATACCGAATAGAAAGTAAGCATAATAATTCCTCAATTCTTTCCCAAAACTTTTTACTTAAAAATGTTTCTCCAGGTCCATTGAGTATGCGTAGCAAATTAGGTTCAGTGTGGCCGATGTTCAAGAGGAATTGGTCACAGTGACAAACACAGCCAGTTGGTTTACACAAGAAGATATTTCTAATAGGATTAAACACTTTCCTTTGGCAAGTATCTATCATTAACTCTCCTTGCCTTTCCTAGTCGCAATGTCTCAACAAAAGAGCAGAATAATTCAATGATCATTGGCATATAAAAAAAGAAGCGATAATATTCACTGTTCCCCCAAGCGGAAAGGATAATATGAAAAAAAGCTGCGCTATCTCTCGGCGAGGAATAGAAACATTTTCAACAAACGTTGTTTAAATGGGAAAAACTTGCAGAGTGTTGTGCATATTCCTCTGCACTGCGAGATAAAAAAATTAAAAAGAAAGAATACATATATCCACATGGAAATGATGGATTCACCTTTTCTTTCTTTCCAACATACATACGGAAATGAACGCATACATCACTACATAATGAAACGTATACGTACTCAACCTCATACAAAAACACACTCACACACATGCCCCTACAAATAAACCAATCGTTACGATTTATCCCACGCACACACACACACATACACACACGCAAACACACACACACACACACATTTATATATATATATATATATACATATATATATATATGTATATATATTAATAGAAAAACATGTCCACTCTCTTCCTTCCTCACACATGCACACTCATGCAGATACCCTTGTAGACAAACATGTACACCCACTCTTTTTTCACATACTTACACGTACACAGTCACATGTACTTATAGGATCACTTATTCACCCTACGCACACGCTAACACGAGCAGATACTGATATTCAAATATATACATTTATATATCCTGATGCACACATATACCTACTACATATACAACCTATGCTACCCTATTGCTTCATTCTCCAGATACTCACACATATTCACATATATATATATGTATATATATATATATATATATATATATATATATATATATATATATATATATATATATATATACACGCAAACACACACACACACACACACACACACACACACATATATATATATATATATATATATATATATATATATATATATGTATATATCTTTCAAGTCAATACATTCACACAAATAACTTGGTATACATTTATACATATACACCACACTCACTCACATACACATACACATGTATTTATTCTCTTTATCTTCCGAGCATACATCTCGTCCCTGCCAAAAAAACCTCATAGAAGAAAGTACTCTATACATACACATACATATATATATGTGTGTGTGTGTGTGTGTGTGTGTGTGTGTATGTGTGTGTGTGAGTTATGATAAACCCATTCTCGTTTTCGCTTTTATTTATATAACCTCTAAGTAAGCTGAAAAAGTCTTTCCATAACAATGTCTATCTCCCTTTCACGTTTATTCCTTATTTCTAATGGTTCTTGGTCTTTGTTGCCCTCAAACCAAATCAGTAAAAGCCTAATGTTGTTAGTGGCCCGAATTGTAAGCCAAGTGGCGTCAGTTCTGTTCACAAGACCAGACGCTGATTAACCATCATGGCTTATTAAAGGCTGAACATGAAAAAAAAAGACAGAACATTAACACTAATGTCAAAGAACATTAAATGAAAAAAGCCATTAAATTCTAAATAACAACGCGGACATTGAATCTTTTTTTCATCTTTTTTTGCTTCCATGTTTGTCAAATCTTATGAAATGATATAACTCCCTTTTTGGCACAATTTTTGTTAAAACTCGCAAGCTTATTACGCTGCTCTTTATTTTATTAATCATGTAAACGAATTTTTTATTTATTCATCGACTTTTTTTTATAATTTCATATCAAGGAAATAGCGATATTGTTGACAATGGGTTAAATGAAGCGATGAAATCACGTGGATGAATCAAAAGATGGAATGCAGCCCCCCTTTAAATATCAGAATCATTCCAGTCCAATCGAAAACAGTGACCTGAAAAGATAGTCCATTTATAACAGAAACCTTTTTGAAAGCTATGAGATGTCCATTTTCTCAATTTCCGACGATTGATTTTACCATTTAAAATATCTGAAATTTTTTTTTCTTTTTCTTTTTTTTTCAAATCTGAAACATGATGTGATCTTGCATTTCATGTTTTTACATAATTCAATAGATATCGGACTTTGGCGATTGGGACTACCAGATGATATTTGACGGTGTATAGAGGGAAAATATCTCCATAAAAATAAATTCTCCTACTGTAAAACTTATTCCTTTTTCTACTGATACCACAATCATATCATTTCAAATATATATATATATATATATATATATATATATATATATATATATATATATATATATATATATATATATATATATATATATATATATATTTATGGATGAAACGGCCTCAAATATGAAACAAAATTAAATATTGAAATTATTGCTCTAGGTGGGGGGTGAGTTTTCAATGAGATTTATGTTTCACACAGAACTGGATATAATGGTACCATGTATTAATTATTCTTATCGGGATCATCAGTTGTTTATCATTTGATTTTTTTGCTGATTGAAAAACGATACTAAATATGGCTCCTTAGATTTGTTAGTACGACATCAAATCCCCTCCAGGATTGATTCTATTATGCGTGAGACCATCTCATGATAATTTCAGATTGAATTACATTGACAGATATTTAAGAATGATTGACTGAAAATTTAAATTTTTTTCATCTCTATGATTTTTAGTGTGTCTGTGTGTGTGTCTCTCTCTTCTCGGTGAAAGTACTCAGTATTCAAAAAAATAATTTGAAATGCAGCGAAATAGATTGATGGTTCTGTTAATACTTACCAGTTTCATGTCATGTTGTCAATATTCTGATAATCATGTTTTGTCTTCACTCATTTGTTTTAATAGCAACTTCGGTGTTGTTTTATTTCTTAGTTTTTAAATTTATTCCTGTTCCCTTTTAGAGATTATTTTCTTTTCACGTGTGTGTGTGTGTGTGTGTGTGTGTGTGTGTCTGTCCGTCAAATGATGTTCCATTTGATCCCGTTGGCTGGCTTTGAAATGTCATATTTTCATCGGGGGCACTTTTTACTGTTAATTTAGGAGAGGGTGGAAGGGAAAAGTCAACGGGGTGAGTTGTATTAGACTTCGTTTCAAAATTTCCTAATAATTTGATCCGTCTACATAATTGCACTTCCGCAAACGATTGCAAAACTTCTTGGTGAAAATTTTGTAATAGAGTTATTAAACCAATATGATTCTGGTAATTCCAACCCCCTACACCAAAAGAAAAATGGCCCATAAGGCTATAACAGTCACAAAGTCGATAGTATGTAATGTAATAATTACCTTCTGGATAATGTGCAAATGGAATTACGTTCATGGATGATACAATAAATAATTAATCTTTTCATAATTCCCCGAATATCCGTTAATGTACCTATCTGAAAATGAGTACTCAAGCACCAGACGATTACATACAA
>OY735218.1:50236180-50243680 GCA_963457665.1 Thysanoteuthis rhombus
TCGATTCAGACGCAATTTGAGTACACACAGTGTTCAATCGAAAAGAAGCCAATATTTCTTACTTTCGTACTCCAATTTTTCGGGAAGGGGATTCGGAGACCATTGGTTTAGAAAATTTTCTGAAATGAATGATGAATATGAGAAACAGAGCAATATGGAATGTGATATCGTGATATCCTTACTCGATTATAAATTTACTATATTATGATATATTTAATTAGAAATATAATGACGTCTCACCGTAAAGTAGGTGAAATTATGTGTTATTTACTCAATTATTTATTTACAAGATTATGATTTATTCATTCAATTAACAATATAATGATGTGAATTATCAAAATAAAGTTGGGAGTTATTGCATTTCACTGGTTCTCTTCCCATTTCCTTACAGCACGAATTCATTAACGTAGGATGGATGCATATCTCAGTATCAAACATTAGCTTCATTTTTTTTTGTGAACCACATACACTAATCATTTTGTGAATAAATTTTACATCCGTTTTCTTCATGGTTCAATCATTGGATTTTCTTTTAGAAACCGTCAAACGAAACTGTCACAAAAACTCTCCACACTGGTTTTCTTTCAGTTTTTGGCATTGCCTGGTTAATTGAACATATATATATATATATATATATATATATATATATATATATATATATATATATATATATACACACACACACACACACACACATATATATATATATATATATATATATATATATATATATATATATATATATATAAGCGTGTATCACCTGCACAAGCCACACCAATGGAACTAGAGTACAAAATATTTAAACATCTTCACTTTAGTGCATCTAGAAACACCGTTTTTCTGTATCTAAGCCCCCATATAAGGGGCTTGAGTTTGCCATTTAGGTTTATGCTAGAATGATCCTTTGTGTCCGGGAGTATTCGCATTTTTTTTTAATTTGCCTATTTTAAGGATCACTGCCTAATAGAAGGTGAGAGAAGTAAAATTATTCAATAATTTCTTATTTTCCTGAATTTTTAATTGATCATATTTTATGTGGGTTGCTGCCAACAGACGTTGCCTGCGTCATTGCTTCTGTTGGGTGGTTAAATAGACCTGTTTTTGATTCATTATTTTAAAATTTCGAAATCCTTCCTTTTGAAAAAGTACAAGAGGAAGAACTGCTAGCTCTTTTTTTAATGAATATGGTACATACCCAAACTGGCTCCGATCCAAATGATCAGATCTGAACGATTAGAAAGTTTTACTCAATGTCCCCGACGTAGACATTTCTCAATTGCAACGTTACATAAAGCCTCATTCATTTCTCACCACTAAACTGCACCTTTGATATCAACTTGTCAATGCCTTCAAATGGGATATCGTATTTTGATAACTAAGGTAACAGCAAGGGGAAATGTTATCTTGTTACATTGCAGTCGTGATAGTGTTGAAAAACTTCACTAGCATGGTGTAAGAAATGGAACTATTAGTCTGATTGTTTAACTCAAGGGTTAGATTGAACAGCCGGTGTCGTTTCTATCGTTCAGAGAATAGATTAAAGAATTGTTTTATACCTTATATGCTCATGGATTAACACTTTCAAAGTAACGTTATTTCTCTTGATGTGTGTGTGTGTGTGTGTGTGTGTGTGTTGGGGGTGTTACAGATTTTAAAAAAGCTTATATTTGTCACAGCAGGATGTGGACGACAAAATGAAGCCAAGGCAAAGATTTCCAAAAGGGAGACTTTACCTAACTTACATTCTTTGGTGCTTAGAATATTAAAAAAATAATTGGAATGAATTGAAACGAGATATAACCGAAACATTTGCTGTAATCTAACACAAAAATCCAGTGTATGTGAATGACCTGGGTAGTTGTTAAGGACACAAGCCTAAAACTCCACTCCTACTTCCACCGCGACGGGAGATGGTTACTGCAACTTGATATTGTATATGCAATGATTTAAAATTTATATCTTTTTATTATAAATATATTTACTCATCAGAATGAAATAAATCCTTGCATGCCAAGAATATTGAATTCATAGCTATATAAAGATCGTCGGTTCGGCTCAGTTGCATTTGAAATCTCAATCGGGAAATGTTAATTTTATAGATGCATTTATTTATTAGAATGCAATGAGCGCTTACGCATCTTTAACTTTGATATTTATCAATATGTAGGACTTGTCGATTTAGTTCAGACGGTTACTGACACCACTATCCATCAGCTTATGATTCCAAATCACAGTAAAGGGATGATTATTCTTTTTTTTGCCTAACTTTGTTGAAGAGTGTTCCTGATGTCCTATTTCTACGGTAGGGAAAAAAGAATTTCTTCCCCTTTTTTTTTGCCATTTTTTTTTTTTTTACCGATAATTTCCTAATTTTGTTTCTATATTAGTGGAACCTCATCGAGAGGATATAATCAAATAAGACTATCGAATTCATATCTGCCTATTGTTCTGAAATAGTTATTTATTGTTCTTACTAGATTGGTCATGTGTATGATTCACTGTTGAATAATTTTTAACAAGCTCATCTGAGTTCACTTCAGGCTCGGACAGGAGTTTAACGGGTTCCTCCTTTATGGAGATAATTGTATTTTCATGTTATTCCGGTAACCCAAGAAATGCTGTAATGAGTTTTCAATGCTGCTGAAACGGGAGTAATTTTACAACAATTGCCTTCTAATGAACGTTCAAGGATTGAAAGGTTACATAATCATTTTAATGTAGGCAGATAACCGATTTTTACACGAGGGCCTCTTCCAGGAATTTCAAGTCTTACAATTTATGAATTCGATGAAGTCATTTCCAATGAAAGCCTGGCCAAGATTAAAGCATAAAAACGATTTGAAAAGCTTAAAATCGAAATGCCTTTGATTAAGCGATGTTTAGAAAAAATTGTATTATTCATTGAGATATAATAAAAATTAATTGAAATTCGATTTTAAAAAAAGTTGAAAAAGATTTCTTACGACAGTTTGTAGATTTTTTTGAATACTTCAAATTGCACAAACCCCTCTGGAATGCTGTATTCTTGTCTTTGCTGTCAATATGAACAACTGCATAGTTTGAAGTCATCGTTGATCACAGACTCTTCCTTTTGAGTCATTAATCATACGAATAAATGTCCAACTCAGGTCCAAATTGATTTGACTTTGTCTCGTTCCCGGGACAAGAACAAGAATATCACGAATCCCCATCTGAATCAGGGAAGTAACTATTCAATGTCTGTCTGCTTCGTTGCGTTAAACAAAACTTATACATAAAATCAATATTTCCCTCCATTGATTTGAAATCCCGACCTCATGATTGGGAGGTGACTCTTAAGGCTAACTGACAAGTTACAAATACTTACAATTTTTTTCCATCATATATGCAATATAGAAGCTGCACCAATGATCTTCAGTCGGAATCAAAGCAGGGATGGAGTTTGAGCCTCCAACAGCCAGGATTGTTTCTTTTTAGTTTTGTACTTATTCCTGTTTAACGATTGTTTTTCCTGATATTTTATTCGTATCAATGATGCCAGGTAAAAAATGACCGTGTTACATAAAACAAGTCAAATTTATATTTATCTGTAGTTTTTAGATGAAGTGTTTCTTCTTTATTTGATTAGTTTTTATTAGATTGATTATTTGTGTGCCCCAGCGTGGTATGATTAAGAATCTCACAGAAAACTCGACCATAATGGGAGTCAAAATGAATGTTTTATGTCTATTCATAAGAAATGTGGTTTGATGATATATTCTCGAATATACTCGCCATCACAGTCGATAGTTGAAAAACCGTAGCATCAAAATATGAAGTCATGTAAAAAATAATCCGTCGACGAATGAATATGGGCAGAATAAATTCTATATGTGGCATCACTGGTGTTTTCCCCAGAGGAACATCTGAAATATAGCAAGGAAAATCATTCAGATTCTAGATGTCATTGATAAATCCGTCACAATGAAACCTACAAATGGTCAAACAGAGCTTTCAAAAAAAGAAAACGTCTAGTGGCGTAATGATGCCATTTTTAAGTATTTAGACAAAACTGTATGACCAGGAACTCTGGAATACGCAAGTATGTAAAAAACAAACAAATACATAAACAAACACACGCTTATAATTTTAAAAAAAAGCCCTCATCACCTTTGATGGCTACAGGTATTCATTGTCAGTACATTTTGAGAGTGTTTAGTAATACCAATTGAGAAAATTAGTTTTTGAGTCTCGTTATTTCATTGTTATTTTTGCTACGTTGTAATGTTCTGGTCTTGATTTATTTTTTTCATTGTTTTGGAAGAGCCATCTGATTATCAGTCTAGGATCTGTGTGCAAGTCTTTTTATTGTCGGCATGAGGAGCCAGTTATTGATATTCCCGAGGGATAGCCAGCGTCTGTACGTCCGACGAGCAGGCACGATAGCGTCTGTGTGCTAGAGGAGACGCGATAGCGTCTGTACGTCCGACGGGCAGACGTGATACCATCTCTACCATCGGATAGAATACCAGGTGGGTGTGTCTACCATGACACACGGTCGAAAGAGGATAGACAAAGGCCATGCTGGAACCTGAAAAAAACATTGAACATAAGAAATCCATCAATAAGAGTGAAGGACAGAAGAACCAAGAGAATAGCGTTTTATCCTAATTTCACTTCCTTCTTCTAACTTTCTTTTCGAAAAGAAAAAACGTAGAACGAAGTCTGTTTGGAGAGCATCCGGCTATTTTGAGTATCTTAGGAATCGTTTCAAACTTCAACCCTTCTCTTCCACAGCCTCTTCAGTTCCCTAGCAAGGTTTTGGTGTTTTCTCCAATAGTTTTCGGTTTTGTTCACATTACTCTTATAACCCGAAGAATTCTGTCTTAGTTGAAAAAAAAAACAACTACAGAATTCTTACTTAGATGGAGTGGTTGGTTGATATCTCAGAGTCCCAGAGTATTTTAGTCTTTATATTTTCAAAAACAACCTCAGGTTATAATTGATACCAATTATTTGAAGCCAATTCGTTCGCACAATTTCCAGACTATCATTTGTCATACCCTGTCTCTTCTTTTTTCATATCTTTTTTAATTTATGTATGACGTGATTTACAGTCCTGTCTCTTTCTATCTTGGAATAGAATTTTTGTTTTTTTCAGAGTTTAATTAGTTTTCATTGGTCATGGTGTAATTATTCTGGGCTACAAGGATTAGAGCAGTGGTTTTCAACCTATTTCAGCCGATTCCACCTGATCAAAATAGACAGTGTTATCCCAAACCCCAGTACCGAAGATTCATACTAGCAAGCTAATATAAAGAGAATTATCTACTAATTCCTAAGTATAAGGAAGCCAGGCAAAACCACTCATTTACTTCAAGAATTCATTTTTGATATTTCTAAAATGGCACGTATATCACGTATGTAAAATCATCGCAGTTAGATTCAACTACAGAGATTAAGTTCGTCACAGTCCGAGACTTAATTGCGCACACTTTAAATTGGAAAGGGATTCCCTTCTATTATTTTTACATCAATGCCCGAGGAAATCATACCCACTTCCGGTTGAAAACCACTGGATCAGAGTTTTACTTTCTCTCTTTAGAGGTCTTTTGTACGGTTATTGTTTTCTATACCCATCTCTCTACTAAATTGTATCGTACTTCTAAGAAAAAATTGGAAGAAATAGTTGACTGCACGTTTTGGAATCCTCTTATATCTACAACTAACTTCGATTGGTATCCACTTATGGCTGGCCCGATTATAGACCAACCAACACAAAGAGAGGACTCTGCAAATGCTGCTATCTGTTCCCGTGTTGAAGTGTAAGGCCAGTGAAGTGTACCCGAGCAAACTTACATAATCCATAGAATGGATCGTTATCGGTCAAAGTGATATTCGGATGAGCTTTATATTTACTCACTTTCAGTGTAAAAGAGTCGATTCCAATAAAGCAGACACTTCAAAAGAAATGCATTCGTTTTTTTTCCTCTTCTCCCTCTCCAACGGAACATGCAATCATCCATCGGTTTAATTGGCCTCTCTTGATCTATTTGGCAGCGAAACATATCAAAGAACTGGCAAGTTGCAGAGAGGGGGTTCTAAGATCGATCAGAGATACAAAGATATGTAGCATATTTGCTGTAAACGATATATTCAGGTTTATGTCATTAGGAAAACGAAGTACAACTGAAATGTATTTATTTTTCTTACTTCAAAGACGCGTTTTATCGACTAAACTGTTTGTACTGAAATAACATGGACCAAAATGTTTGTTCATCAAGGGTTGCTAGCGGTAATGAATTCGTTGTTGTTATTCATGTGAGTACGATGGGATTTATGGTATCGCTTTTGATTGCTTTACATATTGAGTAAGAAAGGAACTTTCAAGATTTCAATAATTTTACGATAGTAATTTTTAACAGCATAACCAATGGGTAATATAATCAATTGTCAGAGAGTAGATCTAGATAAGTGAAATGAACTACATGTTTAGAAGATCCATTGGGTTATGTTTGATAAGTTAAAACAAGATTAGTTGTCGGTGGGTGAATTTGTATAAGAGAAATGAGTGAGATAGATGAATAAATATCGAAATATTGATAAAATATGTAGTGACAGAAATAAAAAGATTTACATGGACTGAAGGGATTGAGATGAAGGCAAACAGGAATGATTAGAAATAAGTGTAAACAGACTTAGATAGGCAGCGAATAGACACAGATATATATTGATTGGTAAGAACTGAAAAATATATAGATAGATATGAACAGGCAGTTATGAACATACATACGTACATACATACATACATACATACTTACTTATTTACTTACTTACACATGGCTAAGATAGATTGATAATTATCAACAGACTGGAAGAGAGATATGAGGATATATGAAGAGACATATATGATCAGAGCGAGATATATATGATAATGAACAAACTAATTAATCGATAGATAGATAGATAGATAGATAGATAGATAGATAGATAGATAGATAGATAGATGCATGAACAGACTGTGAAAGATAGACATGGGCAGACTCTTAGATAGATATGGAGAGAGAGGGAGATAACAAGATGTGATGAGGCTGGGATAGATAGATAGATAGATGGATAGATAGATAGATAGATAGATAGATAGATAGATAGATAGATAGATAGATATTGAAAGATTGGGAGAGTGATATTCTGTTAGATCGATTGGAACAAACTGGCTATGAAAGTTGGTTTCATCAGCCATAAGGCCAAAATAATGGGCACAATGAGTGTAAGATTCGCTGCAAGTGAATTATCTGCCGGACAGAAAAGGTAAACAGTCGGACATTTCGGAGAAAATAGACTGACTGCAATAGACAGGCACGTAGACGTACGAAACTAAATTGTTACTCGAAGGAAAAGATACGAACAAACATAAGTAGAGGAACATACAGATATATTAGGGGGACAGAAAAAGGTGCAGAATAACCTTCCACTAAAATAAAGAGGTTAAGTGACAAAGTAGTAAGACATTCAATTGCCTTGACTGACTTTTTATTAAAA
>OY735218.1:50248680-50321180 GCA_963457665.1 Thysanoteuthis rhombus
AAGACGATTGTAATAAAAAGTGAAATGATTGAGAATAAAAACAGACGATTGGAATTCCCTAGCCTCCGTTTCAATTTCCCTATGATACTCTAAAAACAAGAGGACGATTAGAAATAAATAATAAGTAAATAGTAAATAAAATAATTATACAAGATATTCATAATCTAGTGTGAATACCAAGATAAAACAAATTTGGAAGATGAAAGTTATTTGTTTATAAAATCGAAGGCTCAATTCTTATATTATGAGAGATGAAATTAGATTTTAATCAATTTACATATGTTTTTAGGCCTCACTCATCCTCCTGGCACCAGCAAAGACTACAGTATTCATCTAAATAGTAACAGGTTCGGTTGATCGATTGAACAATCATAGGTCTTTATTTCATTCAATGGGGAGAGTTTGTGTATTTTTTTTTTTTTTTTGTAGAAAGCGCTAGAGTCAGATATTAGGAAAACAAGAAGAAATAGTTCCAAAATTGGACATTCTGGTTCTCAAACAGTCATGTGATGGTCATTTTGGATGTCCAATGAGATAAAGTGACAATTTGAAAAGATATGGGTGGTTTGTTCAGAAGTAGCTCTTAAAAATGTTCTAATTACTTTTAACCAGTTATATGATCTCATTGTTGAACCAAACATATTTAGAACGAGGTCTCAAAATTTCAATGAATTGTTTGGAGATGAGTCGAAATTTTCTGTGTTCCAATCGATTTGTTCCGGTGTACATTAATGTTCAGGGCACTACCCACTCACTTAAACTTCCCTATTTACTTGTTATCGATGGAAAAAAAGTGCATTTCAGATTTTACAAGTGTGAAATCTAGAATATTTGAAAAAGCATTGAATAAAGACACTAGTTATTCACTTCTATTACTCATTAACTCTCCTCTTGTGCAACGTAATATTAGAATTTTAATATTCAAGAGAAAAAGTTTTTTCACAAAATTCAGTTTGAAATATCTGTGTGACTTAAATGACTGCACTTATTTGACTTTTATTTTGATAAACGTGCACTGTAGTTGATCGGTATTATTGTCAAGACAATACGAGAGACTGATTCACAATTAAATCAGCGCTTTTTGTTTAAAGGCGGAATATAAACAAACTGTTTGCCATCAATCGAGAATATTTGTTCGTTTGTTTGTTTGTTTTTTTAATTTTGACTTCCTCTTAGACATGTTATCCGGTCTGTACATGTTTTACCGAGACGAAACAGCGGAAATCAATCCGGTTCCTGAGAATTTTGAACAAAACAGGAAACGGTAAGATTTCAAGCAAATTATTGAAAACGGTTTGTTTTTAGAGGAATCGCACAGGTAAGAGTTGAGGCGAGAGGTCTGATTCTTTGCAATTGACATGGTGGTAATTGTGTCACAAATGTACATAAATAATTCTTCTGCGCCTTGCTTGCATTGTTATGCATTTATCCGGTTGCCAAAGTTTCGTGTTCAAGCCTAGGACGAAACCAAGATGCCAAAAGCTGATTTTTAAGGCCAGCAGCCTCTTTTTTTTATTTGCACAAAACAATGTGTCTGTCTGCATTCCCTCATATTTGGCCTCGTATCATACTTAGCCTAGTCAAGTGAATATAAATGATCGCTAAGATTCAATGATAAATACGAGTTATTTCAGAAAAGTATCAAGCTATTTGATATCAACAAAAACAGCCTGTATAGGGTGATTGCACCTTAAATATTTTTAAAGCACATTCCTTAAAATCCCACCCATTTATCTCAGCGTCTCTTTGAATTTTAAATCCATTTTTGGGGAGGCTACAACCTATTTCAAATAGTTCTCTGAAAGGTCATGCTTTTCATGAAATGTCATCTTTAATAGCGAAAGTCCCGAATTCAAGAGAACCAAATCTGGACCGTCGCAGGATGGGTAGGTAACAAACCTGGATGACACTGTGTGGTGTTAAGAAGTTCTGAACGAGACATGAAAATAGGCTGGATTTGACATTGTGAATGTGACCATCACACAGCAAACTATCTCAGTAGATAGCCGATCACTGAGTAACTCCATAGGGAAAAAAGTTTTTACACATGAACAACAAAAATCCATCTGATTGGTTGCAAAGTTACAACAATGCCGTGCGACTTGTTCTCGGGATGTTCATTGTGGTTGGATACTTTCCGGACCAAACTCGTCAAAAACATGTTTTGGGGGTCCAAATACAGCGGAACTCAGCAAAACAATTGAACGAGAAAAAAACGATCCATAATATAATCGGAAATTAAAACCTAATTCGCACAGACCTTCATTTCCTTTTTAAGAGTGGATGAGAAAAAGGGAGAAAATAACTGCATAATACAGCGCATGAAGTAAACACGTCTCTCATAGTTATTTACTAAGCTTGACGTTATCCGATGCAAGGTCATTATAATTTGTCACCTAATGAGGACTGACCTCACTCCTATTGCCCGATAGACTGATGTACTCTTTTGAGAACTCTCACTAATTTGTGATCTTTTTACTCATTATGGAAGAAACATACTACACATCAACATTGGTTGGCATCAAAAATTGTGTTGCGTTAATCTATCAAATAGAGATTGTCTGCATTGAAAATCAGCGTCTGCAATTCTGACTTATACACGAACCTTGAAAAAAAGCCACTGATTAGATATCTTCAGTGCTATATATACTGAATAACTGTTGCCATGACAGATGGTAAAGAGTTCTCTCCACTTTTTGGTGTTGGTGTTCGTGTGTTTGTGTGTTCGTCTGTTTGCTTATTTGTTCCAGTGCTCCCAACCATACCGTCTATAGACTTATAATTTGGTGTCATTATTTCAACAGACGCCTTCTAAAAATGTTCTGTTGATCTCTGGAAAAAAAAAACCAACCTTTTTGGTCTGTTAGGGCCTCATTTCAACGGGTTTATTCGTTTGTTATTGTTCCCAAGGGCTCCTAGCTAAATGTATTTGAAAATTGTCATCAGCACTCCACGACACCACCTTCTATTTTAAAGTTTTATTGACTTTCGGGGGCTTCATTATGACGGGTTCATTCATATAGATTTTCAAAATTTTTCAGATATGTTCACTCTATTTCCGTTTTTTTTTCAGTGATGAACGCCAGTGACGTCATAAAGATAATTTATTCTGACCATATTTATAATTCAATGAAATTATTCAACATGACTTCGAATCTGGGCACGACCTTTGTTCAATCATACATTTGTGATGCCGAGTTAAAATTATTCACTAAACTGATGTATACTGTCACGACAGTATACTGGGTTTATTATTGGCGAGGTGTTAACAAGTCCAACGTAGGAACGTGTTCACCATAGATCGACACAGTCAAATTTTTATCAGTTACCTCGATGGAATACTGTCCACTTCCCAAAGCGATTGGGAATTGAACTTCCCTTACTGGTTACGCACGCGTTGGATAGTTTGGCATCACCATTTATATTTGTTGTTATCTGGAGCTTCTGAAACTGAAAGCTGATATCTCGTGGGAGTGATACTCAACAAATAAAGCCCAGTTGGGAACTAATTCACTGTTGTAGAGTACCTACGTACCCTGGTATTGATAGTCAAAACAATGTTTGTTATCAGTTAAGGCAGTCCCCCTTGATTGTTAAATTGGTGCAGCAAAATCTTCTCAAATTTCCTCCAATCGAGCCTTACACCAATCCAACCTAATTTTATTTTTTGTTCATTCTGGTAGGCTTTTTTGTGGACCATAGGGCCGCAAATACCCTTCTGCACATTCAGTTACAAGTAGATTTTCATGAGGCTGAGCGAGTAGCTTTTCATGGGTCGGGGATGCTCGACTTTTCTGCTTTCATCCATGCATCAAATCTACTTTAGCGGCTGCCAAGCTGTGTTCTGTTTTGTCAGAGTAAACTTCTGTCTAATGGAGCTAAAGGACCCAAGCTATTCTCCTATTTCTTTATAGGTGAGGGTAGAATGGATTGATATATTTCCCTATGGCAAGAGTGTGAACTAAACATGAACAGCCTTGGCCATAATGCGCAACCATTCGACTATTTTTATTTTTTATTTTTTTGTGCCGATAACTGTTCCTCCTCTCCAAGCCTCTACTCACCACGTAGACCTAGCACAGTGGATTCCATTCATTTGGATTGCATCGGGGCGGATCTATCAAACAACAAGAGAGGAAGGGCTTGAAAAAAAAAAAAAAAAAAAAACATGTCGATTCAGGTCTATTTTCTTTTCACTTATATTTTCGAAAATTTGAGTCACAAGCTAAACATTTTCGAGAAATACTTTAGTGAGTAGTGAAATATATTTTTTTAGGAATTATAACAGATTTTATTCCAAATAATGCTTTTTCGGTAGCACTGCTTCTTAAAGCAAATAAACGTCGTCTTGATTATAATGAACAAAGAAACTTAAGAACGAATTGGTTCTTACAAGATTAATCTTATTGTGCAGCTGATAAAAAAACAAACAAAATAAAAACATTGGTCCTGTTAAGCTGAATCCACTGTATAAACCCATATTAGTAACTTTGTAAACAACAGTTTTAGTAATGATAATTATTTTTCCGTGTTTAACTTAGTTTGTTACAAAGTCATAAAAATGGTTTACGAAGCAATTATAGAACTCAGTACTCGAATGATTTGATCTGTAAAATGGACTTGTTTACCATACAGTTATGGTAGGTGTTATCATCATATGCATTATTATCGATCAATACCATATTTTTTTTTTGTTTTTTACTGTAAGCAAGAATAGTGTACTTAGCAATAATCAAGCAGACATCCTACCCTAATTATTGCAATCAAAATTACGAAATGATTATTACGAAATCATTACTGCCGCCAAATATTGATTACGAAGAAAGTCTCACAGTACACTACCTACCCTAATATCTTTATCTCCAATATTATGGACATGGTTTCCTTTCAAAATGGACATATCGGAAGAAAAATCATATATATTAAGAAAGTAATTATGATTATGATTAATTTCATTGTATATGTTATGTTGAATCGATGAAATTGCCTCATAGGCGGAATTCACTGTCTTTTTGTAAAAAAATGTTCGATTTCCCCTCGATTATATAAACTTTTGATGGTAAAAAAATGTTATTTTATATCTTAGTTTTTATCCTGTATTATTTATTTCTTGTAGAAAAATGTAAAAACTTTGCAAATTAGGTAACTACATCGATAAGGCGTCACACATGCAATATATTTGCTTAATGTCTACCTGAAAGTTTTAAAAAAAAAAGCAGAAAAATAGTCCACCAACGGAAGACAATGATACAGATAGCACTGGAGTAGTAGAAAAGAACAAAGAAGGTTTATCGCTATATATATATATATATATATATATATATATATATATATATATATATATATATGAACAGAAGTGGAAGACGTATATATATTCACTTATGTTTTTTTCAAACAATATCTTTTAAATTTTTCAATTAATTCCAATAAAATTTAATTGGAAAATTGATTAGATTAGAAGACGGGACCAGGGATTTCTCTGAATGAGAGGTTTTTATATATATATACAGAAAATAGTAAGAAATATCAAAGCTCAAAGTTACTTTGCTCGAATCATAACCAACAATGAACTGATTTTCATTCAGTTTATTCAGTTCCGTTTCTAGGTACCTTTTTTATTTTGCAAACTGTTGTCACTGCTACTAATAGTTGCAGAGCTCATTCCAGCAAGACACAAGGCCAAATTTAGGGTAATAAATAGTTGTCAGAAGATCCTGTTACGGCAATCTTACACGTTGAGATGACCTTGTAGCCTTGAAAATGGGCCTTGTAAATCATAAGTTCAATAGGATTGGAAACCTATTCTTCCGATCCAGTTCAAAGTAATAAACAATTTCGACCACAAATTCAAAAATAACAAGTTTGGATAAGAATGGCGCAAGACAATCATAATGAAACACCTATTAAGGAAGGAAGAATCAGGCAATTGTCTGCCAGTATGAAACATTAACCAACGCTCTACGCAAACATCGAACCTAACCTTTGTCTGGCACATTGTCACATCAGCTTGACACCCGGACAGAAACTTACTACGCTTATAAAGAGCAAGTAAGATTAGTTTCTTAAACAAGGTGACTGCAAAAACGGTGATTGTCTATTTATGGGATGGACTAATGTAATCCTTATCTTAATTGTCGTGAAAAAATCTGAAGTTGTTATTATGATGCAAATTTCATATAATAACTACAATTATCTCAACATTGTCAATTGGTATTATCATCTCTTTTACTCTTTCATATTATACTTCATTGTTGCCGTGAGAACTATATCAAAAATAGAGATGATGGTATTGAAAACGGACATCTAAAAACAATAGTGGAATTAAAGAGAACAAAAATATTCTAAATGGGTATTGATGGAGATTACATGTACACTAAATCACAGCCTTTTATTAGATATAAATGACCAACACGAATCCCTAGTGATTTCTTCCACTGGGTTGGGTGAAGGGAACGATGTTGATCAAGATCAACTTGAGATGTGTGTTCAATATGTTATGACCAGCATACCATATGATATCTGGCATAGGTCTATGGACGCCATACCGATACACTTACGTTGGATCCTACGTTGAATTTTCCCACCAGGGACAAATTCGACCGCTGTTCGGTTAAAAGTGAAAACTAGTTTGATTACAATCGACCCATGAATGGTGCTATTATAACCAGTTTCGAATATGAAGATTCTTTCCACCGAAAATGCATATATATATATATATATATATATATATATATATATATATATATATATATATATAGAGAGAGAGAGAGAGAGAGAGAGAGAGAGAGAGAGAGAGAGAGAGATCAATACTGCTTGGGTACTATGTTAATACGACAGTTTTGTTTTTAAAATCTCTGGAACAGTTACATGGTGAACACGTGATGATCCCATTAAAAAACAATTTGTACATTGCATCATAATAATAAAGTATAAAGGGAAGAGGGAAGAAACACTGAAGGGAGTTGAATTAATTGCATTGACAAGTATTGGGAAAAGTCGAGAGAAGAGGCACAAAAAACTCTTAAAAGATTTGATTGATATTCAGTGTTAGCTTTCTAGAATATATATATATATATATATATATATATATATATATATATATATATATATATATATATATACGTATGTATGTATGTATGTATGTATGTATGTATATATATATTGCTTTGGCCGGAACATGAGCTAGTTTTTGTAGCGAATCCACAACCTACTATTTATTCCCAGCTCTACTCTAAAACAACTTAACTCCATGACTAAAATGTTGTATGTATCGAGCACTCAATGAAATAAATCCAATACATTTCAGAAGTGGCTTTATACTATTGATATATAATCATGTTATGTTATACTGCTAGCCTGATTTGTACCACATATACTGTGTACACACAGCAATATATATATATATATATATATATATATATATATATATATATATATATATATATATATATATATATATAAAATGTGTGTGCGTGCGAGGATGTTCAATGAAGTACTTATTAGCAGCAGCTTGGTCTGAAATTTGATATAGATAATATTCGATCTATATGATAGAGAAGTTTTGTGTTTGTTGCATTTACTGGAATGGGAATAATCCTGGGATATGTATATTTGTTTGAAAAAGAAAGTCATTTGATCATTGAGATAGAGACATATTGATACACAAGAGTGAGATAACCGATACCATTGCTTCCTAAGATGCACGATAAACCTGCATCAGTTGAGTATTGGTACTGTGTGCACTCACAAAAGACATATATACACGTGCACACACACACACACACACACAAACACACACGTACACACACACACACACACACACACACACACACACACACACACATATACAGTCACACCTGCAATCCCAGAGCACACACGGGAAGAGTAACTGATGGTATATATCGATGGCGTAATGGTTAGCACGTCTGTCTCTCATGAAAGGGGTGTTGTGTTCAATTCTCCACACGTGCGTTAACAATTCTTCATAGGACAAAGTTCCCAAGAAATGGTAAAAATAGCAGCGCAGATTGTGCTCTTTAGTTCCGAGACGGCAAACCATCTAGAAGAGGGACAACTCGGAATGGAGCCTATTTAAGGTGGGTTGACGTCTAATTCTACTTTCTTCCGGTAGCTTGAACAGTCAAGCTGATGCCGAACGTCTCTCTGCTTTCTTTAAGATTAGTTCAGCGAGGCATCCCAGGACCTCCATAGGTTTTGCCAAAGCAAACATCTTACAGGGGTTACTTCAGTATAGTTCTATTGCCTATAGAGACAAAAGAGCCATCCATATTTCGATATCGTATATAGGCCAACCGTTTTTGTTTTGATTTTGTTTTTTCATTGAATGATTATCTGCCACGTGTTTTTTTCTGATTATCAGTTTATCAGGCAAATCCAGCAATAATTTGTATTTCGGGTTTTGTCATCGCCGTTCATTTCCAAATTTCATATTTAGTTTTAACACACAGAAATATTTTGAAAGAAAAAGCAATCTCAATACATCTTTAGAAAACAGTGATTGACTGAGGAAACAAGTATATGAATGATCAAGGGTGCAGGGTTTTCCCCAAGAGTCAGTGGTCAACGGGCTTCATTTACAGACGTTATTACTGTAGTGATTTCAGTCCTCACTGAGTGCCCAAACTTTGTTGCAGCCTGTGATGCTAAGCTAAATTTAGTGAATATGT
This sequence comes from Thysanoteuthis rhombus, assembly GCA_963457665.1. Taxonomy (NCBI): domain Eukaryota; kingdom Metazoa; phylum Mollusca; class Cephalopoda; order Oegopsida; family Thysanoteuthidae; genus Thysanoteuthis; species Thysanoteuthis major. The sequence continues at coordinate 50,257,368 of OY735218.1, forward strand.
ATGGTCTGCTGCATCATTGAAATAGCGATAAACCACCCGTGCCAGAGATCGGTGTTCGAGCTCGGGTAAAAATCAATATTTTGAGCACTGATTTTTCAGAGATGTCAACCCATAAATGATGCATAGCACAGTATATTCACCCTTATTTTCACTTGAGTCGTACTTAGCTGAGTTTATAAGTTGGTAATACTGCTGTAATATATTCTATCCTCATTTGGGGACCCATCGTTGGTGACCCATCTTGAGTAAAACTAAGACATAAACTCATTCAATATTTGAACCGCTCCATTTCCCACGCCCAAGGCTACTTTTATACAAATGATGATATGAACTACGCTGTACAGATAATTCCATCTTAGACTTGGAGAAAGTCTTGAATGATTTCTTATAGAAATGCAATTAGGCAAGATCCGTTTTTTGTATGCACTAAACATCTTTCCGTCTTCATATTTTATATTTCTATCAGATATCCATTTTTCTTCAACAGTCAATGATCAGTCAAAAAATGCAAGATGCATTCAAGAGAAAGAGGATATTGTATATATATTAATTTTGGCAACTCATAATTTTCTGTAAGACTGACAAAATGAAGATAATTGAGTGAAAATAAAAACAAAATTAAGAGACGTTTCCAATTTTTTTAGGCCAAAGTGCAAATAGATCCGCTTCAAAATGAGGTCACATGACCATAATGTATAAAATGTTTTAAATCCTTAACAATGATGTACTGCTTTCCGGGCTACCCAGACTATAAAGAAATAAAAAATTAAATCCACTGGTTATTTCCTTGATTTATTACTTGGGTATTCATAGCATAAAATCTTAAGAAAATAAACAGAATTGACAAAAGTACTGAACAAGCAACCCCTTTTATTAGAGACAGACGTGCTAACCTTTACGCCATCAATAACAGGCCAGGATAAAGTAATCTGTAATTTCCTAAATGAGTAAAAGCAAGTCGTGGTCGGTCAATTTCTATGCCACTATAGTTCTCTTCTGTCTATTGCTACTCATACACCATGTATGAAATGATAAGCAAGTCAGTGCTGAGAACGTTTTCAGAAACTGCCAAGAAATGTAAGTGGTGAATTTCATGAATTTCATTTGTTGGGGGCACTGCCTTGTTTTTCATTAATAATTGCTTTATATTTTATGCCTCCATCAGACATCCATTTTTCATCAACAGTCACCAATCTCCTCAAAAAGGGTGAGATGCGTTCACGAGAGTGCAGAGATGGCAGATATCTCTTCCTTTATGTTTGACTTCTGTCAAATCATGGGAAACCAATTTTCCAAGTTTTGGCACTTTTCCAAGTTATTGCTGCAAACGGTGGACTACTGAATGTCTTGAATACAGTGTTAGAGCTAATTCACAAATCAAAACAGCACTATTTCTGTCAGGTTCCGACGAAAGTGGGTCACCATAAGAATCAACAGGGCAACCTTTTAGTGGTACATCTTTTTGGCTGGAATAGACTTCTCTAAGCCTCTTCGGCTGAAATAACCTATTGCGAACCTTTTAAACAATTTCGTCGATTCTGTTTTTTTTTTCTTAAGATTCTGTGCCATAAACACCCTGAGTATCTCAGATTGCTTTTGCAGCAATATTGTCCTTTCCTTAACTTAGTTGAAAATAAAAGTCGTAGTGAATGTTTTTGGCTCAATGGTAGTAGGGGTATATGATGCAGGATCGAATATAACAGATCTGACAATTTCCCTTAGAGGAGTTGTTTATTAAAAGTACTCAGAATTTAGTCAATGGGTTAGCTATTTGTCACTGTTTAATTGGTTTTATTAAATTCAATAAATTTTTAATTTTTGTAAACGACTGCGACCTTCATTTCCAAAAATTTGATTCCGAGGTTTATTATATTTTAATGTAATTAGTCGCTAGTAAAACCAACCTTTGGCAAAACGCAACATGTGCCGATAAAGAGAAGAGGGGAAGCTTGTAGTCTTATCGACAAAAGATGGGAATGATTTTGAAAAAATTGGATCATTGCACATCTTAGGCACTTCTTAGAGACGACATTTTTTAAAAAGTCAAGTTAATAACAGGGTAATTGAACCATTCAGCAATGAAGTAATCTGCTGGTTTCAAACTTTACGAATACAACTTATCCTATATTGTTATAATTCCAGCATTTTTGAGTATCAAAAATATCATCCAATCTATCTCTCATCAGATTCTGGATAATATTAATGGGATTTTTATTCAAAGTGTAGCCTATGTAAAAAAAAAATACTTGTATACAGATACATTACTAGGATTCTTTCGATTTATGTAGGGCTGTATGATAGCAGCCACTGCAGACAGTATAAAAAATCAATACCAACAACAAAAAAAAGAGAAATTTCCGAATCTATAAATTCAGGAATCCCATTGGCAAAGTAGATGTGACTATAAATGTGAAAATGTCGTCTCAAAACAGCTTATGAGATTTTGACAGAAGTTTCTACAAGCTTTGAAAAAAAAATATTTGAAAATCCATTAATAGAGCGATTTCCATTTCGTGGTGCCTCTGTTAACATTTCAGGATTCAGATTAAAGGTAAGCAACCTAGATATAACATTCATTATATCGATTGTGCCTTCAGAAGTACGTCAACCTCCCTATGACGTAGAGTTTACGTCATTCTTGATTCTTATTTTTAAAAAGTCTGGTTAGTCACTCAATAGAAACCATGACATGACCAATATCTTTCAGGAGCATGCTGTGACAAGATAAAAGGGGTTATCAGTGAATAAGCATTCTACTCTTGCTTTTTGTTGTTAAAAACGAGTGCTAACACTGGTTGACACAAATTGGGAGTCCAATTTAGCATGAGATAATCACACACGTGCTGAAAGCAAATTAAAGGGGTTCGGAAAAACATGCTTACCAGACATAATGTGTGAATGGTGTAATTTTTCAGGCCTCTAGCTCCATCGTTGCGGCCTTTGAGTAAGATACACACACATACATCCATAAATAGCCAGGTACTCCAACACGAAAAATCAGAAAGCCTATGTTCACTGCTTCGGTAACAGTTATGGTTGATAATTTCTCAAATGTAAACATTCATTTGCAAAACATAGCTTTACTTTAATATTCAATGTGTGTCAATGTTCGTCATTACTTATCAAGATTAGCCTCAAACATTTCCCATAAACATGTTCATCGATAGGAAGATCAAGTGCGTATGTAAGTTAGTTGAATGTTACTGTGACGTTTAACACTGTATGGACACGGACTAGCACCTATTGTTATCATTTAAGCATTTGGGAAAAGCAAAAATATCAATCAATTCATCACGATCAGATTTCGGACATTACTCATGGGATTTTATTCACAGATTCTTTAAGGATACATACATACAATTTTAAAACTATTTTTCAATATATGCATAGCTGTATAATGGCAGACAGTACAATATAAACTATATATATATATATATATATATATATATATATATATATATATATATATATATGTGTGTGTGTGTGTGTATGTGTGTGTGTGTGTGTGTGTGAGTGTTATCTATAAATTCACCGATTCATTCAGAGTATCTGATGTGACTATATGTGCAGAGCTGTCATTTCGAATAGCTTAACAGATTTTCACAGAGAATACATATAGTGCTGTAGTATAGTGGGAGGACGTGTGAACGCTGCCCCTATCTTTTTGCGCGTGGTAATGGCGTTCTTGCACTAATCTATGCATTAATCTAGCTATCTATCATCAGCTTTGTAACGTCGGTTGTTAGACATAGACTCTCTAAAAAATTCGACACATCTCTCGATCGAGGATGTTGCAGAGCCAGTATTTCGGCATGGCTAGCCCATTGCCATTTGAATTCTCTAATCGATATTTTGATATGTCTGACTCTTGTTCTCTCTTTAGTATACTCCGTTGTCTTGTGATCGATCCATGTCAGATTAAGAGTAATCCTCTTCTGTGAACGTTGTATGGATCTTACTTTTAGAGCAAGTCTTATACTACTAGAATTCTATATTTGAACAATTCATGGATAATTACCCAGTGTATGCTGAAATACTCATTGTGTATGCCCCCCCCCCATTATATTTGAAACAAGTTGAATTTCCAAAGTTTTAGATGGGGGTGCTTCAACAGCTCTCCACCATAAAACCGCCTTGCTTTTGAGTCTCGGTATGCTTTGTAAACCCTCACGCTCTCTAGAGAAGACAGCCCTGTTTTCCTTCCCAACTTCATATTCACTACACCATTATCAGGACTTGCTGAAAATAGGTATCCGTTCGCCTGCAAAACAAGTGTGTTTCTCTCATATAAATTATATCAATGCTTGCCAATACGTATGGAGAAAAGCCTCGAATATGAAGTCGTAAAAAATTTAGAATCAGCAACTGAATTTCTTACCGAACTTTTTAAAGTGTTGTTGTAAGGAAAGGTTTTTATTCCAGTGAGAAAGAACCGGAAGTTTAGTAGCATGTCAGTTAATGTCGTTCGACATCAATATCTGTTTTTCTTGAAAAGCCCCGAAGTAGGTGAAGTTGTCGCTGCAAATAGATGTTTTCTAAATCGATAATTAGTGAATCAAGATAAATAAAAATCGTTAGAGGGAAGGTGAGAAAAATAAAAATGTCGAGAAACTTGAGGGAAATGCAAGAAAAATGTAAGATGCTTAGAGATTGGAGGAAGAGAGGAAGAAAAACGAGGTTAATTGTGAATGAACTGATGAACATAGTAATAATTACATTGTTTTGACAAATTCGAAGGGGAGGACGAAGGAATGAAGGAAAGTAGGAGAGAATTACTGAAAAGGAACGAACGATGAATGAAAAAACCTAACGAGTCAAAAAGAGATGAAGGAAAAAACAGTTATACGAGCATTTTTCATAATATTTGATGATAAAATGGGTTAAACAAAGAAAAAGGAAAGGAAGGAAGGAGAATGGAGGAAGGATAGGCAGAAGGAGGGGGAATTGGGAAAAAGAAGGGGAAGAAAGAAGGCGAAATGAACGCTAAAATCATTGAAGAGACGGAAAAAGAAAAATGTGGAAGAAAATGAAAAAAAGAAGAAAAAGGGGTTGAGAAAATAATCAAGAAAGTGGCAAATGAAGGATAGAAAAAAAAATTATGAACGAAGACTGAAAGTGAAGGGGTGAGTGAGTACAAAGGAACGAGATACGGAAAGAATGGAAGGATAAAAATGGAAGAAACAAAGAGGAATGATTACAGAAGAGACGGTAGGAGGTGGGAAGAAAGGAAAAGGAGTCAGAAAGAATGAAATAAAGGATGAAAAAAAAAGGTAGTAAGAAAATGAAGAGAAAAACAAAGAAAAGGCGTTAGCTACAAGCAAGAAAAGCTACCGAACGAGATGCTGTGTGCTTCACATTACGCAGAATAGTTTCCTATGGGAAAGGAGCAAAATGCAATAGAAAAAAAATCCATTCACGTATATAAAACGCTATGTGTATTATATATATATATATATATATATATATATATATATATATATATATATATATATATATATATATATATATATATATATATATATATATACCACTACTTTAGGCAGAAGTGTCCTTGGCTACACTTTAGTCCCAAGAATAGAGCACAGTAGGAGCACTTCTTCATCCGTATTTTTTTTACTGGGTACTTTTCTAATGAGCATTATGCTAGTCAATAAATAAAGAAGAATGATTTTTAGAAAAAAAATAGAGGAACAAGAAACACTGCATCACATGCACGCAGATACTACATGGATTTGAGACTGGAGGCCAATTCATACGTGAATATTCCAATGATTCTATTTTTCAGGTAATATGTTGAGGAAGCAAGAAATATAGAAAGGGTTCCCTCGCCAGAAAGGAAATAGAAACTGAAAAAACAAGAATAATCACACACACATACTACACTCTGATCATTAGTAAAGGATTGATCAATGCATTACCTATAACCTACCGTCACTTTTGGCGGGTTTTATTGTTATATAAATGAACTACAGAGAAGTGAAAAGGAAGAGAGGCAAATAAGGGAAAAAAATACAAAAGTTAGGAAAAAGTTAAAAAAATAAAAGAATGATAGACATAATCAACATTGCAATCATTTCAGCTAATTTCCCACTGACTAATTAATACGTAATGAACACAATGCTTTTGTTGTGTCCTGACTAGCCTATCGCCACCGGCTCTGAATAAGTAGGAAATAAAATAAGAGGGAAACGTGAACAAAAAACACCGCCTTTAGGAATAAATAAAAATTGCAAGCAAAGAAAACGTGGAAGACAAACAAGAACTCTTTTGCAAAAGAGTGTAAGAAAAAACAATCAGTGAAATTATTAATTAAACAGAAAACAAAATAAATTCGAGATCTTGCCTCCGCTGTAACGCTATTAACACAAGTAAAATAAAGAAAACAATGGATTATATTTTCATCGCTTATTGTACAGAAGTAATTCCATCTCTCTACTTCATGCTCTTCTTCTACAATGATGGCTTGTTAACCATGTGTAGAATAACACAAGCTGACTCAGGGCAGTTCAGAACAAGAGGTTCTGTTTGCTATAATAGATTAAATATGTCGTGGCAACAACTTGATAATTAGTAGCAAGAGGCGAAAGAATCTAATCTTCTGTGAAACAATGTACTTAGAGATAATGCCTAACCTTTTTTAGTTGGACAGTTGTCGGAGCGACTCTTCATATAATAAGAGGTAAAAAAAGAACCGGTCCTTATTGTTAGATCTGAAATGTGTACGTACGCATACTCATATAAACGAATAGATGGATAGTCTAAGATAAATTCTTATGAAGACATAGATATCAATAGACATGACTAGATATATTGAAAGGTTTGAATAGACGGATGTAGAAAGATAGGTTTATAGATATGAATGGACTGGAAGAAATGAATGGGCAGATATGAATAGACTGGGATAGATAGTTAGATAGGTAATGAATACGATTAGATATGAATAGTTAGTGATGGACAGAGATGTATGTAGAGACCTATGTATATGAATATATATTGGAATATTTGAATAGATTGTTAATGAGTAGACCGGATAGAATGGATATGAATACACCAAGATTGATAAAAAAAATAGATATGAATGAACCAAGATCCATAAATGAATAAAATGGATAGAGCAAGATCAATACGTATGGATTTCGAGATCGATAGATAGATAGATAGATAGATAGATAGGTAAATAGACAGATAGATAGATAGATAGATAGATAGATAGATTGATTGATTGATAGATAGATAGATAGATAGATAGATAGATAAATAGATAGATAGATGGATAGATAGATAGGTATATAAAAATGAAACAAAGATAGATATGAATAAGAGATTGATAGATATGAAAACCAGATAATAAGATAGATTGAATAAATATGAATGGACTGAGATAGATAGATTGATAGATATACAGATATAAATAGACCTGCATGGATCAGATAGATAGACATAGGGATAGACATGAATAGATAGGGATAAACTGGGACGTAAGTATGGATAGACAGATAAATAGAATGATACCAATAGGCCGAGATAGATTGCAGGATTTTGCTTCTGTATCGGTAATTGATGTTCATGAAGGAAAATTTTGTTTTGAATATCTAATTACAGGTAAATGGTAATTCAGTAATTTTGCCAATGCACACTTTTGACCTCCCATGACAAAGTGACGTAACAAGAAAAATCATCTGGAATTTTTTTTTTTTTTGCGCCAGAATACAATTTATTCATCGGGCTCTGATAACGTAACATAAGTGATTCGATTATCCGATCATTAAATACTCTTTTCATTTCTATATGATGATTGGATTTAGTAATCGAAATTCTTAAAAGCCGGGCTGAAGAATGCATTAGATGCACTTATTTTGGGATCTGAATCTTAATCATATATCAGGTGAATTACGGAAAAGAAACTCTGATTGAATCATTTAATCATATATAGATATGCATCTCTGTGCACTTATTGTACTTTCATGCAGTGTTATTCAACGATGTTGTTGCACAGGATATTATTATCCAATAATCATGCAGAATGAGAATCTGACATGAACTACCATACATATGTATGCATTGTAAATTACGTGTTTTTTAGGAACCTTTGTAAATAAGGTAAATAAGGTTATTGTTTAAACAAATTAGATGATTTGTAATTTTAAGTGTCTTCTATATACAATACCACATTAAGAAAAAACCATATATATTACGGCATGGCTTTAAAAATACAAAAATGAAGCTATGTATTAAAATCACAGCCTAGAGGATAAGACGCTTGATCAACACCGCTGGAGAGCCGTGTTGATATTACCGAAACGATTACATAATAAACAATTGATGATCCGAACAAGGAAGATTTATTCATAATACCGTGTATTTAGTTCTGTATAAAACATAAAACCCACTGAAAATACAGAATTAGCCTTTTGTGAAATTTGAACCAACCAATCTTCATGCACCTTCAGGCCAAGCCTGCTCTTACTGATTTAGCTTCAAGCACTCGTTCAGCAGGCAAAAAGCCTGAACAGATCGAGTTAAGTAAGTATCCGACCTATTGACAATTGGGATTTTCATTTCTGATCGGACCGATTCACTCACTGTACTGAGCGAACAACGTTGACTTGAACGGAGAAGTCATGCGTGGGATTCAAACCCTATGTCCGTTGTGCGAGTCATGGTAATTCAATCAGTAAGAGCCAGTTTGAATGAAAATCACCCCCCAACATACACACGCACACACATATATGTATATACATATTTTTTTCAATACATTATATATACAAGTGTGTGTGTGTATTCATCAAAGATATCTGAACGCATAATTTTATATAAGATTGCCAAAATTATCTCCCTGACCAGAAAGATAAAGGTTCAGTGTGTTTTGGAAATCAATTCATTCAACCCCCTCCCATCTGTAGGTGTGCTGAAAGTAAATTGAATCTGTGACGCCCTCCTAAAACACCACGAATCATATTTCTGTAGTTCACATTCATTTTGAAATATTGAAATGAAGAACTGAAGCTTCGGGGAAAGGTGCCGTTTTGGTAGCCGTGCAAGCGATAAAATTTGACTGAGTTCACAGTAGCAATCAAAAGGACATAAATATATCTTTTGTCTTGACTTTCCCATCTTTGTTGTCTCCAATAAATCGAATTTCAATTAATTTGTGGTGGAAGTATGTTTTTTATTTGATTCCGAGCCAATTTAATAGCAGATGAAATAAGCCCAAACTCAAAACACACACAAAACGCACACACAATAAATATGTATATATATACGCCAACACACATATATATAAATATGCGTGTGTGTTCGTAAATGTATGCACGTATGTGTGTGTATGCATGCATGTGTGTTAGTGCGCATGTACATGATATTGAATTGCGTTATGCTACATTGAAACTCTCATTTGAAATGATCCTCAGTTAATCATACTCATTGTAGCATTAAAGAAACAAACAGATCAGATACAGACCGTGAATTAATAAGAATGAGAATTTGGAGTTCAAAGAGAGAGAATGAAAATAGAAAAAAACAATGAAAGAAAATTAGGCTGCTCCAAGAATCGAACCTGCAACCGGTAGTGTTGCTCCCATCAATGAGTTAAACAGCTGCAACTAAAGTGTAAGACTAAATAACTATGTCTACTATAACTTCTCATCCTTTTTCATCCACGGTGGATATTTGCTCTATTTTTTTCTCCCAATGCAACAATTATATTATTAAAGAATGGATGTATGATCCGACTCAATGATTATATTTGAATGATGTCATTTAAAACTCTTGATAGGAACTATTATATCATAATTCCATTCCTTAATAGCATATATATATATATATATATATATATATATATATATATATATATGGTCAAATTTAAGCTTAAGCCAAGACAAGAAAGGTGATATTCAAAGCTGGCAGACGTGTACTAGCAGGATCTTTTTAAGATAAGTATTGGAACCCACATCTTTTCGAAGTTTGGATTGCTCTTACATTGATTTTTGATATCGGGACCATTAGCAAGTGGAAGTTTTTAGCTAGAGAGAAACATTTCCAGGGTCAACTATTATCAGAGAACTCCATTTATACCGTACAACTTTTTTTTAAAAAATTCATAAGTTTATAAGTCTTTTTTTCTAATGAATTATGTATTAAATGTATTAATATCAATTATTCATTACAGATTTTGCTTCTCTAATGTTGACGGTGATGATCTGAACTATACTGATTTTCTATTCGGCAACTGGAAATTCTTCATCACATAATATAGTTAAAACATTAACATATAGATATCATCATCCTGACATAATTTTGAAAGGAAGCGAATAAAAACATGATAAATTTGATTGAGTTTTGTTCCATCATTGTTAAGAGTACTTTACAAGTACTTAGAATCTTTCAAGTTCGTAAAGGGTATTAAAAGGATAAGGCTAGCAGTGGATAAACTTAACTTTTACTTCAATTTTAACTGGAGGCAAATAGTCCGATATTTGTACTATATACCTATATAATAGATGAAAAAATCAGAAGAAGAAAAAATTATGAGTAAAAATGTGTTTATTTATTAGAACGGGATTCTACGTCTTAGGAATATAAATCTTGTCAGCTTGGCTGAGTTGTTAACAGAGTAGCCTACCAATCACTGATCCACCATCTTAAATCATTAGAGAGGAATGTTGATTCCATACATTGGTTTGGTTTAAAGTAACTGAATCGATAAACTGATTATTTTACGACTACGAATTAGGCTAAGATCGGATTCGTTATTCTTATTACGGCGGAAAACAAAGATCACCACAGCATTTAAGTTAGTCTAGAAATTAACATAACTATATAGCTGTTTTCTGGGGGAGAAAATACTTATGATAGTAACAAGCATGCATCTTGATATTCATCACGCATAACTTACCTCAGCATGTGATAAAATGGGTGTAGGGAGAATTGTACAAAGCTTGTCTTGTCTCTCTCCAAAATATACATTCAGTATCCTTTTAAACAATGGTAACTCAATTCATTATATTATATTATGTCATTGTTTCCGTAAAAATGATTATTTTTCTCTTATAATGGAGTAGCACGAAATCAGTCATTTTTCACATTTCACTGATTTTGTTATAATAAGTTTTTGAATGATTCTATTAATTTTCCCCGAATGCAGCTGTTCGCGAGTTCAATACTGGCTGGATGTTCTGAACATGAGGCTCTATGCTACATTAAGCTAAACTTAGTAGATTTTTATACAACAATGAAGGAACAAGAATTGTTCGTATCTGTCTAATTTTGGTACCAGAAAAGAATTTATTCGTCGGAATTAATTATATATCTAATTATAGACAATCTAAAATCCTCTCTTTCATTCGGGGTCAGACATTATTTTCCAAGATTCTTTGAAAATATATGACTTATAGGTCCAGAAAATGAGAAATTCTAAAGTGAAAAACAATTTTTACTGCTAAGAAACTAACGTTGCCACCATCTTTTGAAGGATTATTGCTTTCGAAGACTATAAAAACGAAAATATGACTTTAATCACATTCACATTGACTGAAGCTTCTAGAAAGCATTATAGATAAAATTATTTATGTCATGCAAATTCTACTTCAGTTGTTGGGCCATTAAAGCAACCCCATTGAGATTATATTCTCATAATATACCAATTTATTAGGGTCTTTTCATTGCAAGGCTCTTATCATTATTGATTGGTCTCTTGTGAAACTGTATGGTCGCTTTTGATCTTTTTATATAGACTTTCTTAAATATAATTTAAATACTGTAGATACATTTAATTCCTTTTTGGAATGTGTGTGATCCATTCCAACTTATTATGCCTTCACAGATGACAAAAAAAAGTAAAGAGGGTGCTGAAAGTATGACACCAAGTAATCATATCTACACAATTGGAAGTATCCTAGATTAAAATTGAAATAAAAAATGGATGGTATTAACTATTCAATGGCAAGACTATCATAGCAATAATGGCAAGTTTTCTGCATTATTTTGCTGCTTAGTTGTCATATATGAATTTAACTCTAAATCAAAACGCTAACATCTGTAAAAACTAACCGTAACCCTTAATATGATATAGCGAAATCTTAGATAGGAATGCATTGAATTCGTGCAGGAAAGGTAATAACCGCCAATAAATCTTCATAAACATTGTGTTTGCCCGAGTCATCTGTATGAGGATGTATCAAAAGCTTGAGAAGAGTTTGATAACATAATTCAAAACTATTATCTTCATTTGGTAAAAAGATGCTAAGTATTTATCTATCTTCAAATTGGTGATATCTATCCCCAAGTAACTCTTTGGGGATTTTAACATAATATGGCTCCCTTTTCTTTTGAAAGAAAAATTTTTTTTCCAGACATCAGGAAGCAATAAACATTTTCGAAATACGTAAATTATCATTGACTTCTGAGCAAGGAGAATATAAATTCCAAAGTGCAGAATATTTTTTATACTGATATGAATCTGACGTTGCTAACATGTATTGGAAGATTATTCCTTTCAACGGATATCAAAATGAAAATATGATTTTAATCATCCACATTGACTCAAGCTTCTAGTAAGCACAATAGATAAAGATATTTATGTTATGTAAATTCGTCTTCTGTTGCCAGGTAATTAAAGCAGACTCATTGAAATGCTATTCTCATAATATACCAATTTATAAGGGTCTTTCCACCTAAGGGCTTTGTTCCCAGTCGATTTATCAATAGACCAACTACGTTATTGCCTTTGATCTTCTTCTATGAAACTATCTCCTCTAAATATAATTTTGATACACCGGCTACTCCAGGTCTCTCTGGGGATGAGTGCAGAAACTACAGGAAGAGTAAAAGGCCTGTTCAAAAATTGATACTGAATAAAACGTTCTTATTGAACATAGCATTAAAGCCAGTTGTCGGCTTAGTGTCCCGATGAAAAATGATCTTGAAATAGAGATATGCGCTAGTTAATTTACGATGGAGCAATGTACGTAGATTACATTTGAAACATATTCTTTGATTCTTGCTTGTCGCAAAACATTTAGATAATTGGAGAGATATGAATGAGAAGATAGAGATTAATTATGGGACAACTAATAGCAAACTGAGATAGATGGATTAATCACTCAAAATAAATCGTCAGGTGAACAATACGATCCACTAAAAAAATAGAAACAGGATGATATATGAGTTAGTTAGTTATCTTGCCTATTTTTGGCAGTGGTTATTTATTTAAAAAATTAGTGATAAAAAAAACAAGCCGACACAAACTACAAGATCAATTTAGCATGAACATACATTGCAAATTGAAACTCTTCCTCTAACACCAGACTTTGAGGGAGAAATTTAACAAAATAAAAGATTATACTTTCTAAATGTCAGCCCTCTACCTTCATTGCTGTCGCCTGTACGTTTGATATATTTATACCCAGCCAGACAAGCTTTTGGATGACTCTCTTATCGTATAGAGTTATTGAGACATTGATTAATAAAAGGACCTAAAATAAATAGGCAGGTAAATAGATAGATCGAAAGATACAAGCTGAGATTGATTGGTGGAAACTGATATAGATGGATATGAAGGGAACAAAATATGTATAAATAGACTGAGCTAAATAGATATAATGTCTGAAACAGAAAAAAAGTAATTGGCATAGGCTTAGACTTTGATAAACTACACGAACTGATAAATTGATTCCTGACATATACATATGAATGTGTGTATGAGTTAGTTTGAGTGCATATGTGTCGATGCAATGATAGATACTTCAAGTCAAACCTGAAACTTCGATTATATTTAAGTTAACAGACTTGAATAATTGCTTTATTATACAAATCGTGATATTTCTCCAAATGCTTCTTATCACAACGGAGTTTTATGAATAGACATCCACCATCAATCAATAATAGCCTCACAAAAGGAGACACCAATTATAGATAATCATTGTCCATCAATTTAAAGAAGATCTCGTGCAATCATGTCTATTCCTCGATTCACATCAAACCGAACACACAGAGTCTTCCGCTCGTATTTGAAAAAGCAACGTTCTTGAGGAATACTCACTCGTGGTTTTGCAGTAATGGACTCTCATCATGAGTATAATCATTTTTGGATTTTTTTAAAAGTACTAACAATCCTGATCCACTCATCGAGGCTCATTTTCCAATAATTCACTCCGTCTTCTCAGGCAATCTTAGTCCAGTACGATACGTATTTTTTTTTTTTTTTTTGAGGGCAAATTTATAAATTTCCTCCTCTCACTCATAGATTAGAGCATTCTTCCGAAAAAAAATACTTTGTAAGGTAGAATAATGTAAAGCAAAAGTCAAAGAACTAACATCATTTTTCCATGAAAACGATTCTTTGAGCGTTCTCTGTCCCCAAAATTATGACGTTGGTATGCTAGGCTGAGTCATCAGAAGTTTACTAGTGTATAGGAGTTCGGGGAAATTACTGAGTGCTGTCTCAGTAACGATCTCCTGCAAATGAAATGTTAAACGTTATTTTGCTTTCGTTTTTTTTTTTCCTAAAATATCTTTATATGGATACACTTATACAAAAGGCATGCACTACATGAATACGAATAAGCATAAAATAATGTATTGATAGTTCTTGTTCGTCACCCAATGGAAATTATCACATGACCTACGTCTTCTGGCAGCAAACTGAGTTGATCATTCGAAAATTGAAAAAAGTGGGTTGACATTTGAAAACTGTGGAGGGGGGTGATCAGTGGATACGTTACTTTTCTTGCCTTTTGGGAGAGTTCAATAAAAAAAACACAAAATTCAAAAGGAAAGCATGTGACACACTAAGGGCTCGATTTAGCATGAACTGACATTGCAATTAGATTACGTCCACTTGGAATCTACTCCTGTTTATTCTAGACATGGTAATGAGTGAATGTTAAACATCAGATCGATTAGAACGACCTTTGCACGCAACACATGCATATATGACATGTACACATACATGAGTAGCCAAGCACCCAGCAAGATCAACCTGATAACTGAAGAAACCTTTTTATAGTTTGTGATGACAGTCTCTAATAGAAATGAACTGATTGAAAGAGAGAGAGAGAGAGAGAGAGAGAGAGAGAGAAAGAGAAAGAGAAAGAGAGAGGGGGTGAGAGATGCGAGTTGGAAAAGATACTTGTACTTCAATTTAAGTGAATTCCTTCCCCTCCTCAGCTAATGACAGATTCATAGAAAGGTTTGCTAGTGTGTTCATCTGAAATGATCCAATTGCTCCGAAATGTCTCATTTAAAACTTTGTTAAAGTAACAAACGACTTTTCTCCAGTACTGAATCACGTCAAATGTTTTTAAAAAAGAAGTAAAAAGGAATTGGATGCATCCATATTCCATCGATATAACAGACGTTCTTTTTCTCTTCCCAATCTTAACCGGATTACTAGGCATTCCCCAAAAGTTACGATAACGTTGGCGTCATTTATGGAAGGTTGTTGGTGCAAAAGTTCTGTTATGTGTTTGCATCAGTGAGTTTGGTACTGCGTAATGCCATTGTGTCTGTAACCCTTGAAGAAAAGAGCAAATAAAAAAAAAGAGAACAAGAAGAATAGAAATAAGGAACTCGAACTCTTGAAGAAGTAAAACTGATCATGATTCCATATTGAAAAAATTGCATGAAGGACTCGTTGGAGCTTTAGGATGGAATTACAGAAAAAGAAGGTCACACTAAAATGAGATTAGTGTGTGACTGTTTCACTGTGAAGCACTTACAACGCATGTGCTTCCCTGAATTGGAAGAAACCTGCAGAGTGAAGCTTACCACGGAAAAATACTAAATAATCAATTAAAAAATCAGTGTATGAACATTACTTTCACATTGGTGGGCGGTTTTTGGAGAGCAAGCGGAAAATCGAAGGTACGAAGGCAGAAAAACGGGAGGGTGATGTTTTGATTCCTATGCATAAAGATCGGGGAAGAATTTTGGATTCTTTATGCATTTCCCTGACACTAACTTGGAATCCAGTTCCACAGAGAAAATATCAATACTTTTACAGATCCCTCTCTCTCCTCTCTGTCTCCATGCTTCGCCGTCTGCTTCCGATATTTCACGTGACATTGGCTGAATGAGCTTGGCATGCGAGATACTAAATAGATTCTGCTCTGTCTGTGAGTGTCCTATTTTTTAATGGAATTCCAGAGTTCTTAACTATTCCAAATTCATATCTCACATAGCATTGGCTCAATGTGCAAGTGACTTAATAGATTTTGCTATGATAAAATATTTGTCTGCAAGTGTCCTTTTTTGCTTAGAATCCCAAAGTTCTCCACTATTCCAAATTGATATTGGCTCCGCATGGCCTGTACAGAAATTACAGAATTCACAAGAGAAGCTATCCAAAATTTAGTAATTACAAATTCTGGCTGAATTCATCATCCTAGCATCGAAGTAACTTAATAAATGGATTTTAATACAAGGAACTTCGACTTGTGGAGTCAAGATCTAACTTTTTAATTTACTTGATGCTACTCTGAGAGCTTGATGGGAGTGTTCTCGTCAGAACTATAAACAGCTTTATTTGATGCTTCAAGGAAGATGATCTTGTTCCAACCTTTGAGAGTAAACAATTATTGGATTTCGAAAGCCATTAGATATTACTCTGATGTGTTCATATAATCTGAGCTAAACCTCATGAGGAACCAGGTCACATAAACACATTTCACAAACAATAGTCCATTGGATTATCTTGCTAATCCTTACTTAATGCCAAATGATTGGCATCAATATAGATAGCAGGGAGAGTTGGATCCATCCCTTTTACCTATGATTTAAGGAGTAAGCACTTTCTCAACTTGAATTCAAACGTATACTCATGATTATATATTATAAACTGATAACCAAAATAATTTTGCAAAAACAATTAAATTTCCACTCTAAATAAAATCATAGCTCATTCATAAACAATGTTAGCATATAGAATTTTCATGCAGATTCCTACAAGGTTCTAGAATCAAACATTCGCTTAGATGATCAGTTATTAGAGATCACTTATTATTATTAGAGATTATGCAGTGGCCGACTTATTGTACGTCTACCATTTCTTTCAATAATACTGAACTAATAAAAAACGAACAGTGGAGCTGAATTGATTCTTTTGATTGAGGGTCATATAAGTTTGAAACAAGGTCGGAATGTAGGATCTGAACCCATGCGATTGGGACTTAGATATATAAATAAACAATGCCACTAACATTTTACCGCCACGAACGAAGTATTCAGTCACGTATTTTCCGTCTTTCGGTCCATGCGATTTTTACTGTTCACCGAATATTCTGTATGGATGGGCAATGATGTAAGAAAAGGGTGGTTAAATTTTGGGTTGAAATCAGGAATTTTTTCTTGATCGAGAGATTTTTCTCGTTCTTTTTTTTTTTTTTCATAACTTTTGCATACACTCATGAATGTCCGTAAAATATCCCAAAGTTCTAAATAGATTCAAAACACATTTTGTAGAAGTGGAGAATAGGCCACGAAAAAAAAAATGATTCAATTTTTATTTAGATTCATGTATGATTATCTCCCTTATGTTGTAGTTATATGTCTCGACTACACAACATTTTTGAAAGTTCATGTCCGTCCACACAATGTCTCCAAACGTTCTCAATCATTGTCATTCAGTTTGTTTTTTGTTTTGTTTTTTGGAAGGATAGACAATAGGCTTTTAAAAAATTATCAAATATTTGGGCAGATCAATAGACAAGTAGCCCTGTCCTTTGTTCTTGGTTGGATGAAGGACATCAGCTTATTTGAGTCGTTGAGTGGATAGAAACACAAATATACCATCAATGTGAATGACAACATTCGATTAGAATAAAATGGGGCTTCAACATTTGTAGTGGTACAGAATATACAAAAATAGATATGTTGAACAACCATAGCCATTAGAAATAGCAAAGGCTTTCCTATGTATGTGTGTTTAAGTGTGTGTTTATTTGTTTGTTCCTGTATTCCAGCAACCCTGGCCATACCGTTTTGTTTAGGGATTTGAAAGTCGGTATCAGGACTCCACAAGAACGCTTGCTAATCTCGGGGGGGGGGGGCAAGATTATATTTATGCAACAGGTTCATCAATAACATCTAGACTCACAAGAATGTAGATTGTTGTAGATATTTTTTACTCAAAAAACAGCATCATCATTCTCAAAAATCTAGGTTTTACTAGACTTCTTTCACTCTGTTTAACGAGGTTGGACTGGAAAACACCTGTGATGTCTTAAAAGAATTTATTCTGACCATATTTATTGTTCAATTGGATTTTTTTTTCTTGACTCTACATTTTGACGCTACGGTTGTCCAATTATCGAAAGTGATGGCGAGTTCGATCTAGTTTTGGTTGTCAGATTAAAAGAAGGTTGGGTGATAGAAGACTGAATGTCAGAACTTGTATCCAGGAGAAATAATTGGTATTCATAGGCATTTGTCGACTTTCCTGACATCATTTGTCTGAGGCCATCAGAGGATCAGATAGCCTTATCCACCATGACATAAATATTATACATTTGCTCGACAGGTTTAACGTGAAGATAAGTATGTGACATTGGAGAAGAAATAGCGATAGGCAGTCGAATATTTGAAATCGATTCAGTGGGTCATCATTTCTGCAAATGTGTCACCAGACTTCAAATTCTCCTATTCTTTCTCTCTTTGATTCATTATGACATAGCAAACTGCAATCTTCATCAAAATTCTATCATCTGTCCGATAGGTATTTCAGGACTTGATGGGATTTTAAATCAGATTCTTTCGCTACCTGATTTGACTGCAATGTTGTTTTTCGTCAGTGGTTAGAGAAGAAGAATTGACTAGAACGCACTCAGAGAGCGCATACATCTATCAACGCTATTTTTTACTAAAGACATTACGGACTCCAGGCGATTGTGTGGACAAACAGACGGAAAGGTACATGGACCGATTGACTGTCAAATGTTTTAGATGTCCAACAAACTATTTTCAAGATGTTTTTATTGTCATCATCTTTAGAAATACTATGCTCAGTTTCTTTTATTTTGAACCTTGATCACACTGCATTTTGATTCATAGGGTTGAGGCTTTTTGTACCAAACCTCAACCATTGTGCAGTAAACAATCGATACTTTGTGGTAATGATCAATAAGAAGAGCTTGCTTGCAATTACAGCCTGATCAGGTTCTCACGGAGCTCCCATCTATCCATCTATATAGGTCTGTTCATCCCTCCCTTTCTTTCTCTTTCTTCCCTTTTCCTGTTGGTTTGACTGTCTCCGTCTGACGATCTGCTTGTCTGTTTGTATCTGCGTCTTTTTCTTTCTCTCTACACACCCAGACACACAAACAAATATTCTAGGTTGAAGAATTCCAGCTAATCTCTCATGTTCAATTTCAAATGCAACACAAACTATTAAAAGAAATCAGTTCTTCAAGTGGACCAATTTATTGCATCAGAAATGAAAAAAAAAACATCTTAAAAACCGCAATACTTAGATAAGTAGGTAAAAAGCTTGAAATAGTCGGCGATTCGTTTAAAATAATTCAGCATTTCGATGATTTTATTCTTCTTCTTGAGTGTAAGTCTTATTGTACGGTGGAATTGATTGTGTATAAAAGAAAGGACCAATTTTTTCAATCCTCTCTATTAAATCTGAATTCACTCTCCATACTGTGTTCTGTGTGACCGGCTTCCTCCTCTAGAGACTCAAATACAGCTGTTGAGTTTAATCTTTATAATGTTACACATTGAATACAACACTAGCTTTTGTCTTGAGGGTTTGATGTTAACTTTCTTGATCTGTTATTCGCTGTGACCCATTTTGTTCTCTTCCTGTTCATCATACATTATCTTTCCTTCTCTTTTTTCGTTTTTTATTTTTCATTTTCTCCTACTCTTTCTTCTCTTCATCTACTTCTTTATTTAATACTTCTACTACTTCTTCCTCTTCCCTGTTACCCCAATATTCTTCTCCCTCTTTCTTTCTCTTGCTTATGTCCCTCTTCTTCAAGTTCTTTTTTTCTCATCTTGAGTTGTTGGTCCTATCCACCTTTTCTTAATCCGTCTTGACTTTTACTTTTTCTCAAATTTATTCATACTTTTTTTTTCTCCATTTTTCCATCTTCTCCTTTACTTCTTTTCTCTCCCCACTTTCTTTTTTGTTTCTCCATTAATTTCTCCTTTCTCTTCTTCCACTTTATCATCCTTTTCCTTACGTTGAATTCATTCTTTCTTTAATCTTCTTCATGTTCTCTTTTCCTCATGGTATTTTCTGTTTTCTTTCTTCCACGATCATTTCTTCCCTTTTCATTCTTTTTTCACTTCATTTTTTTTGTCAATACCCTTTCTTTTCTTTTTTCTTTCTTCTTGTTATTCCATTACTTCCATTCTCTTTTTTAAAATCAATTTTTCACCTCCTTCTCCTTTTCATTTTCTTTGAAACCATTTGCCTTGTATTTCTTCATCCTTATTTCATATTTCTTCTCTCTTTTTCCGTTTCTTTTTTTCTTCCTTCCTTCCTTCGTGTCCTCTGTCCCTTTTTTTCTTACTTTTCCATCCTCTGCCGCTCTTTATTTGTGTGTGTACACGCACACACACACACACACACACACACACACACACACACACACACACACACACACACACATATATATATATATATATATATATATATATATATATATATATATATATATATATATATATATATATATATACTGACAATACATTCCAATTTCTCTCATTTCCCAAGAGGGATAACTCACCTCTAATTTCAATACAGTAAAAACACATCTTCACATGCAATGTTGCCTTGAATTGTGTCCGAATGAATAAGAACTTAATTTGATCGCACAGCATGCTGGGAATTAATTTGTGGGAGAGTCATGTAATGGGCGAAACGAAAAAGAAGAATTATGTACTGTAAATAAAAGACAGCAATAAAAAAAAAAGTAACAAAAGAAAAATTATCGTAACGTTCGAACTCTTCCACTCATAGCGAAACTAGAGCTACGTTTGACGAATCATTCCCATCTAGTTCCATTTGCTTGCTAAAGAGACCGAAAACACCGGATCGATAATCTTGCAATTCCAGCATGAACTTTCAAGGAAAATGTATGTTTTTTATGCTGAATGTAAAATCGGAGACTACAGACACAAGTTCATTTGCTTATTTAAGTAAAAAAAAGATTGACTATTCGTAGAAAGAGAGCAGCAGAATTGGATTTAAATTGTATTTACCCTTTAGCTTCGCAGCAATCTAATCTTTACTTACACCGACGGAATATTTTAAGCAATAATTAAAGCAAAACGTGTCTTATTTTTAATGACTTGGTTTTGTTTATTTCACCCTATAGCATGAAATCAAAATGCGTAGGAAGATATCAAACCTTTACTGGAATCAACTTTTACTTGTTGGCTTTGTGGCGTCGAGTCGAGTTGCTCTTTTTGCAGTATGAGCAAAAATCGCTCATAACTATTGATGGGGAATGTCACGCTAATGCATCTCTCTGACACTGTCCTTAAATTGTTTTGTTTACTTTTTGTCAACCTTGGCGAAGCTTTTCGACCATCGATCATATCAAAGGGGTTCGTAAAAAGACAGTTATTCAGTCTACAAAATTAAAACTTGTGTGAAAAACACATTAAAAACATATCAAAATTGTAGAAGTTAAAAACAATTAAACATATGTTTAAAATGAAAACTAAAATGACTGAAAAAGGCAATGAAATTTACATAATTTCATAACAGTTAGGAACACAGAGATTGGAATGCAATAAGCGATTAAAAAAAAAGACTTACATTGGATAAAGCATTCATTTGATAATGTTGAGATTATGTTCGTTTCGAAAACATACAGAAGAGAGTTTATTCCACAAAGCAGATATTCTTGATGAGGAGTTAGTTGCATGGAACATGTGTTTCGTATTGAGTAACTAATTGAAGAGAGTCAGGATGACGTTTGGTAACTTTTTTCTTTTTTTAAATCAAAGTACAAAATTCTTGTAACCCCCGAGAAATAACAAAAATCATAAATGATTTTGGCACACATAAGCAGCCAAGTTTGATGCACTAGAACCGTTATAAGCATTTGATACAAACAAAAGTTGAAAGGAGAAAGTCAACCGAAAATCAGCCATGGTGAAATGTTGTAATTGATGAAACTATTTCAGCAATAGATCAGGTCTTTGAAACTGGCAATAGAGGTTGGTGTTCGAATTGAAGCAAAAAGAACAATTTGAATGCCGAATGTCTGGTTCCTTCTATTTGGAAATTGAAGTAACTCAATATTCCTATTTTAAATCAGTCTTATGCCATTTTAAATTGAGCCATACTACATGAATATGATTTTTTTTTCTGCATTGTACTACTCCTAAATATACGGAGTACAATTTCGAATCTCGTCAAGAACTACATAATTTTTTCAATAATTAGTGTCGTCTCGATGGTTTATAAACAAACGAAATACGAAGTGAGCAGAAACCCGTTTCAATCGCGACACCTCCGTTAACATTCACCGGCTAGAACTCTAAGGCAGGCCAGGTGGTACAGATATCTCATCAATTACTTTCATTAATTGCATGGCAGACTTTTTCATATTCGTCAGTAGGGCTTGGTGTATGCTGCTAGCTTTGGTTGGTCTTCCAATGACATTGTTATCAGCGTTTTAAGAAAATACTATAAATATGCTTAAAATTTACTTGGAGCTGTTTCCTTGAAAGTTTTTAGAAGCATTACAACAGTTTCAGCAGCAACATTCCCCAAAAGGAAAGCAACATCATATTGTTTGTTGTCATCTATCACTGAAATGGACAATCGTGTTTGTAAACACCAGGAACAAACGCCATAGGAAACAGATAGATCATTCTAAAACTACGCTGTGTGTTAGCTCAGAAGAGTGTAGATTCCTGCTGTCCTGCAGGGTGATCTGCAACTGTGTCCGATATACACCTTCGATTCAAATTCTATCTATTTGAGGCTCCCCCGTGAAACAAGTTGTCAGTTTGCACAGATTTCTCTCACTATACATCTATACAGGGAGACATACATACATGCACACACACACACACACACACACACAGATATATATATATTTGTATAAATGTATGTATATACATGTATATATGTACGTAAATGCATATATATGTATATACATATATGCGTATATAGAAATATATATATGTATATGTATAAGTATGTATGCAAATGTATATATATAAATATATATATATATATATATAAATATATATATATATATATATATTTACGTATATACATGTATACGTATACATATAAACGTATATATATGTATATATGCAAACGCACACTTATATATATATATATATATATATATATATATATATGTCAATATTCTGATCCGTCAATACATTCTTATAACTTTCCTCTTAGAGTGTATTTTCTCCATTTCCCTTGGTTTGTGACGCTTCTCTCACGCCAGATAAGTCTTCCTGACAGTAACAAACCATGAGTTACCTTTAAATAGATTAGAAAATGTTTCGAATTATTAGATTAGATATTTAGAGCTATGTATTGTTTACGTATATCCTATTAAAAGAAAACTTAGACAATAATTTATTTTCTATTTTTTTACACTTAACTTTTTCTCTTCGTGCACATAGAGAGAGAGTAGGCCAGTGTTAAATGAATGAAATATCTTTCCAAACGGTGTAGTGCTATTGCTTCCGGGTGGAATCAGATAACATTCGTTTTGTCTGTAACCTTTAAGATCTCAGATTTCGGTGTTGACTGAGTGTATAGCCAAAAGCATTCGTTCTAAAATGTTTGGACTGACTGAACACACACTGAACTCTGACCAACATTTTCCTTCTTGACTTGCGATCTAGAACAAAATATTCATTCAAAATGTATTTAATGTACAGAGTGTTTTGTTTTGTTTTGTTTTTTTTTGTTTTGTTTTCAAATGTTTTACTCCGGCTAAACCCAAATTGTTACAGTTTGAAGATTTCAAGGTGTGAAATGAGTGAAAAGTAACGGGGAAAAAATGCATGCCTTTATGTCCAGTCAAAAAAGAAGGCTTACAATTGATTAAGCTGATTGATATATTGGGACAGGGGTCGAAAGAAGAGAATAATGTGTATTTATAGTTTATTTTCTGTTTGCAAGGTTTTGGAAGAGAAAACTGAATCTTCAAGAACAAAAAATCCAATCAGTTTTAAAAACAAGCCCGTACTACCGATGCAATCTCTCGATATTCGAAAGAACTCAACTAAATGATTTGATCTCAAATAGTGCGTGGAAGAGAATTATGCTGAACATCACATGGACACCACAAGACAGCATATTATATAAGAAATAAGAGTCAGATGTATCATAGAGACCATGAACAATTTAAAATGGCTATGGACTGTTCCTGTTGCAAGAATATCAGACAACTGCCGGATATTGCAACTGAAAATGAGGATCACTTGAAATCATATGCAGAATTATGTCTGGCAAAGAAAAGGGGGGAAAGCAAATTTGGACTTGCCCCGAGACGCCAACGATCAAGAGCTCTGGTGATCCTTGGAGTATGTTTATGCTCAATGACGGCCATCAGAAGGCTGTGACCTCCGCTGATGATTTATTGGGAATAATGATATAACTGGATGAAAATGTTCCCGGTGAAGAAAGTGTGTGAGTAGAATGCATTATTCTATTGTCACTTTGAAATGAAATATTTCGCTTCATCACTTATTACGTCGACATTGGAAGTTAATTGATCACCGTTCAACACAACACTGGTTCAGTTGTAAAGTATGGGTTATCCATAGTTCATTTAGTTTAATCTCACGATTTATGTTACCAATAATCATTTTCAACAATATGTCATCCACAAAAACAGAGGTCCTCTCAATAAAATATTGCCTGAAATCAACCACAGCCCCCAGATGGTGTGATGGTAAACACATCTGCTTCATCCGTTTGGGTTCGAGTTAGAAGCGATAAGTGCGAAAAATCTTTATTTGGTCAAAATTTCACCTGCTAAGGGAAAAATAAAAACGGACTGATCTGATTTTAAACCAGGGTTAGAGACTCATAATGACCGATCCAGCGTTCATCCTGCAGCTCCTGCAGCCAAGTTCATACCAAACGTTTCGCTTGCTGCTTTCCCCTGGAAAGCTTCTGTAATATTCTCTCTATCTTACCCCTGTAGAGTAGAATCAGAGGCCATTCAATGTTTACAGCTGGTCATTTTTATCTAAAAGATCAGGCCCCAAAGGGGTTACCATAAGAGGATTTTTACGTATTGATATGCTGGGTACCTAAGCTAAAATGTTTTGATAAACACCATAGAGAAAAAAAATGACGCTACTCTAAAAAGAATCATTGAATAGTAACAAATCACACTCAGGAATTCGAATGGAAAGAAACCCGTATAAAACTGAGTGACCGTGGTTGCAATGAGTCACAGTAGACTAAAAGCTTTTATTCTGTATTCTCAGCCACTCGAGTTGCCGTGTTCTTCGATTTTTCACCAGTTTTCGAGGAATGTTGTTATCGTCGACGTTGAGCCAATGGGCTACAACTTTTTTTTCCCGATTGTACCTTTCAAAGAAAACAAGTGAAAAAAAATTGCGATACTTTTGGCGACATTCCCAAATCTATAATTGTTTGTTTACATGTTGCATCCGAGTAACCTCCAGCCGTTGTGATTGAAGAGAACAGCATTGAGTAGACTCATACCTTTTTTATGCACTGAATACTTTGAAGAGTCGAATGTATGGATTTCTTTCATATTTAATTCATCTATCATAACACGGGCAGACCATCAGTAATTGATATTGCTCTCAAGATCTTAAAGCGATTGAACATAAATATAAGAAAGTCGATACTAATAAATAAAGAATATACGTCAGCACTCAGTTTTCCTATTTATTGAATCATATACATATATATATATATATATATATATATATATATATATATATATATATATATATATATATATATATATATATATATATATATATATATATCAGATATGATAACGGAAGAAACTTTGCAATGAAACCAAACTGAATGTAGTATGGACCTCTGCTGTTACGCTTTGAGAGCAGCATAGTTTTTTGTTGGCTCTAATTATGCTCATTGGACATATTTTGACGGAACAGCAAATTAACGTCTCCTCCTTCGAGGTATTCTTCAGGTGCAAACGTAACCAAACTTGATGTTACAATATTCAAAGTAATTTCATTATATCTGATATATCCACGCACACACACACACACACTCACATATATGCTTTAGAAAGCTTTACAGCTTCAAACACTATATATTAAAAAAATAGCTAATAGATTTCTCATGCCATTTAACAGCTTTCTTTTTATTTCTTAAGGATTAAATATTTATTTGCTCGTGTATAGTTTGTCTCTCATAGATTTCTGAGTAGACCACTATGGCTCTTCTGAATAGCATAGAGTATTCATTACTTTTTTTTCTGGATAATCTTTATTCTCTCCTGTTTGCTTCCAACCATACACAGATCGATTCCCGTTACTAATATCAAAGAAACAGAACTTACAAAACTACCAAGAATAAATTTGGAGTTGGAAGTTCGACTTTATCTCTGACAGAGTGAGGTGAACAGTTTTTTCGTAGGAAGCAATTAATAGCCCCAATTAATAATTAGATGAATATTCTCAGAAGAACAGGGGCTTCAGGGGACGTTGCAGTGAACAGTGCTGACATTCCAATCGTTGAAGATTGTTTGTTAAGTAGCCCTGATGTCATTGGGAAAGGCAAGAATTCATCTTTTTCTCCCTCTGCTCATCGATAAAATGTGGGTAGATTGCACTTTCTAGACTCCAGAGGGCAATTAGGAAGGACATCTTAGATGTAAAAACTGAGCGTGGAGACCCTTTAAGAGATTCAGAAGAGAACTTTGACATTATTCCGGCTGATGCAAAACATATTGCACCTGGCTTTTCTTTGGAATACGTTAGCGAGACCCAGAGGGGACAGGGGTCTGTCGACCAGACGTTCCAGGATCTCTATAGATTCAAACCAGATTAGTGCCCTAGGGAGGTTACTTCAATGTTTGTCAAAAATATAGGAGGCCTTTTAATCTAAGACGAGAATTCAAAAGATACACTAAAACAGAAAATGTTTAATATCTATTTAAGTTTATTTTTTGGCAACATGCCACAACGTTCTAGCCCGACAAATTCTCAAGACTTAAGATTGAATTACTGGGATGCTGGAGTATTAGATAATGAATGATTTTTGATAAAAAGCAACAAAAAAGTAGTGGGGATGAGAAAAATCACCACTACAGCATAACTATCCCACAAGAATTTATGAATTAATTTTCATTTTGATTTTGGGGATCTCTTTCTCGAGTCTTTTTAGCACTATGAAAATCTGCGATACAGCAATGATTAGCATTTCGAGTAAATCTTCCTCTATTTCCCTCATAATCATCTTATTATTAGATTCCCTGCATCTTATATACGCTTTTTATCACAATCACTTTGGTTATTCAACTCTTGCGAGAGCAAAAACCGTTGAATCAGGAATAACATAGGACCTTTCAACAAGAATTGAACCCGTAGGTTCGTTTTTTGGAAAAAAAACTCTCTTGGTTTTCCGAATGATTTCAAAAATTATTGGATTCTGAGATAATTACGTTTCTCTCTGTCGACGACAGAAATAGAAAATTTGGTTTGTTCAGCAAATATTTACTATTTCATTCCTGAAGTACCGTGCACCTCTTAGAGTGATTCGACGAGTACATGTCAAACAAATACGCGTTCAGGCGTCTTTGCTGTGTGTAATATGAACCATCATCTTTGACATCAAGTCATAAGCACAGCGACAATGAATCTCCTTATTGGACGTGATAAGATGTGATAATATGTTTATTTGTCCATGATTTATTACATACTGATAATCAAAGTAAACGGACGTTATTTTCGAAGCTCAGAGAAAACAATGTTTTTTTTTAATGGATATGATTCAACAAAAAAAAAACTAGCAGCTTTTTAGATTCAACATAACTGATCAACCCGTTCTGATCACGTTGGTATTTTGGGGATAGAAATCAGTCAGTTTATTTCTGGAGTATTGTCCGCTTCTTGAGATGCAACAAGTAAACATTAAACAAATATGCATGATGGCGTCTCCATTTCTGTGTAACGTAGACAACTATCTTCAACGACGAAGGAAACCAGGGCAACGACGATTGGTGCCACATGATCGATTCTCGTTGCTGGTCGTAAATCAAGTTCAAATAATAAATAACAGCCTGATTTCACCCCAAAAGATTTATTCAACACTAGCTTGAACACTGTAGACAATTTACTTGTTTTTTTTTTAAGAATTGATATTGTTCAAATTTAGATGGATTTTTGCTCATTTTTTCTCAATTCTGGGAGTCCATAGTTGCTAATTCAGATTTCAGATACTTTTAAAGCAGAAGTGATTCCTTGTGCAGGTTATCGTGTAGTTCAGTTAAATAATTGTTGCACGAACGGATAAAACGAAATGTAAGCAGTAAACACACTTCAAATCATGATAAGCCCTCGAAGTGAAGAGTTACGAACAGCACAGGAAATTGAAGAACGAGTAAACCAAACTACTTGAGGTATACATGTACAAACGAATGAAACTAAGTACGAAATAAAAATAAAACTAACTTTGAATTATAAATGGATGGTGAACTGCAGTTTTGAAGGGTTTGATAGATATATTGGGATGAATTAAGCATAATATTTAAGTTATACCAGTAAAACCAAATCAGGTAAATGCAAACTAAACCAACCTTAAATTGGAATAAGACCTTGAACTGTGTGTTCTTGAACAATCAAGTTAACTGCAATATTCGTCGTAGCGCTGTATAAATTTCAAGTCAGTTCATTCGACTACGGCCCTCCGTCTACATTATTCAATAGCTCTCATCTAAGATGATTGATTCCTTGCAGTAAGAAACGTAAGCCTACATAATTCTTCTATTATGACTTATAAGATTCGAGCACACATCACTTGTTGATCTCTGTAGAATTCGAATTTAGATGCCTAAATACATTGCCAATGCTAAGAATGTCGACTGGAAAGAAAGAAGAAAAACGCTTTTTACATTCGTCTATTTTCAAATTTGTGATTCATTGGCTTGTATTCCTCAAGGGTGTAGGCCATTGTGTGTATGTTGCACGATTGCTTCCGGGTAAAAGTAAGTATAAAGACGTTTCTTGAGAAAATCTGTGTGAGATGAGAGGCCCAAGAAGCTTTGATGAATAGGGGCTTTAAATATAGCCGGCGGCCAAAGTAACTTACAGAGTTTCCTTCTCAAATCAGACAGATTGTGTATCACGAGTAACTTAGTTGATATAGCGACGGCACAAATAACTTATTTTCTATGGATATAAACGTCAGTCCACCAGCAATTTTCAAAAGAAGTGCCGTTACATAATTTCATGTCGAAAAGAATCCGTAGGTATGCCAGTGGAGTTGGGGGGGTGGATCCAGCCTCAATCATGGGTGGTGGGGCAGTGTTCCAAGAATGAATATAAAATCATATTTTCACATGACTTTTACTTTTGAGGAACACCTTGAACTCTTTTTTAATGATGCTGTAAATTGATACATGTGACGTTTGTTCAAGGCCTGAATGGCAGTTAAAAATTACATACTGAATTGTATTGAATAAAACCGCCAATATCATATAATTTCTTAATGAATGGCATTTTCTCAGTGATAATTTGTGCGATTCATGGCCACATTATCATCATTAATCTACTTTGAAATGATCGAATCGGCTACTGATTATATTTTACTGTTTGATTTACTGTTGAAAAGGTTGATACCATGGGAGCACAGTCTGAGAAGTATTCAACTACTTGGTATTGATAGAATAATAACGCAGTTTTGGTAATGATACTTCAGTTGCCTTCAAAGTAAACAACTTGGGACTCCACATATCTACATCCTGCACTAGTCAAGAACAGCCTGAAAATAGTCTTTCGGGGTCGCCGTCAGCTGCATTGCTGCCTTCTCTCCATTCTTATTTTTAGGTCTGAAAGGGGAAAGACAGATATCCCAGGGAGTCAGATCAGGACTATAAGGAGACCGACTGACCTCAATAGTGCAGGATTTCGCCAATAAAACCTCGCACCAAAACGTGAACATTGACTCACTCAGCCATTTTGAATGTGACGGTAATTAAGCAACTGAATCAATTCAGTGTAACCAATATATTGAAGTAGGTAGATAAGCGTAGATCCAAACAGAGTATTCCCAGTGTCTAATGAACCGTTTACCAGGGCTTGATTGAACTTGGCGACCAACCAAAAGGGACTTTACTGTACGTGCATATGCAGGTAAGTACGTAAAGTCCCTTTCCGGTTGGTGGCCAAGTTATATCAAAGCTTGGAAGATTTCAGAGAGCTATACATCGTTTAATCTATGGAGTCATGATACACACGAGCACATTTAATGAAAATGTAAAAGGCAATTTTCACATATCACCCACTCAAAACATGCATAAACACCCGTATATATATATATATATATATATATATATATATATATATAGAGAGAGAGAGAGAGAGAGAGAGAGATAAAGAGAGAGAGAGGGAAAGAGAGATAGAGAGAGGAAGAGAGAGAGAGAGATTGATGTATCTGATTTAACAATGAATGAAAAATATGATGAAAATCCCTCGTAAAAGTGTTCAACGATTACCGCCATTACAGTTAGTTGCAGAGATAAAAAGTCCAAATCTGCCCATATCTAAAATGGAATAATAAATGGAAATTATATTTCCAAATTCAACAGGTTTTTGTAAATTAAGTCTGAGTCACCCACGATAAGGTTGAACATATCTTCCACAGGTATTCCAGAGAACTCTTGGAAAACATCAATTGAAATTGTCCACAAAGGTTTCTTTAAACTTTACTTGGATATATGAACCATGCATAAAATTCAAACGTGCTCCCTTCATTATGTTTACAAAAAATACATGTTATATTTTTTTCAGATTTTCCCCTAAATATGTTTTTTGTGCGGGATTCCTTCCGTACTGTATATTAATACTACATTCATCTTCGGTATCCAGGCATCAGTCGCACTATTCTTTTGAAAAATGCAGAAGTAGTAGCTTCTACATTAATCACTCATTTTTCAAATTGCTAAATAAATTGATCTTAAGACTGCATGCTGCCAAAAGTGCTTGTCAGGTTGACTAACCAGACCCGTTTTGGCAATTTCGAAAAGTATCACGGATTCTTAAAAATTTCTTTGCTCAATCAAAACGATATAAATAGCTCTCCTGAATTATCGTATTTTGATTGGAGTATAGAAACAGTTATTACGGACTATCATTCACCCTTTCTGTTTGTTTGTCATTTACGCATGCCATTGGTTAATCCATCTCCAATTATGACATAACAATTACATCAGAAAATACATCAGAGATTCTTAAGACTATTTCTGATCACACATAATAATGAATTGAGAGGAGAATTTGAAAAAATTAAATTACGATATTTGAATAATCAAAGAGAGATTACCCAATAAAATAGCAAAAAAATCCCAAGTGCCATCATATACATATATATATATATACATATATATATATATATATATATATATATATATATATATATATATATATATATATAATTATTGTGTCATCCACAGATAGCTGTTTCGTTGTGTTACAACTCTTCAGTGTGGCTATAGACTTTCTGTTATCCCATCTAGTACACGAGGCAAACCTTTCTTCAGACCTGGAGGCCAATATCCTACCTCTGAGCTACGGAACTGGACGCTCAGTAGGGCTAAATTCAAGCAATATATTTATTATAAGTTGAATTCCCCGTCCACCGGACTCTATTCCTATGGAAGAGCAATGCATATGTTTATAATCAACGGGTTACCAAACTTGAATAGAGGAGCATTAATATATATATATATATATATATATATATATATATATATATATATATATATATATAATACTTGCCTTATATAATCGACCAAGCAGCGAGGGGGGTCCAAATCGATTCATTAGTTTAGAAAACCTTCCATATAGCAAGGTAGTCCGAATTTCCCAGCTCCTCAGTTTTGGATATTTTAAAAGGATAGAATAAAACCTGCTTCTGTTTCTATTCTCCGAAAAAAATCATTTATCGGCAATGTACCATACAGAACTATGAGGCATGACCAACTGCATGTCTTTTTGTACAATGTTTTAAATATTAGACAATTCGAAGCAAAATGTATGCATGTTAAAATACTTATGACAAGCACTGTATTTTCGAATATGACATTAATTCATGCACAAAAATACTTCGGACAATGGAGAGCTTACATTTGCGCTAGGGGATATATGTATGTGCGCATGCACGTGTGTGTGTGGTGTGCTTGTGTTAACGATAAAAATATTTCTGATTTGTGGGTTTCGAGTCAGGATGTACTGTTGATGAAAGACAATCTCTGTTCGTCCGAAAGAAATACAAGATCTCGTATAGGACAACGCAGACAGAGGCCATTGCAATAAATATCGGAGTACAGAAAGCCCTTTCACCCCATTACAATGAAGCACGCAATCGAAAATGTAGGATTTATTTCAACCATTCACCCTACATAAAAATGTAAGCGAGATTAGGGAACAATTGCTATCAGATCACTCGGCAGAAAATACGACAGGAGTTATTCGATCATAAACAGAAAGGAAGAAACCACTGCAGATATTTTTACGAAGTGAAAGCAATAAAAATCTGATAAAAATACTTGAAGGAAAGTGGTCTGAGTCCTCTTTTAAAACCTAAAATGTTTAGTTTTGAGGAAGGTTTACAACAAATGCACCTTACCGATGGTCACCTCCATAGCTGGAACATGGAACCTAACAAGATTTGCTGTCTAACAAAGAACTGCGGAATGTGCTCAGGGAAGGATTTTTTTCAATATCACATTGGGAGATCACAAGACAGCATAGTGTGTGAGTGAAAAACCAAGGGTCATAAATATCATAAAATCCAAAACAAAACGTAAATGGCAACAGGCAGAACAATTTGCAAGGATGTCAGGCAACCACCGGATCCAAGAGACATTATGATGAGAATGTCCCAGATGCTCATGATATCGATGTTCGGGCGGCAATTCGAAATAACACTTTCAGTTTTGTTGTTGAGATCATCACATTTCAGTTGATTCGTTTTAAGGTCTTATTTGCATGACATAAATAAAACATTTGAATTGATATCATCAAACTTGCTGTTTTGATAACCAAGTATTTGTAGATTTCTGCTTTGCACACTCCCCCTTTATGTTAGTCATTATCTTATGAATCATTCAAACGAGTATCCTAATACCTTTTTTTTTTTCATGACCACATTGTGGTTGATACGTTTATCAACTTTCACAGTATTATCTGTAAATGAAATTGATATTGTTAGTATTCCAGGATTTATTCGAGCTGATAGTTTAATTTCTGTTGCTTAGACTACCTCTAATCGTTTGATGCCTTCTTTTGGCTTTCAGGGTCATACGTAAACCTTTAGGGTCAAGTAATGCCATTGTTCAAGGACTTATCCAGACTGAAATAAACATCATTGATGCCAAGTTGTCTTTCCACTTTCTTCAAGTCGATAGATTGATGATCAGTGCAAAAAGAAATAGCAAAAATATCGCTACATTGAAAGGAAAAAAATGATGACTTGTCTGAATAACTTTCAGAATAATGTTTTGAATATACAAATAACTGACAAAACCTGGGAACTGATCCTTTACAAATACTCGATCAATCCAATGTTTTGTGAAAACTTTCTTACACACCTATTTTCAAGTACTTCTTTTTCGTAATCGATAACTTAACGTGATATTATCAATAGAAATGAGTTCACTAATACAAAAAAAAATCTAAGAGTAAAGTTTAAGACTTTGTCGTCAGTGGCTTGGCAACAAAAGTAGAAATCTGATCAGGTTAGATATTTCCGTCCAACTCCGAAATGTTTTCTGCAAAGAAGGGTTATTATTGGTTGTGAAAGATTGGCTCAAAAGGGACCCTGCTTCTGAGTTAATGTGTTCGCACGAAACATTAAAAAAAAAGAGAAAAATAATTTGTCTGGTGATAAGTTACAAGGCGTTAAAAGGAAATTGAATTTCTCTTTCGTCACACAGACATTGAATTACATAAAGTGTCGCTAACGCTAAACGAAATGTTGTAGAAGAGATGGAGTGTCGAACAAGAGGAACTGCCAGAGTTTAACATATATATATATGTGTGTGTGTGTGTGTGTGTGTGTGTGTGTGTGTGTGTACGTGTGTGCGAGTGTATGCGTGTGTGTGTGTATGTGTACGATTTGTGTGTTAGCGGGTATATGCGTGTATCCTTTCATAACCTTGAGTTTCTATAGGATTTATATAGACTAAGTTTTCAGTTGGCTCTGGGTGATGTAGTGTGCGACTGGATGCATCATGCAATTTATTCCATTTTTCATTTTATCCTTTATATATGCTTGTCATCAAAGCAACGTTATGTTTCATCTCCGTCCCGATATATCAAAAGGTTCGAGAGCATAGACTTTCAAAAATCGACTCACCCCCTCCTGACTACTGCATAATCCCGCTTATTGCTTCATCTTTCTATTTACTGCTGTCCACTAAAGAAAAGAGAAAAGGAAAAATTTATTCAAATAAAAAAATGCATAAATCTGATTGAAATGTCAGCAAGTTTTTTTTATTAAATTATGCATCAAACCAAATATTCAAAACCTTGCCAATAGCGAAATAGATATGATTGTTTTTCTATTTTCAGCAAAAACAATACAAAAGCAGAAAAATATGTATTCGTCATTTTTCGAGTTTGTTACAAGTAGAAATTGCAAAGCATACTTACACCGTAACTTATTGCATATACCCCGAGGAAGATTGAGTTCTTATAGATCGATTCCTCCTTTTATAACAACAACACAGGGATATATTGATATATTGCTGGAAAGAGAGAGTGAAACAGAACTTAGTACATACACTGTAATTTTTACAATCTTCTGGTTGAGGAAATTCAAGTTATACCATTAATGTCTCAGAGACAGACCTTAGGTGGGAATGCATCAACTTTTCATTTCTTACCAACTAAAATTCTAAAACTTATATCATAATATCGTGCATACATCCAGAATGCAGAATTTGAATGGTGCGTCAAGTTGACTTCCTATACAATAATTTCTATTAACATAATTCTCTTTCCGGCTACTTTGACTTTATTATTGAATATAGATATCACTAAATTCCTCATTAGTTAGAATTTGTGCCGACCAAATTGTGACCAGTTATGGATCAATGTTTAGGAAGTTTGATCCATGGGTGCATTAGTTTTATGTTCTTGTGTCGTACTATATCAAATTTGATTAATGCATACCGTGGTACAATTAGTTACTTTCATAATCTGTTGCCCATTTAAAAGTTTTGCAATGGAAGTAAGTTTCTTGAAATGATTTCCCTTCAAACTGAGAATCAGTGAATTTTTACTTTCTTATTATTTGTGCGTCTGTATTCCCCGTGATCACTCAACAAGTGGGCATCGTACTATGTGGGTGTTGACCACGTATACTTGTCTGCACGCAAGACACTACAGTGTCAAGTTGGACAATAGTTTTATCAGCGTTCCCTGAGAAATCTAACCAGAGTAGGAAATTACTTATTATAAATCTTCTATCTAAATTTATGGATCTGAATCTAGAAATGAAAATTTAAGCTAACAATAAATCTAGATTTAGAAATAAAAGACTAGCGACCCTGACGTAAAACTTCAAAGACGTAAGTTCGTACGTCGAACGGGATAGGCTCTCCTCCCCTTCCAAATATGCACATTTGGAGCAGGTGCTACCCTCATAATGAAAATAATGGAAGTCAAAGTACCTATCCAGAGAAAATGGATGGAACCGTCTATTTTATGTGTATTGTACGAACACATTGAATATTTTACAAGGGGCTGTGTAACTTTTAAATGAAATTGTAATTATCTATCCTGCCAATGATGTTGGAAGAATAAAAATCGACTGGGAAACGGTTTCTTTTTCACATTTTATTGTATTTTATCAATACCAGATCACACTTTAAATAAGACTGTGTTACTTGATATTGACAACAACAATGTCCGTTTTACGTAGAATATTTTTTTATTTAAAGTGAAACGAACTGAAGTTGTGAGGGTCACGACTTTGACAAAAACTAATTTCCCTTGTTGTTAGTTTCTTAGAAAATCGGTAAAGAGCTAATATCAAAAAGCCAATGTCTGTCACTTTTCAGCCTCTAAGGTTGGATGCAGTTAACACTTGCGAAATTGACTT
This sequence comes from Thysanoteuthis rhombus, assembly GCA_963457665.1. Taxonomy (NCBI): domain Eukaryota; kingdom Metazoa; phylum Mollusca; class Cephalopoda; order Oegopsida; family Thysanoteuthidae; genus Thysanoteuthis; species Thysanoteuthis major. The sequence goes on from OY735218.1 coordinate 50,293,645, forward strand.
CAATTAAGGCAACTTCTCTTCATCACCTCAACAGACATTCATAATCTCGAACGATACACACCTATACATTGATACATACATATATATATATGTGTGTGTGTGAGTGTGTGTGTTTGTGTGTATGTGTCTTACGAATGTTTAGTAACTTGCAGACTGAATCTTTTAACGTCCGTCGTTAGACAGAGATGTCCCCCAAGATTTACCAGACCTGTTGGTCGGGTGAGTTTCGAAGCCAATATGTTCGCAATTTGTCAGAATCGTCACGTCATCTTATTTTATTGTCAGTCATAATTTTGCAAATGATCTTCAAGATTCCACGTTGTCAGTAGTAACGTGAAGCAGTCGTCTGACATTCTTGCTGCATATCCATCTTGGGTCTATGATGGACGTTGTGGTGCATCAGATTCCTTTTTCTTTCTATAGTGTAATCCCTTCATGTTTTTTCTTGTGTACATTGCAAAATTCTTCGTTTGAGGGGCCAATATTCTAATCAAGTCCCATACTACAGCTCCATAAGTGTTGGTTTCCGGATCTTTCTTTTCACGACTAATGGCATTTCTTTTCTTAATGTTTGGGATGTATCTGCCAAAAGCTTGCTAACTTCGTGTGATACTTCGTAAGGACTTTTTCTATCGACAGTTTTATGGAGTTCCTCCAACACGTAGATGTAGTGGTTTACTTTCTTTAGCTCTAAAACCAAAAAAATCAATATGTTTTTCTGTCAAATTACCCAGGATCTCCTATGTCTCGCCGAAAATTATTCAATCTCTTGAAATCACTCCATTTCAGCCGCTAAGCTAGCCATTTTTTTTTTAATTCTTTCTCTCTATCTATTCGTCGTTTTTCTCTCTTTTCATATCTTCTCCTCCTCTCAGCCCTCTCCTTTTCTATCTATTTTCATCGATCTTTCTTCCCATCTCTCTATATATCTGTATTTCATTCTTTTCTCTTTGCAACTAATCTCTCCTTCTCTAAGCCTGTCCCCTCATCACGTTTCCTTCTCTGTCCTTTGCACCCATCTATCTCATTATTTTTCATTTTCTTCTCTCTGTCTTCCACTTTCTTTCTCATCCACTCTCTTTTTTTTCTTATGTCACACACTCTCTCTCCCTCTATTTATCTATCTATCCATCTATCTATCTATCCATCTATCTATCTATCTATTTCTCTTAATGTTTCTCTGTCTTCATGACTCTTTCATTATCTTTCTATCTCTCCCCCTTCCGACTATTCAGTTCTCTTTTTCTCCCTTCTCACTCATTCCTTCTCCCATCGTACTTCTCGCTCTCTTTCTAATGTCGTAATATGGGTTTAAGAAGTATTAATCTCCTTGTTCGGCTATAATCATTTCACATATAGACCAGGCAGAAGAAAAAACTATCATTACGACTAATATTGGAGAAATCAATTTGAAAATTGGAATACAAGCTTATCAATACACTGAGTTACAGCTCTTGTCAGATCACTAAAAATCAATCAATAAAAATCAGAAGGCCAATTTACCACAGAGTTACAATCTAGAGCCAACCTGCACCACAAAGGTATTTCAAGAGGGTTTCCAGAAGGAAAATTTTTTTCTAGATATAGGCAGCATATTCCTAATTTTTTTATCCGTGTAGCTCTATCGATGTGACGTATACATAATCAGGCAGCTAACCAGACTGACATAAAAACTGAAGAAATCTACAGTGATAATATTGGTTTAATGTTGCTAATAGAGATGGAAATAAGTCAATAAACACATTTTTTATTCGTTTTTGACGCACGAGTCAGGGAAAAATTGACTGCTAGAGGCAATAATCGGACCGGTATCTTGATGATTGCCAAATATCGATGATTATTACATATTTCCGACTCAAAATGATCGCGAAAACTTCCAGTATCACCTTAAAAAGCCATCGATATCACATATTTTCATTGTATAGACGCATAGAAAGATTCTTGATTTTTTTGCACAGATTCTGTTATTGCAATATAGATACACAGGGTATATAATCAGTATACGGATAATGATATCCAACAAAATGATATCACCAGTGGAAAATGTGGGGAAAAAATACAAATTGTTTGTAAATTTATCAATTTATTTACATGTTTCACTGGTAACTGCTTCATCAGAAAAATAGAAAAATTCAATAATGTTAATAAAGTTTCGATATATATATATTTATATATATATTTATACATATATATATATATATATATATATATATATATATATATATATATATATATATATATATATATATATATATTTATATATATATGTCAGCAAATCAATTTGGGATCACCGTTGTTTCGCTTGCCACTGTAAATGATTTGGCTCGGGCAAAATTTACTTCACGAAACTATCTTTTCTTATTCACATTTATGAATATACAAAGCATACAGATATATACAAATAGACAATAATAATAATAATGATAATAATAATAATAATAATAATAATAATAATAATAATAATAATAATAATAATAATAATAATAATAATAATAATATGTAGATATAGTTATAAATATAAATGAATATGTGTATGTGGAAATATATATGTTATAAATAGAAATCGAATAAGGATTTGCTATATAAACATGTTTATGTTTCTGCCGTCTTGGGCTCCTTCAGGCGAATGATTCGATCATTTTTTTTTCCATCCAGATGATTGCGCCCATGAATAACAGAGGAAAGAAAATTGTTAAATCACATATATCAACACGAAATCAGATCAACCTAATGCATGCACAAAAAGATCCGTATAAAAAATTAAAACTAGGATAATATATGATTCCTCCATAATAATATTCAAGAATGTTAGAAAAAACATACTATTGTTTCAAAGGTCAGTGGTTTCTAGGATCTGTTTTAGATCCAATGAGAACGTGAAGTCCAATAGAGTAAAACATAACCACAACAAAAAAAAAGTAGAACATTCATCAGGTACATACAGCCATTTAATCTACAAGTAAAAATAAGCACAAAAAAAATTTTCCTTAAACTTATAGGAAAACACTTCCCTGCGAGCAACCCACTGTGTAAATCATTCAACAAGGATAAACTCGAAATTAGCTGTAATTGTCTAGACAGTTTATATAAATCATACAAAGTATAACAAAATTATATCAACCCTTGACAAACCTTTACAAAGAAGGTGCTGTATAGGAATATCAAAAACACCTTCCAAGTTAAGATTAGCCAACTATACATCACCCTTTTCAAACGAAAAATACAAAAACAATACATCGCTATCAACAAATTACTGGGATGTCAATGGCAGCAATCATACACTCACAGTAAAATGGAAAATATCAAAATAAACACACATATACAAGGACATTAAAAACCTATGATACCTATGCCGAAATGAGAACTTACAGATTCTTACCTACACTAAAAAAAAGAATTGCTCAGTAGAAAAAATTAAATATCTGTTAAGTGTTGACACTGCTCGACATTTCTATTAGGAATAATATATACAAATATCACTCATCATGACTATATTATTCTCGTTGTTAGAATTAACGATAGTAGTATTAGATTATTATTGGTATTATGATACACTCAGCAGGCTATGAGCAAAACCTTATCACCTAATAATTATGTTAGATTCAAATAGGCTAACCCAGCAGGAATTTCGAGGGAATTAACCATAAACAAATAAGACCATGTAAAAGTGGTTGCTCACACTGAAGCAGGTGGAAGTGAAAGACGTATCACCTGAAATTGCAACCACCATGTGAGCTGATTGAACAACATCACACTAATGGAAGATGTATATAAATATATTTGAATATCTATAATATGCATTAAAGATATATATATATATATATATATATATATATATATATATATATATATATATATATATATATATATATATATATAAAGAGAGAGAGAGAGGGAGAGAGAGAGGGGTGGTGAAAGAGAGAAAGATAGGTATATATTTATATTTATATGATTATATACATATACATATATATATATACATTCACAGATATTTATATGATTACATATATATATATATCATCATATTAGCATATATAAATATATCTATCTATGTATACATACATGTATATATATATATATATATATATATATATATATATATGAATATATATACACACACACATATATATATATATATATATATATATATATATATATATATATATATATATATATATATATTGATAGAACGTTATCGAATTCATTGAATCATTTTCAAGATCAGAGGATTCAATTGTATTTTGCAAAGCTTTAATCATGCACGTTAGTTGTTTGATGTTTTGTTGCCTTTATATTCATTTTAAGGTGTTATATTACACATGCAAATATAATGACACACAAAACAACTCGCGAGCAACATATTTCCTCTGGGCACAATGGATAAGTACACTAAAAATCCCAACATTCTGTTTAGAGAGAATCTTTTTTTCTGGATTTGATATATTTTGATGATGAAAGCTTCAAAGATCTGAAACCCTACGGATTATCAAAATTTCTTGCATTCTCTATTAACTGACCACGGTTCGAATCCTTGACTTTAAACCTCAATGACACACACTTATACACACACATCGGGACACACACATGCTTACATACAAGCATGCATGCACACACACATACACGCACACGTATACATGTAATCTTCTGTGGCTGTGATTGTTATACATACTTAGCAAAATCAATTAAGTATATATAAACTATAATATATTAGACACCTTAAAATTGCATAATCTTACATTATATATATATAAATATATATATATATATATATATATATATATATATATATATATATATATATATATATATATATATATATACATATATATTCAACATTTGCATAAGTATATATTTGAGATGCTGCAGGAATTCCCATTCTTATTCTCACCCAAACATGCAGGAAAAAAGAAAAAATCGTAAAACCAAGTAGATCATACATTCAGAGCAATGGAATGCTAAAAAAATCGACACAAGAATATATTTGCAAAAGTATTATCAATATGATGTAATGCAAATAAATTATAGTTATATCTATATATCTATATATCTATCTATCTATCTATATCTATATATATATATATATATATGTGTGTGTGTTTCATTGTTATGATTCTCGTAACATTGAGCACTCTATCAATATCAAATCAGAAATATAAGAAAAGTGCATATATATACATATATATATCTATATCTATATATATATATGTGTGTGTGTGTGTGTGTGTGTGTGTGTGTTCAAACAGGATTTGCCAAAAATAGTCGGTAAATCGAGTAATGGAGAAAATACTAAGCCTAACTCTCAATTCTTTTCATTCCCTTCAAAATGTTTGCTTTTATATATTGACTCACAAAAATAGCTATGCATCCCAAACAATAGATTAGATCACACTGTTCAAATTCATTGCACTTTTACGAAAATCCTTTCATGAGTGTGCGTTTGTAAGTTCATTGCATACAGTAGTTTGTATGTGCCTTTAAACATGATACACATATCCAGATTGTACTTTATATATGCAGATAATAGATGTTTGCATCGGATTAAATCAGAAGAATAGCCTACTGCTGAACGCAAAGGGGTTTCCATTCTTCTTTTCCACCATTCTCTAAGTTCAACAGCTCCATTACGTCATGAGCGTGAAATTCTCGTTCGTTTTACGTCATCAACCGGTAACTTAGTTGATGATAATAATATGATCAGATGTCAAATGAATAAATGGATAAATACACATGATGTATATCATTATCATGATTTGATAGCCTTACATAGATACACCCAGAAGCGATTTACATACGTCACTGTCTAACTTCTTTGAAACATACCCATGTATACCTACCAGAAAGAATCCCGTTCAAACACTCAACATTGTGGAATAATTCCTCCATATTTACGTGCAAATTACATCTTATTTTTTGTAACTGTGGGGTGAAAAAAATGATAAAAAAACATTCTTCAGATTCTTCAGAATATATATTCTAATCCTCTCTTATCTAATAATAATGACAGAATGTCGAACAATACATCATGAGATCCAGGCAGCTTGCAAATAAACTTACTCGTGCACACACATATGCGCATATACACGTACCAGCAGAAAGGAATAATAATAAGGAGAGATGGAAAGGAAATTACGATTGAGGTTAGTAAAGAATGAATTCATGAAGGCTACGTCTACAAACTCGAATTCCCGAGGCTATCTCCTCTGCGAAACCAATTTTACTTACATTGCAATATACACGAATAATATTTTTGCAAATATATTCTCATGTCAATTTCTTTCTGCATTACCTTGCTATAGATTCACGTTTGCAGGGGTTTATCAATCTTCAGTTATGTGTCTAGGAAAGAATATGAATAATAATACGCATAGCGTTTGTGTCATTGCTTTTTTGTTTGTTTGTTTTTTCATTCGATTCTTCTAAGAGTGCATGTGCTTCCTCTCTCGAACACGTCACATTCGGTGCTGTGCTCTCTCAGAACATGATTTGGAGACATCCGGAGTACAAAAGAAAAATGAAGAAGATCAGAAATTACACAGACTACGCAACAGAAAAAATAAAACAGCAAAAACGAAGAGATTTTTCAAAATAAACCCATACACAATGATTAAAACGTTTCCTCCAACAGAACTGTGACAAAATCTGTTTGGAAAATATCAACACATTTTTTGAGTTGTAATAGAACCAATTTGAATGTAGCAAAAGTTAAATCCATTTGTTGAAAACGTAATCATTCTATAGGCAATGTCAAAAGCAAATGTTATCGGAGATACATGAAACGTGATAAGGTGGTTAAAGAACATATTAAGAGCGATGCATAAGTGGAAACAACTCGTTTTTAATTTACTGCGAGGCTCTTTGAGGTTTGTAATATTCGTAATCTATAAAGAGGCAACGAGTCCTTGGAGTGGGGCCAACCACTTCAACTATTATTCACCCATAGCTGCAGACAGAAGAAATGGATTCATACCTTCCCTAAAGGCACTAGTGCAAAGTGAATACATATGTTGAAGTTTGAAATCGGTGCACCAATTCCCTTTGTGGTGCTGCTATCGGCTCGGCTACATTCGCTTCCAAACATCCTTCATGGTATTTGCTAAAAGATATTCAACTTTGATCTCTGGATCGAGATCTTACTTTTCCAGATGGAATCTTTGTTGAAGAATATGGCTTTTATATTGTGTTGTTTGTTTTTTTCATAGATCCATCATCAGGAGTATTCTAGTGTCCATTAAACATTGACCTTCGACACCATTAGTCAAATCTTTCTATCACAGACGTCACTTTCTGAACCTGTATAGTCATGTCATCTTTTTTTTCTACTGGCTACAGTTTCGCATATGTTCTCTGGGGGTCCACTTATTGAGATGTAATGTCTAGTAGATGTCTGACATCTTGTTACATGAGCTGCTGATTGCCATTTCAGTTTTCAGACGGATTCAATCATATATTTGACTAGAGTATCAGTGAAATCCTCAAAATAATTACAAGAAGAAATCAGGTGAAGAATCACTCCAACTTATGCAAGCTTTTCGTAGAGCAAACTCAATCGTCGAGACACGAAAATCTCATATCTCCAAAATGAAGGAATTGAATCAGTGCATCCTCCTAATGTATGGAGCTGACAACTGGAACCCTACCAAAAGATTAATCCTCAAACAGAAACCATGTGATGTGTATACGGGTGAATCATACTCAACATCATTTGGAGCTAGCACAGTTACTGAAATAACCCGGTGGATATTAAACTGACAGAGAAAATGCTGGTTTAGGTACCAGAAAGAGCGTTTACAATTCTGATCGAGATCTTAAAGTATGTTGCCTTTATATATCTCTTTATGTGATAATTATAGTTGATCTCCTACATTTATCGATATGGAGGAATAGTCAAATCTTAAAATTCCAATCAATTACTGAATTAGCCCGTTGCTATTTAACCGACAAAGACATCAGGAAGAGCGTGTCCGATTCTTATCGGATGGACGTCATGCGATTCGATGACATCTAATCTCTTTGTATTTCTCGTGACACGAGCTGCCATGATACACAAAAGGAAGCACAGTGCTCGGTCGAGGTATCTTTTGTGTCGCTTCACCTGTGCCGTCCAGGACCTCGAGATACTTGCTTAGTTAACGACTACAACAGCTGCAAAATGAATAGCGTCTGAAATGAAGAGCGCGCACGTCCCTTGCTAAAGCTCACCATGCTGCGTTTATTGAAAACGAATTATCTCATAAGGAAAATACAATAGATCAGTTTATGTAAGACCGGAAGGAATTGAATTGCTGGCCAGACGCACTTTCACGATACCAAGAGAGTGGAGCTTTGAATCATTTTAGTTAAGAGCCCAACCAGACATGACTCAGGGACAAGAACCGAAGGCAATTTAGTGACAGAACATAGGGAATAAGGTTAGAGATAGAATAGCCACTTTGTGTGTTATATTAAGTAGTTCCAATTCAATATATTTAAAGTTCAGGGCTGATTTGACAGGCTTTCGGGGCGCAATCTTGGAGTAATGAAACCATGGTGAATATTTATGCCCAAGTTATTTCTCAGTTCGCAATATAAAACATACACACTCATGCGATGATGGAGACCCGTACACGCCAGCGTATATAATATAAGACACATACGTACACACATATTCATACCAACATGCGCACACTCTGGCTCACATAAATACAAGTGCTAAAACACACACTGACCTACACCTTACAGGTTCTCACACAGAAATACTTTCAACTGTACACTATCCCTTGGACTCAGACATATATGTCCATGCACAACATCGAGACTTAGACACACATCCAGGGTTGCACACACATTTAGAAATTCAAGCTTACTGAATCTCACACTCAGAAAAACTGACGTCTGCACATACACACATACACACAACACATGATCACCTTCGAGTAAATACGCTTACACTCAAAGTTGTACTTAGAAACAAACGTACACGTATCCATGTTTTTCTCCTTGACACACATATCTCACATGCAAACACGTACACATACGCACACATGCATACAATGTGTGTTCGGAAAGTTGCTATCAATTCTGAATGTCTCGTAAGCTGGACGTGCAAACTTGATGTAATAAAGATTTCTACATACACTTCTTGGTAGATATCTTCAACAGCCTGCAATTTGTTTTGTCAGGGCATTTCCAAGTGTTGTGTTCGTCAGTTTTCAAATTGCCAGAATTCACATTACAAGATTGGTCCATAAATATCAGAACTTGCTGTACACACGTATATATCACGATGGACAAGTCAATATATATATATATATATATATATATATATATATATATATATATATATATATATATATATATATATATATATATGTATACATATATATATGGTTCCCTCTTTTGGACATTATTGGGGTTGGTTTTGGCTTTTTCTGTGTAGGGAACGTTTGACGTAGCCAATCCATTATTCTATCTTATTTGAAGCCCTACTTCAATTTGAGTCAATGTTGATTGTATGAAGCACTTAATGGCATTAACCAATCACACACCGGATATTGAATTACTGATACGTAATTTGTATATATATATATATATATATATATATATATATATATATATATATATATATATATATATATATATATATATATATATATAGATAGATAGATAGATAGATAGAGAGAGAGAGAGAGAAGGGGAGTTATAATGACATTAGGTCGAAAGAAAGCTAAGTAGGAGATACCAGGGTCCATTTATAAACTTAATTTTAAAAAACTACGAACATCCTGACAAAAACTTGTTTTTCTATTTGTCCTATCGCCCGGCTTTGACAAAAAGAAGTCTTGTTTTTTGTTCGCCACAAAATTTCGCAGAGAAATAAGGAGTGTGTATCCATTGCTTCGGCTGGATGGCTGTTATCCCCATTTGAACCCCTGGCAGTGTGCAGATAATTATGCTTATCTTGATGCAAATCGCCTGTATTTCAATTGATCGAGTTTGCTTGAAGGTTTTTGGAGGTTTGTCATCAGAATAGATTGGATTATATTTCAGCTTTAACCTAGATCACATAAATTGATTTTATTTGTCATAGAAAATAGTTCAAGCACAGATAAAACTACGGTTTTGATTAAAGCCGCTTTTGTCTTCAGGCAACGAACACATTAGGACAAATTTTATTGAATTAGATCATTAGACCTAACGATTACTTTTTACAGATTTGATTTATTGCCAATTCAATAATTGCATTTACACTAGCAAGTAATTTATTTCCAATTGGTTTCACGAAGATGTGCAAATTATTAGTGGTATATTTTTGTTTGCTGTCTGTATTCCTATATCCTTGGCTTTCAGATTATATCTATCTATCACTACTATTTGTTGATCGATCTACCAATAATTCCGTCTCCGTCTTCTCAAATCTATCTATCTATCTATCTCTCTCTCTCTCTGTCTCTCTATCTCTCTCTGTCTCTGTCTCTCTGTCTCTGTCTGTCTGTCTGTCTGTCTGTCTGTCTCTCTCTCTCTCTCTCTCTATATATATATATATATATATCAATCTATCTATCGATCAATTTGAACAGAGCAGTACACTGGTCCCTACAGTTTTTAAGCTAATCTGGCAGACTGGCTATATATATATATATATATATATGTGTGTGTGTGTGTGTGTGTGTGTGTGTGTGTGTGTGTGTATGTGTGTGTGTGTGTGTGTGTGTGTGTGTCTGTGTGTGTGTGTAACATATATAAGCTACACCAATTGAGTTAGAGTTTAAATTTTCAACATTCACTCTCTGTTATGTTTTAGAAAATCATTTTTCGTTGTTTTTTGATCCAACCTAGATAGGGTTCCAGTGTGTGTTTGTGGGGGGTGGGAAGTTGCAATGTAAGTTTATGCTTACTCAATCACTAATTCATATCAAGCAGCATTCATGCAAGCTGTTTCCATCACAGCAAAATGCTAGAGGAGTAACTTATTTGTCGATCATTCAATTTTTTGCTTTTAATTGATCATTCCGAACATGGCATGCTGCTAAAAGACGGTGGTCATATGATGGTGTCTAGTAAGAAACACACCATATTTATTCCCATCCAATTTGCTTTCAGATTATATTTATTTCTAGCTATCAGTCTATTCATTGATATATCTTGTTATGTGTCTCGGTTTGCTCAAATCTCTCTATCTCTCTGTTTTTCTCTCACAAACGCACACAGACAATCTCTCTTTCTCTCTCTTTTACTCTCTCTCTCTCTCTTCTTCTTCTTCTTCTTCTTCTTCTTCTTCTATCTATCTATCTATCTATCTATCCCTATCTTGCTTGTTATTAACATTTAATCGCAGACTCAATTCTTGGAGCTGTTCTGTTAACATTTCTCCAGCTTGTTGGCGTTATCATTACATTTCTGCTGATACATTTTTCAGCTTTCCATGGGTTTATAATTTATCCTGTACGAAGAATTGTCTACTGACAGTCCTGAAATAGCGCGTTGAAGGCTTTTGCAATTAGTACGGATATACCTAAAAATTTTGGTCCGGACAATCTGAACTTTTCAACCAATCTTTGCTGTAAGCATTAATTCTGTGGCCTTCTTCGGGTGTGAAATTGAATATGCGTAAGGGAAGAGGGCCTCCTCTATCGGCCTCTTTCTCTTTTGGGAAGCATAAAGCCGTATCAGATAAGGGACACTTTTTTCTCCTCAGGAATTTCCCACCTAAAGGAGGCCGCTCAATGGAACGGGCGAAACGTTGTGACTCTTTCCAAAATTATAGACAATGGAATTTACCAATTTGAAGTTGCATGGATCGTTGTCTTAATACTGAACATAGGCCTCCACATTGCATTGAAATCTGTGCTGGACGCGATGTGGTCTTGAGGTTGATGGAGCTTTGCTTAACTACTCATGACCGGCTTGACTGTTTACAGTGGTGGAAAGATTAGGAAGATTTCCCCAGACCAATTCACTAGCAAAGTGACTTCAATCTTCTCTGAGTGTCAACTTTTGTATCACAGTTTTTAGACTAATTACATAGGCCTGAGTCATGCAGACATTTATTACACTCGTGTGATTTTGATCAATCTATATTCTTCCAATATGGCTCTATGTACACCAAATGCTTTCCTGTCGATCTTTATGCACTGTCTTTGAAATGGAATTGCCAATATTTTAAAAACTTGAAGTATGCAGTCAGAATATATAAAGAAAGTAATGATGAGATCAATTTCAGTAATAATAAATTGTTAGGAATAATTCTCAGGATTGAAATGGAAAGAAATACATCAGTATGGATCAGAGAGAGGACCATAATGGAAGATTCTGAACAGGTCACAAAAATGGACCCAACAGATGGCGTAAAGAAGGGACAATAGACGGAAGAAAGGGACAATAAATACATTACAGAAGGACGTGACAGTAGATAGAAAGACGAATTTGTCAGATTAGAATCATGTCATTTTCTTTCCCAATTATCATCTTTGACACCCTTGAATTATAGCCTTTACAATATTTTTCAATGGTAGTTTTTCGTAGTACATATTAGGGATATCATTTACGCAGCTATCAATCACACATGCAAGTTGAACTCTGGCAACAAGAGTAGTTGACTTCTGAATCAATCAACTGACGGTAATAATTTTCTCGACGTTTGCTTTATAACTTTCACATATTCAATTCAACACACATGAATGAAGTCGAATCGATAAGTCTGTAGCTCAACAAAAGTCCAGTCATCTCAAACAGGATGAAACTCAAATTTACTGCACTAGTGAATCGCACAGGAAGAGGAACTTGTAAATGTTTGTCACACAACGTGCCTTATAGATACATCTGAATATTTGTATACAGTGGATTTTGTTTATAAGCCTGGACCAGTGAATTTGGATCCAATAACAGACAGGTCTCATGAACCGAACTAATCTTCTTCATGTATGAAACAAAATTTGTTTTTCTTTTCTTTTGTAATCAGTGGGAACGACTCAAAAACTCAAACCCATTTTCTTATTTCCTTTGTTCCTTTTCAAAATTTGCGTCACATGCAGAAATATTTGGAAGATAATTATTTTGAGGACGAGAATGTAGAATTTTAATAATTGTATCAGATTTAATTCGGTTGCACAGCTGCTCAGACTAAATAAATGGTGCATTAGTCATTATAAACAAAGCAAATTAGCGAAGATAAATACGTTCAAATCAGTACTCGTAGGAGAGGTACTATTGTGCAGCTGGTCTTTATAGCAATTTGGTATGATTTAGCAGAATGCACTCTGTTCATTAATTCTGATGAAAAATACGGATATGTTGGAATTTCAATGAGAGGTTTTTTTTCTAAGAAGATTCAGAGTAGAAGAGTTCATTTTGGCAGACATCAGTACATAGTTTTCATCAAAAAATATTCACCTTTGATTGGATGAGTCTATTGTCACGGACGGAGTTGGCAAAAATAATTTTGTTCATTATATTGATAGTTATGGACTGATGGTTGGATATGAAAAGCCCATAATGAATATTTTACGCTGTTCAAATCTTTAAACCGTCATAAGTGTCGATGTCCTTCATTATATATGCTAACTCTGGCACATATTACACCACGCCAATGACCCCAGCCCAATTATCAGTTTAGCTTGGCATTGAGCCTTTCTAGTGAAAAGAAAAGAATGACTGACATCATTATGGAAACGATTGAGCGTGCGTCATTCATATATATATATATATATATATATATATATATATATATATATATATATATATATATATATATATATATGAAAGATGCCTAGTGATAAATAAGGAAAACTTACAAGGATGTATACCCAGTGACTGTTAGCATTCCGTGCCTAACTCAATCATCAATAACAAGCATGGCTGATGCAGGGTCAAACTCTACATATACTTTGATTCAAACTGAATACGATTAATCTAAGTATAAGTTAGTATACACGATAATTAGAATTGTATGAGACTTGATAGTTCGGCTCAGTTGGTAAGGTAACCACCTAGAAATTATTTGGAGAGATTCCAAATCAAGATAGATTTTTAAAAAATTTCTTCGGTTTAGCAACACTGGATAGACAAAAGATGATGAGTTTACTCCCGTAAATATGAGAAATTGTTTTTATTCTGTTGTTGCCAGGCGGACATATAAGTAGTCAATACCAAATAAAAGGGTCTTTTACCGGTTTAGTATATATATATATATATATATATATATATATATATATATATATATATATATATATGTGTGTGTGTGTGTGTGTGTGTGTGTGTGTGTGTGTGTGTATGTTCCAATGATTATTTTAACTGGTTTGGGATCGAAGTAAGAATAAGTTCTATTGCTTAAGCATCTCGATGGTTAGTCACGTGTACAAAATACGACGGATTATGGCGAGTGTGCAACAAACATCGTTGTATTGTAGGAAAATATTAGATAAGAGCACTGAACAGGAAAAGAGAGTGAAAATCGATAAAACAAGACTTTTAGTCGCCTCCAGCAACATCCCGTTTGGCCACCTGATATTAATCTTAATGATAGAAAATTTATATCATTTACAGTTTGTTTCCTACTTTCAATTTCGATTTTTTTTCTTTCTGAAATTCAATCAAATAAATCACGTAGTTTGAGAATTCATTCCGTACAACCAGTTTCTTCATTTTACCTCATAAAGAAGTCAAGGGAAAAGAGATTTATCACCCCACTTGGGTATCGCAGTTTTTACGATCATTATCATCGACCTTCTTGGGTAGAGAGAAGTAAATGTTCAAAAGCAGTGGTTCTCATCCACCAGACTACAGAACGGTGATCAGCAGTCTTTCGGCGTCTAACTTTCCTAAGATTTGTCAGATCTCTTTATCATGGGCGTTGCTAAGCTTGAAGTTACTATACTTCTCTTGTACATCATGCCATCTTTTTTCTTTCTGCCACGGTTTGCATATGATCTTTTGGGACCAACGTTTTAAGTTTTGATGTCTAGAAAATGCTTGAGACTTTTGCAATCTGACCAACCCCTGGCCATACGAGTTTTTTATGGATTAGCGCTAACATGCAGTAAAGCATGTGTGGAACATTGTAGTAAAGGTGATCACTTCTATCAAGTACCACACAATCGCGCACTCGACGCTACAAAACAGTGGGTAAATAAAAGAAAACTTTTCATCGATAATTTATCTAAAGTAATAACGATATAGTTTATGTATACACTTCCATTTTTCTTTCTTTGATTCTTTTATTTATTTTCATTTCCCCTATCGTTTTTAACATCAAGTGACTGGATGTGTGAAAAAATTTACAATTTAAACTGCCTCTCCTACATAGTATTCTTTATCCTACTGCACGTCAAGGAAACGATACATTTCTCTGTAAAAAAAAACAACAAATAAACTCCTTTTCTTGAATTCTAGTATTCAATTTGTTACATAAACTTTTTCAGAAACGAAAATGACAGTATCATCAACATATAAGTTACTCATAGTTGAATCTACGATCCAGTTATAGTTAATTATCTCCTACGTTGGCTTGTGTGAAAGAATACTATTGATAAGGAACGGTTTGGGACCCTGAAGGCAGGTTTCTAATGGCGGGCTGAATGTTGGTCTACAAATCGTTATGAAGTTGTTTTCCAGACTATGTTAAATTTGGTAAATAAGCAATATCCCCTCGCCACTGCATAAGGAGGGTCCATTTTTACTCATGCTAAGCTTAGCTTAAAACTACTCAACGAAAAAAGGGTAAAAATTATTGGAAGGAAGATCATACTGCATCAATTTAGGGATGGCATTTCATATATATATATATATATATATATATATATATATATATATATATATATATATATATATATATATATATATATATATATATATATATATATATATATATATATATATATATATATATATATATATATACATACACACAAAAATCATTTTTTTGAAAATTCGGAGGGTGTGATTGTGCTACGTCAAATATTCAGGTGGGATAAATCTGAGACTGAGTCAAAAATCAAATTTTTTTTCACCTGGGCTTGAACCCCGATTCATCGGGCATAAATCTTCTTGGCCAATGAATCACATTGTATACTGACTGGTATATACAGAGGCACATACCGGGGGGGGGTAAAAATTTAGTACAAACTTGAAGTTGAGTTTCCATTTCAACAGGAACAATACTCACTAAACTTAGGTGAATAAAAGTTAACATTACACTGCCATGATTTGAAATCATGATCAAATGCTCGATAGTCATGTTCATTACACACTGTGCTAAATTTCGTCATGCATATCAACCGACTTGTATGTTTCAATGGAATAAGCCTTCTGTATTTATATAAAAATAAATAGATAGACCAATAAAAACAGCATCCCCCTATCAGAATTTGGAATTGTAACCAGCTTATTAGTGGCTTGGTGTTTTACCGACTGAAATAAACGTAAATGACTGAGATATCTACAACATTTATCTCACAGAGATGTAAAGTTCCATTTCATTGTAATGGATAAATACTTTTATACCAAATAAGAAATCTTTTGTAAATGCTTTTTATTAATAATGATAATAAAAAAAAACAGTAAAGAAGTTTCAGTGATTATCTTCAGTCAGAATAGAAGTTAGGGGTGGATTTTGACCCTGAACTGCCAGTTTTTTTTATAGTTAAATTCCAGTAGGGTTATTTGGCAATAAAGGAACTGAAAGAATCGGCACATCTCTGCTAATCCGAAGTTTTGATCCGATTACATCTCAAAAGTTCGGCTCCACTCTAGTGCCATTATTTGTCCCGTGAAAAGGTAAATTTTCTTTGATTAGAAACTGTCGACCAAGGCTGTCAACATAGTTTATTCTCGTTTTCAAGTTGGTATTATTGGCTGTCTATATTTGTATCACATGTTCAGGCTGCATAGGGCTAGAGGGCTGAAAAAATTTACTCATCATTCTGTCTAAAAAAAAAAAACGGGCTTTATGTCCTTGACCCCATCCCTGAGATGTTTTGAGAGGCAGGGAGGTCAATGTTAAATGTAGGTTTATGGTAAATTGATCACTCAGTTTGTGTCCGACAACATTCATGCTTACTTTTATGTCCTTTTGAGTTGAGACATATTTAATGATTATTATCCCCAAAAGCGAGAGAAGTAACTCATTTATTTATCAGTGCCTTTTCGAATTTTTAATTGATCACTCTTTTCAAAGCAATATGCTGCCAAAATGTTGTTTGCTATGTAACTGTTTCGATTGAGTAACTAACGAGACTTGTTTGTTTAGTCATGAAAATAACACCCTAAAAGTTTATTTGTTTGTTTTTTTCATTCGCCTTTCATGCTCATTTATAAGCCGATATCATCTGAAGAAGCAAAAGGCAATCAATAACCAGATGAGAATTTATGTTATTGATTTCAGCATTTTCATATACAACAGAGATCAAAATAAGGTTGCAGTGTCTTCTTTAACTCTAAACCTGGAGCAAATTTTTTCTGCAGATTTAAATCTGCATTACGTTGTCGCCCAACTACAATGCGCGTTTCACTTGTTGTGGGGGTGGAAGTTCGATAAGAAAAAAAACAGAAGGCAATGTTATGAACGTTTTGGGGCATTAAATACGATCAGGTATTGTTGGTATTGTTCCACTCATTCCCGTTCAGTGTTTTTTGTTTCTTTTGATAGAGGAAAAGTATCAGAAAGGGAAAATTCTTTGGTAGCAATATCGGCTAAACCTGGAACACTGACTGAACATGTGCACACGGAGCCACTTGCCTTTCAATAGAATTAAGATATTTGGCAAATGTTGGCTTGTATGTACACACTACGACATGGGGAAATATCGAATTCCATATCAGGATGAGTAGACGTACATATTCATATGTGCATGCATACATTGATACTTGGGTTGAGAGAAAAATGAAAGTAGAGGCAACTGATATATGCGAACCGAATATAGTCGATTTATCTTGATCCTGTGCGTCCTTCAGTCACCTGGAAGACGCAGGGTACCGAATTTATCGGTTAGTGAACACCTATGGCAGTGATGGCGAATCTATAACATCGGTTTCGACGATGACACACCACAGGTTTTTGGGTGATACTCGATGACCTTTGAAAAAGAATTCAATTTGATTCTATCATCTTGATTTTATAAGTCATTTATGATCAAATTATTATTTTCAGAAAAATCAATTATAATGATATTACATAAATAGGCTGCTTATCTATAAGCAGTTACTTAAAACTAAAATGTATGTGTAGATGTGAGCGACTCCCCAATAACAGGATTATTTAAAAGATTAAGATTTCAATTCAGAATCCTGGAATGGTCGGCCATCATTGATCCATCTGAAGAGGAAATAAAATTCCAAACTATTTAAGTCAACATTAAGTGTAATCTATCCAGCAAAGTGGTTAGTCCACAGAGGGTAATAGATAGCTTGATCGAATTGCACACCAATCCATAGAAGAGCCATTCACTCAAATTTGTATGCGTAACTGCATGATTGGTTTTCTGTTATAATCCAATACTTATAATGGGTTGGTCCATGTTAAATAGAAAAAAGCGTACACTATAAAATAACTGAAGGGTTTTTAATAAATGAGACCGACTGTTGTGTTTTATCAATGGAAATACACCATAGAAAATATTAAGACTTTATGTCTGATCGTATATTGAAACTGCATGTGTTAAATTGAGATTTAAAAAACTTTTAAAATTTGATGACTAGAATCATTTGAAAAGATTACCAAATAAAGTCGCTCTTGGCACTGCAGTGCCGGTGTATACATAAGTAACACTTTCTCACGAGTTTATGTTTGTCTCTAACATTTAATGAAATGATTGGATTGAAAAAACTCAACACGTCACGAAGTCACGATCATGACTCTTTCATCCAACTATTACACGCTATGCTGATGTGATTTTGGCCAGGGGTTACATTTATAAGGCAATCAGTATCCATTACTCTTCGACACACGGAAATAGACGAGAAGCTCTCGCATAGCATTGGTGTATCCCTCACTTTAGGTGCTTACGGCAGTAAGTGCACGGGATTCAGGCTCTGTGGCCGCATTGTTTGTGTTGGTCAGAGGACATGGGGTTTTATGGAGAGTTTTTTTTTCCGACCCAGATAATTTGGAAAGTTGCGCTGCATCGGCGTTTCAACTGGTTTTCAAGAAAGGCAAAGCTGTGCTTTTTCTCACTTGAAAGATTGTAACAATAAAATCATTTTAACCTAAAAGTTGAGTGTGCTTGATAAATATTAATCTATCCGACCGATATTTTGATATGAAATATTTAATTCCAGGGAAGCATCGCCAAGTTTTATCCTCTCAAACATATGTGCTGTACAATTGAACTCAAGAGCATCTTCTCTGTCGAACTGCTTTGCACCAGTGAACAGGGTTGAAATCAAAAGTATATACAGTAGTTCCCCTCACCCATGGGGAATAAGTTCCTTAATTTCCAGGGGATGCCTGTGGCAGTGAATAGCACGGAACAATACGTCGACTACGTTTTCCTATGCATACAGAATGAGATACAGTTTAATTCATAAATCAGGCACAAGACGAAATCATTGTCAATAACTTATAAGAAATATAAGTATATGCTATACATAAAACAAGATCCTGGAATGTATGAAATTCCCCAAGAAGCCTACTGGGAAGGGTCTTGGCTTTGTACAGTTTTGTCAGAGTAGTTCAGGGTCTCCAGTGCAGTAATAGCCGGGAACTATGTGGATATAATTGAGACTCTGGTGAAAAATTACGGTTTTAAGGGTTGGAAACAGTCCCTTGAAGTCTATGTCCTGATATTTCATCTTGATAATTCAAGAAAAACATCGGAACATATTGAGAGGAGAAAGGCGGCAGCTTTCACCAGCATTTGCTGATTCTTAATGGTACTGAGGCACATATAATGCTAAAATATCGGGGTATTATATTTTAGTATTTAGTCGAAGAAAGTAAATAACAGAAAAATCGTAAATCTTGAGGAACAGCTCAGTACTGAATTAAGATATTTTTTGTTTATAAGTGGTGCAAGTAAGTAGTAATGTAGATTCACACAGTGTCATTTTTCTGAAAAGAAATGTGAATAAGAAATATGCAAATTCATCCCTTGTACAATGGAAAATCAGTATTCACCAGGGACGGAGAATCGTCATGAAATGCTCAAGAGGAGGAGAAATCAAACAGAGAAGCTTGATAAGCTTTCAGCAACGCAATCTCAACACTTGAAAACATCAAATCCCATTAGCTTTTAAAAGAAGGATCCATAACCGATGAATCCTTGTAACAGTCAAGTAGGGAGCGAGACAAAAGACTAGATCTCAAACTAAAACCATGAAACCTCGATCAGAAAGACTTTTGCTTGACATCATATGGAGAGACCACAAGACAACAAAATATGTTAAAGGAAAAATCAATTCGAAAATCCAAATGGCGACGGCCAAGCCAGGCTGCTAAAATGTCAGACAACCATTGGACATCACGACTCACGCCATCCTTCCCAAGAAATCACATGTGAAATTGTGAATGACGAAAACTGGGATAGCGGGACAATTAGGACCATTTTGGGAAATATTGACGTCACATCGGTTGAGATTGATTTCAGGCAGATCTTTAGGGGGGTTACGTGTAACGACGGATATTAAAATGCTGCATTTGATGACAACAACGTTGTTGATGATGATGATGATGATGATGATGATGATGATGATGATGATGATGATGATGATGATGGGAAATCTCGAAATATCTCTATCCAGAACACAAAGTTTGAAGAAAATCATAGTTCTTTTCCATACCGTGTGAATATAAACAATCAGGCACTAAGATTCACTATCAGGGAAAATAATAATGTTGCACGAAGTAATTCTTCTGCCTAAAAGATGCACCGATTAAATCAAGGAATAGAGTTTCGCATTTATTACTTTTTTCTGACGATTTATCCAACGATTCGTCCCCCAACCCCAGTGTTATCTTGAATCTCTTTTGTAATCATGAATAATATTATATTTGATGTGATTTAATAATATATAAATGTACAAATTTTCGTTGGCTCTGATTTCAAAAGATGGAATCAACGAATTCTTGGCAGTATTGTGATCATAATTGGGGAATTCAGAAAAATCCTCGATGTAATAGTGTTTTTACCGAGGAAAAAAGATTTTAAGAGATTTATAAGTGGCAATTTATGTCAAGATTTTAATCTCCTTTGGAAAAAACTGACGATAAAGACACATTTTCTGTTAATAGCCAGATAAATATTTTAAATAATCCAGCGTTTATTGTGTAATGGGGAAATTTGCAACGAACCTTTTCTCTTTGAAAATTTCGATGTATGGCTTTCTTTATTCTCTGAGAAAATACAACTCTAATGAAAAGAAAGGGCAATTGTAATGCACTTGCCAGATTTTATTAATCAATAATTCTCTCTTTTTGTAGATATTTTCAGTTTTCATCTCACTTTTTTCCGTGTTGTCATCTTTTCTTTAGTTTCTTCAATCTACAACCACTTTGTTCAATATCCACTCCCTGGAGGACGATATTCACCTATAAAGAACGAGTTTCTTATATTATATAATGCCTTAAGCCAAATACATACCCGGATCAAGTAGCTTACTTTACATCTTCCAAAAAGAACATTGTTTCCCATTATATCATACCTTATCTTGATTGAGCCAAATAATATAATGATAAATCGTTTTGGAGCTCTATGATGACCAGAAAGAGCAGGTATGATGAAATTACACGATAACAGAAATATAAATCAATAACAAAAACATTTTTCAAATAAATATTTTGTAATTCACCAAATGGGAGTAGCTCTCTCTCATCTTTTAGCGTCACTATTATATTAATTAAAAAGGGGATATGTGCATGTGTACATAATATTTACATGCGATAGTATATCGCTCTTCTCAAATAAAGGTCTGACCTAAATGGAAACTGTTTCTTTAGCTTCATTGAGAATTCCCAATCGAATTAACCCGGATCTAATAAAATGATCAGTTACTCATATCCTTTGATAAAGAACTTACTTTTATAACAAATACAACATTGTATGTGATCCAATTATGGAATATACTTAAAGCAACCAATATCAGAAATATCTGTCACAAATAAATAACAATTTAAAGAGTCAAGGTCCCCATTACAATCTATAATTTATCAACAGTAGCATTAAAATTTGAAGTCATGAATGACCCAATATGGTGAGGATAAATTCTATTCACGACATCACTGGCGTTTGCCATTGGAAAACATCTGGAAATGACTAAAACATCTAGAAACATCAATGTTTGGGAAATCTAGATGCTTTTAATGAACCTGTCATAATAAGATTAAAAATTCAGAGAAGGACAGATTTTTTCGAAGGAGTCTAGAGTACTTGTGCCAAGGTCCAAGTCTGTAGATAAAGCTTCAGGGCCGGGGGTGCAGAAATACATAAAAAATGAAAACATAATCACAAACACATAAAACGAGATAGAGCACTCCTCCACTTTTGATGGCTACGGTTGTCAAATATTGCTAAGTATGTATTCTATTTATCATTAACATAATATTCCATTCGCTACTTGCTCTATGAGTCAAAAGGAGGGGGAGTCAAATTGCTGCGGTCAACATGCAATGCCTGTGGACATTTTTTGGTGTCTATTTATTTTGGTTTGTAAGGATTGATATCGAACAAAGAAAACAGATCTACGCTAAAGCATCAATCTCCCATCAAAGGCTAAAACGGTTTGAACACCTGATCCGGAAGCCTGGTTATTTGCAAAAACCACTACCGCTAAATGATATGACCCTGGTGGTTGTAAGTACAGCAATGAACGAATTATTTACGTATGGATTGGCACTTCTGCCGATGATCATAGTAACTGTGCTCTCTGTCGTGGATAAAACGTTGCTCGATAACATTTCAGCCTAACATCGAAATATAAACGGATTACTATCGATATGTTTATTACGGGTTGCACGTTATGTGTTTTTTATGTGTTTGTGTGTGTGTGTGTGTGTGTGTGTGTGTGTGTGTGTGTGTGTGTGTGTGTGAGTGTATTGTCTTTTATACATGGGAATAATTATTATTTTATCTGGGTCTAGTTTACTTTAATTCTTCAGAATCAAAGAAGGTACTGAAATTGACCTACCGTGGCACCTCACGCGCTCAAATGTCAGAATTCATGTTATATTTTTTTTTAATGTTTTTAATGACCCCAACAAACACTTGAATAATTAAGACTGCTAAAAAAAAAAAAAGCCACTTTAGCGCCTCAATACAAAGAAGCACGTTTCACTCACTGAAATTCAAGTTTCATGATGCATTCAAGGTCATGTCCTTTAGATAAATGCAACGCCAAGAACCTTGACTTGCAATAAAATCACTGGAATTATAAACTTGGAATCCTGTATCAATGAAGCTCGAATGTTATTTCAAGAGCAAATGGAATTCTGAATTCTTCCATTACGTCATTCTTTTTGATCATGACGACTTTGATCGGTGTTAATGTTCAAAGACCAGCCCGTATCATCATCATATTTTCAAAAATATTATCTAAATTATTTCAAAAAATCGTACGTATTCGTCGACTGGACATTGATAATGGCCTTTAATGGTCGAAATATATTCGTTGTGGATAAAAAAAAAAAAATTGCCAAGAAGAAAACAAGTTGAATGTTTCAAACTTAAAGTTTTCATTGATTTTATTCTCATTTCAAAAGCGATTCAAATATTCCATCTCTGAAAAGAACGCTTTATTGCACTTTTGGCTTCTTTCCAAATCCTGTTGTCGGGAAGAAATAAACAGTTATTATTTTCCTTTCTCCTGTTGATGTCCTTCTTAAAAACTTTACCTCAGTTATGAAATACTCGTTTCTTATCTAAGAGACTGAATCGATAAGGTATACTCTGAAAAAGGGAAACATTAAAGAAGTGATTTATTTTCCTTTTATATAATAGAAAAAAAAAGACTTTTCATTAGACTTTTGAACATTTATCTGAAATATGTGTGAATCAGTTTTAGTGATAAGCTCTCCTGAATTTATTATATGCTACCATGATTAATGAGTGTTATATCAGGAAGATCAGTTAATGTTCTATTAAGACAGCGAAAATGTCTTTCAACTTATCGTCTGTATAGAAAATAAGATATAATGCCCCCAAGAAATATTTTTTTTTAAATTGTTTGGAAATTAACGTTACATTTTGAATACTATTCAAAATATTATAGTCCTAAACTGTTTACCATACTTGAAATTGACTTTGTATTTCTATCAGAGCATCAACAAGAACAATCCTCACTAAATCAAAGCGAGTTGAAACTTGTATTTCCCTAACGTTATTTGAAATCATGCCCAACTGTGTGGTAGTTGTGGCATTAACCGACTGAGATAAATTAACGTGCCTTACATACCTCCTCGAATGTGTGGTATTAAAATGCAACTGTTTATTTTATTCTGATAAATAAATATTTCCCAACTGGGATTTGATATCAGAAACAACCGGCTGTTCTGAACTGACAGGCTTTTAAAATCAATGCAACTTATCTTACGGAAACACTATGACTTTTTTCTGTTAATGAGACATTGATATTAAACAATCCATTTTTCAGAAATCTATTATACATACAGTAAAAAGGTTTCAGTGATCATTGTCAGTCAAGATAGAAGTAGGAGTTGAGTTTGACAACGCAGCAGCCAGGATTATTTAATTATATCATAAGCATCATTATAAACTAATATAATGATCACATATGAAACTGTTCCTTTTATTCTTCGTTGAAAGAATCAAGGATCTTGAAAAAAAGAATGTGTTTAACGCTGAATTGATGTCCTGTATATTTTGAGGTCTTTCAGCGATAGTCCATTGGTACACTTAGGGGCATCCGATTCAGCTATTGTGATTTTTTTGCATATCTTTGGGATTTGAAAATTATAAATGGACGTTTGGGTTGCCCAGCTGAAGTGAGTAATCAAAGTTTAATAGTCTATGGGCTTGGAGCCGAATTCGATTTATTGATACACTATGGGGAATTGAACTTGACAATGTATTTTTGCTATGTGCATGGGGTATGAAAATGGTCGATAGACCTGTTGTTCGCCCAGCTGGAATGATTAATCAGAATAAAATGGTTTATGGACCAAGAGCTAAAAATTGGTGTATGGATACTCTTGGGAGAATTAAATGACACATTTCATTATCGTTTTGTACATGTCCTTAGGGCATGAAAATGGTCGATGGATGCCCAACTAAAGTGAGCAATGAATGATTGATAGAGTTGGTCATATGATCATCAAGTTAATGATTGTCATCCAAGTTGTAGATGTTATTCTCGAGTTCGTCTCCTGCAAATGCAATTGTGTTTGCCTGGCCCCAGATTGTGAATGTCCTGAAGATAAACTCACGTGCAAGTCATATTCATGACTGCCCAGAAGTGGAATCAGAGGATGAACGACCTTATTGAATGAGGACAGATTGATACATGAATACGTTGCGTGGACATTGAAGACGATTTTCTTTTTCTAAAATGGTAAATCAGACTTAGTAGAATGGGAAACATAACTGTAACAGTAGGTTCCGACAAGGTTTGTTATTATTCATCAATTCTCCTAATCTAGCGCAATTTTCAAAACTGATTCCTGCAATATCATTTGGAGGAAAACTTCATTCAGTTAAGTAGAACAAGAGCAGAATTTACCCTCATTGTTTCTGGAAAATTCGAAACAGAATATTCACTCTAACAGATTATTTGGTCTCCCACTAAACAACCAGTCTGATTCCAACTCTTTGATACCTATGCAATGATTATAGACCATAAATTATTCATGCATCCCTTTTTCTATTTTAGAGAAAATACATGATTTTGACCTTGATTCGTGTGATTACTCACTTAAGCTGGACGCTGGCACTCCCAAAGGCTCTTAACAATCATTTTTAGTACTACTGTTAGTAACTGTATTTTCCCCGAGCTACGTTGTCAATAAATGAAAGTTCCAAAGAACTGAATCTGATGGATATGGATGTCGGAATTAGATCTTTGTAAATTTATTCTTTTTGTTATATATTTTCCTAAATATAAAGGTGCAATGTAATTCACCCTCCACTTCGTTTCAGAAATGAAATTCAGTTGTGATTGCATTGCTTCACTCAGAAGTCTCTAAATAGACAAAACCTGACAAATTCCACTGATTCTCTAATCTTACATTGGTGGAAATGTTGACATATCTTTGTCTTTTATCCAGAAAGAAACTGGGAGGTGCAGCAGCCAAATCCTTTTGACTAAACCAACACTGACGAGTATATCAGCTTCTATCAATGTATTAAAGTAAACATATTGTATCTCAGAAATCTGAGACAAAACTTTGAAGTTATTTGTGAAAATTGTTTTTGACAACATTTACTGCAAATAATGTTTCAATGCTGGAAAACTTGGAATGCTATTTTGCACCAAAATAGAAATTTATCAGCCGCTGCTGCAACTGCAGTCGCCTTTCAGCTTCTGTTGTTAGACATAGATTCACCAGGTCTCTCTATGACCGATAATGATACATCATTTTCTCTCAAACCTCTCTAAGGCGTCATGTCATTTTAATTTCTGATAGCAAGATTTACAATTGATTTCGGGATTCAAGCTGTGGGGCGTGATACCCAGTGGTTGTCATTTTTGCTATATGAGCAGCCCATTGCTATTTGCACTTCATCGTGGATACCATCCCTGCCTCCTGTTTTGATTTAATTTTTAATTCAATCGAATTTTATCCTCTCGTCTGCACATTGCATAGTTCCTATCTTGGGAGCAAATCTTTTGGTAGGGGTTCAGCTCCCATAGATTTTAAGGATGACTGTAGTTTTCTGTTCCTCAATGTTGAGTTAATTCTACCGAAGTTCGCGGGCCTAGATTGATCCTTCGTCTGATTTCTTCTCTCAATTTTGTTCTATTTACACAAGAGATTCTACATCTATTGATATCTATACTAATCATGTGGTTCAACTCAGAATCAGATTGGAACGTTCAAAGTTCATTTCCGGGGGTGGGTGCAGTCCCTCGGGGAGTTTGCCACATCGCTATTTCACTCAGAAAGTTTAGGTCAAGTCCACTGGCTTTTGCCTGGAGCGTCCAAAAGAGGAATTGCTAGCAGAACTAGACAGTCTCTGGAACTACCCACATCTATGCACGACAGATCTGACGTTAAACTCGACCTTTGATGACATGGCTGCTCTTGTAGGAAGGCGAATAGATATCATTTATACTTGTGATAATCTTGAAAATAATCAATTAAAGCAATCCAGATTTTCCCCCTTTAAGGTTCCTACCATCCTCAAAATACATCATTGGTTCGTTCCTCTTTTATCTATCAGTAGAGTTTTCCAATTTGAAATTAACTTTGAGTAATATCCCCTCAATCGAGAGGAGAAACATAAAAACATTACTTTGGATAATCTTAAGAACGTCATTCAAGACTCTCTTGACTCCCCCTCTTACTTTCCTAATATCTATCAAAATATGTTGTTTGATCCTTCAGAGTATAACCTTGAACCCTTGCACAGCCCAATCTGTCTTCATAGCCTAAGCCAGAGATAAAAGCGCGGATTAGG
>OY735218.1:50323680-50333680 GCA_963457665.1 Thysanoteuthis rhombus
CTCAGAGCAGACAATCATACACAAAAGGGTCCGGTTTCAATCCCTGGGATGAGCAAAAATTGTGAAAAATTCTTCATCGGTCTGTGCAGCTCACTGAGCACGCCCCAAACTAGATGATTAGGTTGGGATAAATCAAGATTAGAATTGCACCCTCCCTTTTTTGAGCCTTTGAGTCGCCTACGTCGGCGATGGTCTCTCTCTGTCTCTCTCTGTCTCTGTCTGTCTGTTTGGATATATATATATATATATATTTATATATATATATATATATATATATATATATATATATATATATATATGCGTGCGTATATATATATATATATATATATATATATATATATATATTTCTCATATGATACTAAACAATCGATCGATTAATCATCTACACAGGGAAGACCTTCGAAATATATAGGATGCAACATTACTCAGATATTTCACTCTCTGACTAGAAATAAATGTAATTCACAATCATAGATTATAATTGGACAACTGTAGGTTTAAGATTTGTTGGCAAATAAAAAGAATCCCACAAAAGAATAAATATTATTAGAAAACAATAGTATTTATGACATCACAGGCATTATCCACTGCAAAACTTCTGAAATAGAGCATCAAAACAAACATCTGAGGATATTTAGATTCTGGAGAATTTAAACATCGTTAATAAACCTGTCAAAATAAAGTTCCCTTAAAGGTAAGGAAAGCTTCTCTTTTTTTTTTTCAAAAATCGATTCTTTTAGATGGAGAGTAGAACAGAACTGATTCCAATTTCGAATCAATAGTTGAAAGCGTAATACAAACACATGTGAAAAATGACGGAACGCTCTACCATTCTTGATGTGTATGTATGTTTTTCCAATTAAAACTCCAGGTTTCTATAGTCTGTGGAACAAAAATGAAAATGCTACCCTTACGTCTTAACTCTGACCCTTAACTGTAGGTGGACTAATAAATGAAATTGATGGATGTATCTCCTCTGACTATGAAGTTTTTTAAACTTTCATTGAGGGATGGAAAGGCAGAAAATGCTCTATGTTGCTTATGTTTCCTCCTTCTAAACGTTTCACGGTATTAACTTCCTTTTTTGACAAAGTGGCAAACAAATAAGAACCAAACTCGACTGATCTACAAGACTTACGACGAAAAAAAGAAGTTTAAAATGCATTGAACCTAAGATGAAATTGTTCATAAAGTTTGAGCCAAAGCAACACCACAGATTGAATTTCTATTTGCAATTATCTATTCCTTTTTTGATTTCGGTCTTTAAAAGATAATTGGACGTTAGTTTCTGGTGCCAGCCATTGCATCAAGTAAAAATAAATTGACTGCGATAATGATAAGTGCTGCTTTTATTTGTTCTGTATTTGCCTAACACTAACCTCAAACTGACACTAATTTGACCTTATCATTTAGGGGGTAACCCCTAAATGATAAGGTCAAATTAGTGTCAAGTTTTGAATGAAATATATTTTGAATGGTCAAATTTGGGCTTTTATTTGAGAATATTTTTTGAATAAATTCATTGATAAGGTTGAATGTAGTTCTGAAAAGAAATACTAAGATCAGGCAAAGTTCAAAATTTGGTGAAGAAAAATACCGTTTTGATGTCCTGATACAGACATAATGCAGTGAAATCTAATGCAGAAATGTTTTGAATTTAAATATAACAATAGGGTCTATGGGGTTAATGAAACATTCATCTATTTAGTCTAACACAAGAGATAGTAAAGCAGCCGAAATTTGGTCAAATTTTCATTTCATGATTCCTTACTTTCCCTTTTCCACCTTCATAATTCACTTGATTGGAAGCGACAGTCAACAAAAGAATTATTCGTGTTTTTTCTTCATCTTTCTTTGTGTCTGATGAACAAAAGTTGTCTTCAATTCAGACTTCAATTCCTAAAAGCGAAGCTGAAATGCACCGAACGAAAAGTGCGTTGTAAATGGCACTTTCTTTTTCTTCACTGTCAATTGCAGCTTCACGAACAATCAGCCAAGACAGACATTAGTCTGACACTACCGTCACATCACTGTGACAGCCATTGAAAGAAAAAAAGTGGATAAACGAAGATTGGTTGGTGAATTTTGTAGAGGAAGCCTCTCGACTGTCAAAGGTGGAGACCCAAAGTGAGAAAACATTATTGCTTTTACGGTGGTCTCTATACCCGGACATCATGGCCTGATGGTAGAATGTTCGCTTCCAGGTCGGAGGTTTGACAATGGCAGTCTTTTTGGTTTTCAGTGTATCTCTGCTAAGCACTCAAGCGTAAAGAGTAGGATTAAGGAAGCCAGTAGACAAACCCGTGAAAATATGAACCGAAATACCCCCAAAATAGCCAGATGTCTCGATCATTAAAGCCATTACTTGTTGAAATGCCTTGTTTGTCATTAGTAGTCACACTCTCAATGATTTCTTGGGATCCATGTTTGTGATGCGTAACAGTTGTCGGACATTCTTACAACATGACCAGCCCATCGCTATTTGAATTTTCAAATTGATTATATATCTCTGACTCCTATTTGTCCTATAATGTTATATGACATCTTATATAATGATGATATAATCTGGTGTCATGTCATAGAAAGAAACGAAATAATGAAACACTTGTAGGGACAGTAAGCTTACTTAAGTGCACCTACAAATATTTTTTCATAAGATTGATCGCAAATCGAATCATCAAAACACTACATTGAAAAAGACAACCATAAGAAAAGACTGGCTTCAGAAGAAGCTACCTGACCAAAGACCATCTTCATTCAGTAATTCAACCGAACACAATACCAGAGAAATTTTACAAAACTCTTCGGATTCCAACCTATTTTATAATCTTCTGATTTTTAATGTTGACAGTGTAAATAGGATTGAAAGTTTGAAATGATATTTATATGTACAAACTAACACATGTAGGGAACACAAAGTCAGGATCAAACGCATTACAGTAATAATGGAATACCATATTAGCTTGCTAGTAGCTTTTCTTAACAAAGCACCAAACAAGTATTTACTAAATTTCATTTGAATTTCTTTATTTACCAAGTCTTGCTTTACCACTGATTTATATTTTAAGTAATGTATTTATCATTCAGTTGTATATATCTAGTCGTATATTTACTACTGACTTGTGTTTAATAAAAAAAAATATACAGAGTGAGTTTTTTAAGCTTAGCTTTTGATTCGTATCTAAAAATCCGTATTCTTAGAATATGTTCACTAATCTTAGTATGGCTTGTATTTATCTGGTTTGGTATTGTTATTGACCCTTACGTACTAATCATGTTTGATTCACAGTTTCTAAAGAAAAAATGACTTATATTTGAAAGTTATTCGATTGATATTTCCTTTTATCGATAATGCTGTGTATTCACCATTGACTTATTTGTAGTAAGCTATCTACTATTGATAAGTATTCATTAAGACTTGTTCTTACTTACGCATCAAGCATTCCTTTGTATTTCAAGTCGTATATTGAATAGCTATTAAATGAGTATTTAATTAGCTTACATTTTTCAGTTGTATTGACAAAGTTAGGTATTTACAATCAACTTCACAAATATTTGCTTATCTAAAACTGTGCTGAGGGGTTTGACTTGTGATCAGTAAGCCTTGACTATATTTTCGAATTGTATTTACCATATCATACATTCGCTATTCACTTGTATTCATTGTCTTATATCCAGTGAGTATTCAAAGAACTATACTTTTTAATTCATGTTGTATTTACGATTCAGTTGTATGTACTTTGTCCTGTATACATTATTCATTTATATTCAACAAGTCAAGTATTTACTAGTATTTACCGTCTTATATCCACCAATTTGAAACAATGTTGAGAGTTTTAACGTGTGTACCGTATAATTTTCACTCCAGGGAAATGAACATCTTCCTGCAACTTTTCGGTGCAATATTTAAAGACAAAAAGGAAAAAAAATCACATACATCTGCTTATTTCCCAAAGGATTTCCTATCCAATTTGTTAAATGGAAGTCTTCCATCCTCAAAAGTTAGTTTCTTTTATTGTCTTTTCTTTTCGAGTTCCTCCCATTATACAATTACGTAATCCAGCAGGTATGTTTCTATCTATTCTTCTCAAAACGTTAATCATACTCAAGTGAATATTTTACTTTCTACTTTCTGAATGTTCATTATTTGAAATCGGTCTTTTTCTTCTTTTGTTATTCTTTCAAGGAATTGAGATTACTGGGTGAAAAGTGTGCACAATTAAAATCCGTCAACCAACACTGCCACCATAAGTGTGTACATAAGTTTCTTTCAGTTTTCAAGTTGGACTGTCTGCTTGTCTGGTTGGTTGGCTGCTTATGTACCTATGTAAGTAAATGTACGTACGGTTAAATCGCTTCAGATTCATCAATTGTCGTAAGTTAAGCAATGTTGAGCCTGATCATTAACCAGATGGGTGAGCGTCTGGGAATACCTGGTGCCGTACTTAGTAGCAAGATTGTCCTGCAGCCGACTTAGCCTACGCTCTGTCGTCGATTATCGGATTTAGAATCATATTTGAGCAAACCAGGCACTCGTTCATTTTCACAAACACCAGCTGTACCATGTGAAACATCTCCTAGGAGCCGCTACACTCATATTCGAGTTGCGTAGATAATGTAGTATTTATTAGATGTGAATATGAATCACATGTAAGTACGCTTTACAAGTCGAAATACAGGGCAGATAATTTTTTTTTTATATTCTAGAGGAAACTTTTGCATAGTCTTTTGGTGGGGAGAATATTTGATATGTAAATATATGCTAAATCCATCCTTCATTCTTTGTCCAGCGTTTTTTCAAACAGAAGTTTTTAGTGGTCACCGCCCCCACCAAATAAAGCTACAGAAGTACCTCATTTATTGATCATTTCTTCCACCAATTTTTATAACTGATCATCCCCAACTCAGTGTGCTGCCAAATGCCGTTGGTCACGTATCACTTTCTATTGGGTGACAAACCAGAACTGTTATTACTGGCTATTTTCTTTGCCATTTTGCTTATGAGCCCGAGTATCTTTTTCTACTACATTCAGCTTGACGGACATTTTCTCGTATCGTGCCTTGCGGATCTAATATAAAATCTTATGTTACAACATCTTCGATGGAGGGTTTTCTCATCTGAAGAGAAATAGGTGAACCTCACAACCTCTCAATTCAAAAAATTCCCCAAAAAACGAAATTTCCTACGAAAAATCAACCTCGAGGAATATGTGCTCAATGAAAATAGCAATTCTTTTGTAGGAGAATTTTTCGCTCGCCATATTGGAGGGCGAGAAAGAACGCACATTTGTTTTTCTTTCGTTTGCATTCGTAATCATTTACTTACCAGCACAAACGCACGGATATGTGTCCAAAGGTGACCAAATGTATTTGTATGTATCTACATCTCTGAATGTTCATGGTATATGAATATGTGTGTGTATGAGTCTGAGTGAATATAGTTATATCTGTGCTCATCTCAATAAATAGACATGTGTTCATGTCGATATATAAATGTTCATACGTATGTATGTCTGTTTGTTTCAATAGAGACTGTATAAAACGCCTGCTCAAACACAATATATAATTCGGAAACTAATTAAGATAACGAAGTAGTTGGTAGTACAATAACAACAATGCATATGTATACACACATTTGTGCACACACTCACATACACACATACACACGTGCACACACACACACACTCACACACATAGACATATATATATATATTTGCTTGTTCTGTTTGTTTGTTTTTTTCAACTAGGATCCTTTATTCAAAATTCAAGATGTATGATAAAGGTGCATGCACATTATTCAACAATTCGAACGATTCAAGAGTTAAAATTAGAGATCTCTGAACAAGTCAGTAGTAAATCATGAAAACCTAACTCCTTTTGGTATCGACTTCATTAGATCTGCTATCTTTCCTAATGGTCTATTCGACTGCGCTACAAAGAAAACACTAAATGAAAAAAATCTTTGACTTCTGATATATTTCATAATTAACCCACTGACTGGATGAACCCTTTGATATGTCAGTTTTATTTCGATTGATGACAATTTACTTCCATCTGTGAGTCAGAGGTTTTATCTTACCATGGTTAACTTGAAATGGATTATTTTGAAAAAGACAACTTTTGTTTTGGGTTTTTTTCCCTATCTTTCAATAGATAACAATAATTCTCCACTACCTCCCGCAGTTGATGAGTTAAAATGGCAGAGACATGTGCAATCTGATTCACGATAGTAAATTGTCTCGACCCAGAGAGTGGCTTTATTCATTTTTGGTGTGCTATTGTCTTTTTCTTTTTTTTTTTTTTTTACTGCTGTCTCTAATAAGATTCCATCTTCCAAGAAAGAAGTGCCGTTTTCTCCAAATAACTGTCAGTGAATAGAAGTCTTTCCCACGTAATGACTATGTTTTTTTTCTGAATTGATTCTGCCCCAATAAACCCCAGAAACACTGGACGACCAAAGCCTTAGATTACTGTCTTCACCATAATTGAAAAGCCACGATTTTGGGTCATGGGCAGTAGTCCGTTCAAACAAAATTATTATTTGGCACTATAGAGTCATATCTGTTCGTTGTACGAAAGTTCAGCAGAATAAGGACAGGATGTATGCCAAATGTCCGAAAATGTGTGTACTATATCAATTCAAGACTGTGTGTTTCCAGTCTTAAAGAGTGGACTACTACGAGCAGCACCACCAGAACAATATGTATGATGTAAAGTTGTACTGTCTTGGATAGAGTCTGCCACACCTGTTGCCATGTAAAAATATTTTTCGAAATTTCAGATCGATACGAAATTCGATTCTCTCTCCTTTACAATTTGTCATGTCATAGTCAAATGAAAATTGCTGCACCACTGAGACTCATCACTACAAAAGAGCTCGTTGCAAAGAAAAAAATGTGGACTCTCAACTTGCTGTTCCCACACTTGGTCTCAAGACAAAGGAACTAAAATGGCCCTTTTTTTCTCTGCCATCTTAATTGGAAATTAATTTGTCCTCCTGAATAAATCACTTCCGTTCTGCCCTGACAGACAATGGGGCGACCCTTGAGTGTCCCTTCGTGGGTGCATGTCTAAACAAAACATGGGATACCCGGTCCTTAGAATCCCCCTCTCAGCCTCGCTGAGGTAGTCGAGATAGAATCAAGGAGTGATACGTCTAACATCAACTTGACTGCAGGAGCTGCCGATAGGGCATCAACGGGGCTTCACCCTCTAGTCTGGAATCAGAATTGATTTTTCTTAGACTGATTGCCTTCCAAGGGGATAGTCTGCTATAAACAGACGTCATTGGTGTTTGAACTTGGGGCATCGATTCTATTTTACCGACTATTTGAAAAAAATCAAACATAATCTCCATTGTAATAATACCAACGATCATTTTAGATAGGAAATAAAATAGCTAACACGTCGACTGAAAACCTAGTTCTTGCAGAGAAAAATCAGGCGACAGGAACTGAGAGAATCATTTTAGGAAAAATGTACGGATGAAAGCTGAATAATTTCACAGATCAATCAGAAGAAATTTGGGTCTAACTTAATTACAAACAATAATTAGGGACACTAATTACATTACGGATGGACAGAAGACATGTTCCAAAAGAATTGATTATTTGATTAACTTCCCATCATGTCAGATCGTATGGTTATGGTGTTGCGGACGGCTTTTATTGCTGTTCTGTGATTACTGATCACAAGAGTCGGAATTAGTTCCGTTTCCAAGCTTGATATTATACCCTGTCTTTGTGACTACAAGCAGAAAATAAATTATCTTCATTTTCCGCTGATCAAACAACGGTCGACTCAAACGTTCATTTTCTGAACACTTACGGTTCTATAAATTTATTTATTGAGAAGAATGAAATATGGAAGAAAAGGGAGTCGTGCAACCAGATGTTAGTGTTCTTGGATACTCAATAAGAGATGTCTATGCCTCGTCAGTTCAATGATAGTTATTTTAAGTGTGCAAATAAGATTGTATTTAATATTCTGTGAAGAAATTGTCCAAACCTATATATTAAATGAAGGTTAATTTATGAAGAGTTAAATTTACTGATTTATTCGAACGGGTATCATCTTCTTCGTAGTTATATTTACAACTTCTCGGTTGTTGTAATCTACCGGCTTCTTTAGGCACCAATCATATTCAGTAACATTCACAGAGTTTTGAACTCAACAAGTCTGTCCTTTAGGCTATTACTACTCGTGAGATCAGTTCTCAACGGGTGACCCATAGTAGTTCACTTGTGTCGTACTAAGCTAACCTTAGTCAATAAAAAACAAAAAATCAACTCAAGACCAGCCTTTTAACTTCTGTCCTTGGACATAGGGCTTCTTCAGAAATCTGTCATATCTATTGGGGTCGTTGCAGATCTTATTCTTTATGATATTGTCTTGCACCCTACGCCATTTAATTGTTTAAGCCGTGGTGTCACAGCTGTATGACATTATTGCAACATGACCAGCCTGTTGCCATTTGAGTTATCAGATGTCTTCTACTATATTTATGGTCCGTGATTGTTTTCGAGTATAGTGTGCTGTTTTGTGATTTCTTCGTGATGCTAAGCGTGATTCTCTCCACTGCTGGAATAATCGACAAATCCTATGGTTAACAAAGGCACCTAACTATATTGAAAGATTTAGTGAACCAAATTTATTTGACGAGTGCCAAGTCGAAATAGAATAGGCAACAATGGCTTCAATCTCCTTGCATCAAAATTATTCCTGAATGAAAGCCGAGAATGTAGACACAGATCGAAATATTGATACCAGGAGACAAAAGGACGTAAGGATGATCAATAAAATCACTAGCCATGCAGCAGTGTTACTTTAGAATCAACAATGAAAATCCTTTCATGACTTTCTGATCGGAATCCAAGACAAAAGGTGTATTGAATAATCGGATAAGCGCTTTGAATAAGTATGAGTAAAAATTAAATCCGATGCAACAGAAATATATTGATACTTTCTAAGTCAGTTTACTGTGTATGCAAAAATTCATCTGACTACAATTTAAGAAAGCTCTGTTTATGTGAATGCACCAAGATTACTCGACAACTGGCCGTTTTAGAACTTGACATTCGCTGAATACGTCAGCAAATAGAGCATTGAAAGATCGAGTTTGACGGAGAGACAATCTTTTCAAATAACAATTATGGCAGGCTGCCTCACACATCATAGAGTCTGGCCAATTCCAAACATAAACCGGATCGGCCATCGCCCAATTTTCGACGCCCAAGTTATTAGATATTGACCATATTTACTCTAACAATTAGGTTTTGTAATTCAATTTCAAAATACAATTTGTAATGTCGAACAACCACAAAGGTCAAAGATAGCGGAGGATTTTATCTGTTTTTATACGTGCAAGTGTTTGAGCGTGATTTCCATTGCTCCTGACCATACGGTTTTGTCTGCTGACTTGAAAATTTGCATCAGTTCTTTTTAAGACACTTTTATTAAAAGTGTTCTCTATCACATTTTTTTAAAAAAGGCTTCTCTTTACTTTTTGATGGTGGAATTCTGACTAATTTATGATAAAGTCTAAATCCTTCAGATTCAAGATGCTTCTTACGCTATGTTAGATTTTTATCGTGGAAAACGTTAGTGGTGTTATGAACAGAATTTATTCCATGGAAATTTCCTTACTGGGCTTAAAATATCCACACTATGGTTGTGAAATTATTGACTGTGATAGCAAGATGGATTCAATTTGATTTTTCACCATTGCCCTCATCTCATATCCGTAAGATCCTCTCAGACAACACTAAAATGATACATAATTTGATAATATAAAGATACTTGAGGCTATATATCAAAGCCAAACAACCAACCACTAATAAGATATCGTATGAAGTGGGAGGAGGTATTTTAAAATGCTTATGACGGAATTCGCAATTACCACGGATCGGTAACTCAGAAGATTTTGCAAAAACATTCACTTGAAATTGATACCTTGCCCTTCGAAACATCAAAATTATCTGAAACTTACTTTTGTAGTCCA
>OY735218.1:50336180-50353680 GCA_963457665.1 Thysanoteuthis rhombus
TTTTTTCCAGCTCGGAGCAAATAATGAACCCGAATAACAACCATTTATTCTCTTCCTTTCATAATTTCATGCCCTGGATACAAGAACATATCATTGAAATCCTATTCACAAAACGGTGAGCAGAAATAAAAAACAAACATTGCATTCTTTGCTCACATAAAATTACAATGTGCTCCTCAAAGATACGAGGTTTAAAATGATTTCAATTTTCAATCTTCTTGTGTTTAGCGCGTTGCATG
Organism: Thysanoteuthis rhombus; assembly: GCA_963457665.1. NCBI lineage: Eukaryota > Metazoa > Mollusca > Cephalopoda > Oegopsida > Thysanoteuthidae > Thysanoteuthis > Thysanoteuthis major. Next base: position 50,336,420 of record OY735218.1, read on the forward strand.
TGGACGCAAAGTTAGGGTTCACTTTCAGATTATACATATATACATATATTCCCTGCTTTCGAACCAATTCGATTGCTTTCTTTAAAAATATTACTTTTTCTAAAAAAAAAAAAACAATTAAAATCACCATAAATAATTGACGGATTCAGTCAAAAGAGTTCATTCATTTTGGATATAAAAATTTAGAACCATTCATTTTTGATTTCATGAATCTTGACCAAAATTTTCTCGAACATGATAAAATGTAAATACTCGAACGTTTGGTTGTTTTGCTCAATAGATACGGTTTACATGCTTGTTATATAATACATAACCAGCCAGACCCACTTGGAAACAAAAGAAACCTTCTGTCAGCACTTTCAGTTGATTCCATCAATCATTGCCTCCTTTGCTTACATAAAATTACAATGAACTCCTCTGATATACGAAGTGGAAAAAACTTATATTGTCGGAAAAAGCTTAGTTGTTACAGCTGACAGTTATAAAATCTATATAGATTATTTTATAGTCAACATAGGGGAGATACGGCTGAGCGCTAAATATTGACAATGATGAGATAAAATAGATGTTCGCATTATGATTAGCAAAGGCAACAATTGGCTCTGAAGATTACAAAAATATGGTAATTGTTCAGATTAAGTTTGCAAAAATGTATAATTTTCTTTGTTTTCAATTGCAAACTTAACCAGTAAACCTAAACACTTACCCTAAATTATATCCTTTGTAATTGGATTTAATCATATGCAGTTTTCTGCTTCCATGTCCTTGGAAAGTTTGCAGCAGCAACTTGAATAACCGTGTCGACTGGAGTAACCTCCCTTGCTTATGTGAACATCATCGAAACGATTACCTAATAATAGGTATGAGTCAGTTTGAAAGATTATCAACAGAAAATTGTCTTAAACAATCAAGAATAAAAATAAATATCTCATTTCACGACCTGAAAACAACGAAAGATTTTTTAAAGATAAAAAGAAATCCATGTTTCTGAGACAACGGACCAAATACTATGAACGGTGTCCATGGAAGAGGAGATTGCTCATTACGTCGTTGTGACAAAATAATGAACTTGGCTTTTAATAATTTTAGTTAATTTTTCTGTTTTTCTATACTCCGTTCCTCGTCTTATACTCTGGGTCAACTTTTATCAAAAATGTGTGCGGTAATATTGAAATGATCCCTGAACCTAGTTATGCATTTTAAATTGTGTTGAGAACAGCTTAATCATCGATAGGGACAAGTATAATTGGTATTCTTTGCTTTCACGTCAATAAATCACAAACATATCGGTTTGGCTCATCAGAGGTATTGTTTCCATTGTCGTATCTTGACGAGTTCATAGTATACAATCTGATACGAACGGACCTTCAATATTACTGATGCTAATATCTGATGAATATGTTGTTTTGTCAAATTTGAATAAAAAAATATATATTCTTTTTAGAGCCTATGCATGACTTGTTGAGTCTACTTAGGTGGTAAAACTCTACTGGGGATTCATGTGTGTCAAAGCAAAGATTTACGTAAAATCTTTTTTTTTTTTTCTGTTTTGAAAACGATAGAACCGGCCAAGTAAAACCAGCGCTATGCTTCCTCATGGTTGTATAGATCTTCAGTTGATTATGTTGGGTGGCATTTATCTTCCTTCGGTTAGAAAGGACTTTTACTTCGAATAGATCTTGGGTACCTCTCAAAGCACACCAGAGCATGCCCCTTTTTAGTATAGACACAGGTCCAATGATGCTTTAAAAATTAATGGAGTTGTTACACCATTCTCTTTGCTAATACTTACCCTTGGTTCTCATCCAAGTGGTACCAATCTTGACTTGGTAGCAGCACGAATCTTTATTTTGGTCATATTGAGTGTTAGTAATCGGGAAAAATGTTTCCTGTTCTGTTTGCCGTTCCAGGGGTTTAGTTCTCCATCAGCGTCCGTTATTCTGCAGCTGGAAAAGTGACTTTTTTTTCTTTTCTTTTTATAGATGGGAAAGGTAATAATTACCTTAATCTTTACTGGGGGTTATTAGTTGTACTGATATTTACTTCAACTATATAATTTCCACTTTTTTCTTCAGAAAGCAATAAAACTAACGATATATTCAAATAATTTGTTATCAGTGATTGACGACAACAAATTGATCGGATTACGACGGGGACTGTGATAAGTGTGACTGTTGTAATAATAGCAATGTCAGTAAAATAATGGAGTATGTCGCCCAGGATATTAATCACGAGATGTCTACAGTGTATGTTCAGTACTATATACATCCCATCAATATATCTTTTGGCGAGCCAGATATTCTTTAACCTTTGTTTCAGGCAACCGCGCCGTATTCTGACCATAATTATCTTGTCTCTGTCAAGATACGGTATTTCATTCGAGACGATTAGATTCGTAAAAATATCAGTAACGCTGGAAATTCAAAAGATAAGCGTTGCATGAATTAAATAAAAGAAAGAAACGTAATCAACGCAGGAACATATAGCTGTGAAATCACGTGTGTTCACGTGAGCGTTAGTGTGCAAGACGGTTTAACGGTTATTTGAATTGCTGGTTAATCGCCCTGCAATATGATTGTTTGAAATTGGCACATTAAAAGATCAAGTCGACAATGAGCAATGAAGGAAATCGAACTAGAAGCTATACATGATTCATGATAACTGCTAGTGCAGTTAGATTATGACGGAAGAAAGTTTCAGATTAGCAATTTGAATAGCGTTATAATGGTCAAATTTTTACTATCAATGAAATAACGTTATTTTCGATAAAGGAAAACACATCTAAAGCGAATGTGGCATTTAGTTTTGGTTAGTATATAGGATTAGACCTGGGCTGAAAATTGTTTGGATTATATCAAGTAAGTTTGATCGAGTTACATTTTATAAATTCCAAATCTTTTGTTGGTGCTATTTTCTTTCCTGAAATTTAAATCTACCAAATTTTTCAAAAATGTAGCCGTGTCAGCAATCCAAAAGCTTGGACATAAAACATAACCAAGAGACTTACGTGTAACCTTAAAACCATGCAACGTGTTCATGAGAGACCACAAGACAGCGCCAGAGTAAAAGTATCATAAAAACTTTAAGGAAACTCCAATGGCAATGGACTGGTCATGTTGCAAGAATGGCAGACAACCGATTGACTCATAACATGGATCCTCAGAGATCGAATCCCATAACTGAGCCCGGCAGAACATGAATTGATGAGACAAATTGAACAGATTCAGAAATATTTGCTCTACGACGCCTGATAGTGATATGTTATGTATCCTAGGAAAGGTCTATATCCAACAACGGATGATAAAAGACTGATGATAATGTTGATGCTGATGATGTAACGGCTATGATTCGTGCAACATCACGTGTCCTTGCTGATTCTGATCTTCTGATCTGGATTTATATCCACGTGAGATGAAGTAGCGTGACACAGATGTGAATGCAACTGCTGATTCCCATGTTTTTGAGGCCTAATGAGCTTGCATGAGTTCATGTAAGGTATGCCTTTACTATCATTTGTGTGAGATGGTGTCATGGTTATCATCACGTAAAATGGATGAATGGACAGTTTGAATTCTGACTAAGGCTTTACAATCATACTTCTCAATCAAATCCTCCCTCTGCTTTCGCTTATGGCTTGGTGGGTTGACAGGTCGTCTTACTGGCATGTCATGATTGACATAAGATTTCATTGAGCAAACTTAAACATTGTTACCAGAGTTTGTTGGAACAAAGGATAGATATTATTCTTCATTAGTTTAGTTGATTTAAAGACCCAAAAAGGGAAATATAAGCATATAAATAGTGTCATGTTTTTTACTAAATGCGTAGGCCCTGTCAGCATAAATTGAAAAAAAATCAAAACATTCTCCTCTTCCTTAGCTAGAACTCAGTAATTTGGGTTCATATTTCCGCAGAGCATTTTTCATCCATAATATACGGTCTGATAATCGTAAGGCTGCCATAATATATGTTTTCACCGAATTTACGACCATCACGATAGATAATTCTGTAGAGATGACGTATAATAATCAGCAGAGTGTTAAAAAAAAGGTTATTGCCTAAAATGGACATATTTTGATTAAATATATACGTTTTTTCGGGAATTTTTTTTTTTTGTTTACATCATCTCAGTATTTTAGAGAAAAACCATATGTAACAAGATAACACTTACCAGACAGTTGTCCGCCAAAAAGAGTAAAAATGGCTGAAGCTTGCAATCTAACTACAATTAAATTCTCCCCTTCTTTCCCCCCTCCCCTGTTAAACATAGGTTGTTTAGATATGAGATAATGGTCCAGTATAAATTTACAAAAAAAATCTGTTTTATTTGGTCTTGGTTGGCTTAGGCATGCATTTTGTGTTTTAGATCTGCTATAACGTTCACTGATTAGTCAACGAAATTGTATTGAGTCTGAAAATGATAGGGTATGTAAGAATAGAGTACCCATCCTAGCTAATTTAGGGTAAGCATGGATAAGGTTTGGAAAAAGGAGGTAATCAGCATAGACGCTGAAAGCATAAATTACGCAGACAATCTGGAACAAAGAGAAGATTGTTCTCGTTTACATGGGTTCGTTTTGACAAAAAGTCAGGAATAAGAAATAAGATATTCTATCATTTTAGATATATATTCACTCGAGTGCTACAAATACGAAGAAAATTAGTTAATCCGTAGTCTTAATTGAAACTCCAAATCTAAACATATAATTTCAAACCCTAGCAATGAGCATAAGCCATAAGTTATATCATTTGTAAGAATGTGCAATGAAATATACGTTTGAATGTTTTCTGCTTCCATTTGTTCTATAATTAGTTGGTAACAACTTGAACATTTACTTTACCTGTTACTTACTTTTTGCGATTCTTATTCGAACTAATTCTTGAGTAAGTAGCAAGCTTGTCAAAAAAAAAAAAAAACATTGGGGAAAATTATAAAAATATATATTGAACAGAGAATATGTTTAATGATGCTGAATCAAATGACCCCCAAAATTGAACAACGGAAATGTATCTACAAATGAACGAATCGTACGTTGGTTGCCAGTCATGGAGGAAAAAAAATGTTTCCAAAAAGAATAGACATAAGAATAAATGCAGAACAATGGAATCAATATCAACTGTTTTTTGAACATTTTTTTTTCTTTAAATATCGATAAAAAACGTTTTAGATGGAATAATTTGTGGATTCCCAGGCAAAAGCCCAGGATTGAAAAAAAAAAAGAAAAAGACGGATAAAAAGGAAATAAATTTCTTCAAAGACTTGGTTTATTTCTTTCCGTTGCTAATTATACTCTCTGTTCAAGATGATGAAAAAATATTGGATTCGAAAATCACTTGATGCAATCGAAACAATTTCCAGTCCAAAAAAAATAATTTTTGATGACAAAAAGTATCTTATGACGTATCTGTAGTGACAAAATAATGTTAAACAAAGTTTTGTACCACTCATCATGGAAGATATTTGAACTAATTGTAATGTTATATATATATACATATATATATATATATATATATATATAGAGAGAGAGAGAGAGAGAGACAGACAGACAGACAGACAGACAGACAGACAGACAGACAGAGATAGAGTGAGGGGGAGAGGGAGAGAGAGAGCAAGAGATGTATAACAATCGAGAGAGAGGGAAATATAAAACAAAAGTCAATAATATATAGCTGAGAGTATATCTAAGACGTATAAGTACATATGAGACCTACTTTCTGGATGTCTACCGGTTTGCTACGTGTCAAAGCCAATTTTAGCACCTGGCTCAGTATTATGGAAGCGTTACCAGAGCATAACATTTATACTCTGTAAAAGCCACCAATAAGCCATTTTGACATTTCACCCAGGTGTTAAAAGTTACTGGTGTTGTTCAGTAACCTGACATACCTATATTTTCTGCTGAAAAACACATCATTTTAGTGCGAAAACGAAGCTGTAATTACGCGCTAAAAGAGAATTTCTACAATAAACAAAAAAATCTTAAACCGGGCCGATCAATCATAAATGGATTGTTTCTTAGGTGTCATCGATTAGATCGTGACAATTCTGCTTCTGCAATGGAGGGGATCATCACCTTAATGACGAGTGCCTGTCTTATGTTGCACAGTTAATAAACAGTTTTTTCCCCTCAAAATAGGTAATTGGAGAATTGCTTTTAAAAAGACGATACTGTTCTGATGTCAAATTCGAAAATATTTTCCAGAATACACTTCCTCTCATTGAATAGATATACACGTAGAATACAATATGTACACATTTTAATCTTTTAATATTGAGATTGATGAGGAAATCATTTAAAAATGTTGTATGTTCATTGCTCCAAGTGTGCCAGAGTAGCAACCATTCTCAGCTTTGCATCCGCCTACCGAACTCCCAGCTTTGCGTCTGCCTACCGCACTTTCAGCTCTGCATCTGCCTACACTCTTGTGTCCGTGAACCCTATTCTCGGCTTTGCATCAGCCCATACTCTGTGTTTACCTGACCGCCTCTGATTCTGCCTACACTCCCCTCGGTACTACCTACCAAGCTTCGTATTATTCATGTCCATCATTTGCTCCAATCGGAAAAAAAAGGGGAATTTCCCGTCTTCCTTTTTTTTTTTTTTTTTTTTGGTTCTTGTCGAAGGATAAGCTATTATTCAGAAAAAAAATTGTCAACTGTATATGCTGATGCATCATAACTATTTGTGATTTTGTTTGAACTCACTCTTTAGTGAGAATAAAGTTTGTAGAGGTTTGTGCCCTCTAGATGCATTCTTGTAGAGTTATTGTTTTGAAATCGTAATATGCACTCTACGTGTTCGTGTATTCGTTTCTCATAAGAGGGCAGAGAAATAGAAAATAGGGAAGGGGATTAGTATCAGTCGAGCCAATTTTCGCCCCAGAAAATTCCAGATGAATCTTCCACGAAGGCACACAGAGTAATAAAAAGCAAATTCTAATCAGGCTAACCAGTGAAGGTTCGGGTAATTTTCAGGGTTCACCGTCTATTCAAATCTATAGTTAGTTTTTTTTGGTGAGCAGTGGCAAAGATCTGACATGAAGTTGGCCAGCTCCTTCTCTAACGACAATTGCCGTCTAGTACAGGAGACAGGGGGAAGGATCTGAACAAAGAGAGGGTTGCTGCTCAAGCACTAGACCGGGATACTACGAGAATCATCATCGTCAGTCTTTGTAAGAAACTAAAAAAAGACCTTAGGGAAATCTCAACAAAACAGAATTTGATGTGTTATGATGTGTTATTAGTACTGAAGGAGACTCTTGATTCATCATCTCATTTCATTGATAAATGATCGATTTTATTTCTAAAAAGCATGTTATTGCGTGGGTATATGGGACTTAAACTAACATACTTGGTTAAAGATCAGATAAGTTACAAAATAGCCCTTTTTCTGACACAAAAAAAAACGATACGAACATCTGAGGGAGACTTATAGGTGGATAAAGCATGGTCGTTTGGAACCAACGCAGATAGATATCCAGTTACAAACACTTAATTAAAAAGATTCCAGGAGAAACAACCGTAAAAAGGGGTTGAAAAAGAAAGAATTTTTCATAGCGGAAGTTAGAGAGATAAAATGTAGGTTCAGTTACAGGGGAAACGAAAGAAGTCTGAATAAAGGGTACATGATCATTTCGTTCCGTGATCAAGTGGAAGAAGGAGGTAAGTTAATTCATTAAAATAGCAATAAAAAAAGGGACTCTTGCCTATAAAAAGGAGACTAAAGGTCGGTCACCAGAGTAATAGACGAGAGTAGTGGACAAGAGTCACTACTCTGATCTACTACTCTCGACAAGGGTAGCAGACCAGACGAGAGTAATCCAGAGAAAGGGTCTGACGGTCAACAGGTCGCCGGCCCCAGGTCGCTGAAAGTAGAAGGACTGAAAATCCTCTTATATTCTCTCTCTCTCTCTCTCTCTCTCTCTCTCTCTCTCTCTCTCTCTCTCTCTGAGGGGGGATTTTGCTTAGTTTTCAAATGATGACTATCAATGTATTTTTAGTTGGCCAAAAGAAAAACATGAATGCAATTTAGATCCTGACATGAGTCTCGTATGTTTCGTTCCTTCCATTGCTGTAACTGTGCTGCAGCCAGAACGGTGATTCTTCAGAAAATGTCCCTGTGCCAATATCCTCCCGATACACCGATTCATCTTTGAATCTTCACTGCTCCGACGTTATTTGAAATAAGATATTGCATTATCCAACGGAAAAGAATTTTGTCACATATCACATTTGAAAAAACTTTTCCTGAATGGACTAAATGTTTTTGCACATATTCTCTTCTCTCGTTTTATGCCCAGGTCTATCATCATGCCTGGATGTAAATGTCAGAGAGAAGGAATGCGCTTATGCATTTTTAGAATCATGTTCCCAGCGTGTGTTGAACGAACAAAGATATGCACAAGCAGTTATAGTACATATTGTAACGGTGTGAATAATTTTACCCACCCAACTATATAAATTTTCTTGAGTAACTCTGAATCTAAAATACATGTTGTTAGATTTTGAAATGTTTCCGGTAAAATAAGTAGTCGGGAGAGTAATGTTTCAAACGTTGGAACTTACTCTCCAAAATAGGTCAACTCTCTAAATTCAAATAATCAATACAGACCGAAGCAAAAATCAAATAAGTCGGATGAAAAAAGGTTTTGGAAGATTATTTCTTATCAATATTCAACCTAGTATTCATATAAAGCAAGGTGCACATGCGCGTACCCTATTTTACTCTGACTTCCTGCTTAAAGTAACTTTGGCTTCTCTCATTTTTTATGTTTTTTTTTCCTGTCACAAATGCAGACGAGACAGTGATTTCAGATAGATTTCTAGCAGAAATCTGCTAAATAAGACGTTTTCACGTATGAGAAATTGACATCGATTCTACTGTAAATGCCAATAAAAATAATCACACTTCTAAGGCCATCATTAATGATAGAAATATCTCCTGTTGTCAGATAATCGAATGTATTTTGAGAAGTTATCTGCTTTTTTTGACAGCCGCATTACTACATCAATACATCGAATGAAATATAGAACGGAATGATTGACAGATCTGCTAACTTTTGCTTGATAGAATCAGGTAAAGGTTATGGTTCAGGGATATTTACAATATGTTTGTGATATGCATTTTATAAGGGCGGTTCTCATACGTACGCATCAGACAACACTATTTTGATTTTTTGGGGTATATATTGGCCATTCTCATTGGCTAAAAGGCTGAATTCTTGCTGTTGCTTATATGATATTACTGTCGATCTAAAATACCGTATACTTGAGCGCCAATAAACCATGCAGTCAGTCTTAGGAGGTAGATTTACTGTTAGGGTTAGTAGTTACGCTGAAGGTTGGTGTTCCTGATTTTTCAATAATCTAACCGTAATATTTTGTTAACTGGAAATAGCCACTTCGAAAAATCTACAAACTTTCAGCAATTCAAAAATAGCCCAATTCAAAATGGAGGTACATGGAGCAGTAGTGCTAAGATAGTTTTTTAAAGAAAATGGTTGAAATGTGTTTTCTTATAAGTTTAAGGATGATGTGAAAAACATCGATATATTAATCATTTACCCCATTTTTATACAGAAAAAGAAAAGCCAAAGAACTGTTCAAACTTGACAGAAATTTTTTTTTAGTAATGTTGAGTGAAAAATCTATTTCCCAGATCAGAAGCCTAAACTGTATTTAATCACAAGAATCTAAAAAATTGTAAAAAGAAATTTATCTATTAATTTCATGAAGACGAATGGAAAAAATCCGATGTTTGGGATGAATTTTTCTTCTTTGAAATTTCGTCCTTTGATAAATAAGTTCTGAAAATTTTATCGAAATCAGATAATATGCTGATTTTTGCAAAATTTTAGAATGTCCCAGGAGTCGATTTTCCTATGAAATTTCATTCATATTGTTCATACATAATATACAGACGCTATGAAATTGTTAAGGGTCTGTGGTCTTAAATTCAGTAGAAGCATCAAGTATACATTCCTTACCATTAAAACTTTTTATTACAAATACAAAATTCGAAATGTTTGAAAACGTAATAAACTGGAGTGAAAATTCATGGTGAATATTGAGGATACTGCGAGACTTTATATTCCAATGTTGTTTGCTTCAGCTGAGAGATGTGGATGTCTTTAAGTGTCATGGAGATTAGAATTCAGTGCATCCAGGTCCATTTTCCCTACTTTTTAAGCTCCCCTATTGCATTGAAAGAGCGTGATGTAATCGTTGCTCAAGTCCTAGAATTTCCCAGAAATTGCAACCATGGGTTGCTTGGTGAAGATGTTGATACGTCTTCATCATTAAGAGTAGGTTTGTTGACGTTACATACAGCTTGAGCTATCCTAAATTTGGGATATACAAATTAGTATGACGTCTTTAGTTGTCGCCATTGCTATTAAGAGCTCAAAAACCTATAATGATATAGAATTAATTATACCTGTGTTTATATTGCCTCTGCAAAAAAATCCAATTATTCACCCGTGCCAATGTGCAGTATTTGCGTTCGGTCAAGTCTTTCTTTCCATGTTCCTGACAATAGACTTGAATGAAATTTTGAAATGTGACAAAGGAAAATTTGTGACATTTTACTGACGCATTTCGCTTCACAGAGGGAGCTAATTGGTAGAATCGGGGATAGTATAGGACAACTAATGTTGTCAAATCGACGAGTCACAAAAAGACTGTTTTAAATGATAACAATAAGTTGATTCCTCTACATTTAATCTTCGCTCAAATGTAACAATTGGTCAATGGTATCTTGGAAACCCATATGTCTTCTTCTGTATTTTATTTGATTAGATTATCAGAGGCGGTACAGAAAAGTACAAAAGTTGAAACATACTTAACAAAGCAACGAAAATAGAAGTCCTGATTTACTTGATTAATCAAAACGATATATCTGTTGTGTCCCTACGTCTACTTTTGCATTGGGGACGTAGATTGGAGCAATGGAGAGTTACAGTAAAATCGCTTTGAGGATATTGATGAAAGAATTTTCTTTCTTGCAAAAATGTCGCTCTTTGATTTCTATAAAGATAAAAAGGTGTTACTGGAGTCCTACCAAATAGTGGAGCTCGATATAGCACCATGGAGGGTGGATGGGTGGTTGGAGGACCCCAATATTGATACCTGTGCGTTTAATTGCCCATTTGTCGGAAAATAGCAGATAAAACACTTTGATGATATGACTGAAGTATTGAATTTCCCTTAATTTGAATCAATTTACTTGTAATTACATCGTGTTGCTTGCATAATCCTTCCAAGGCAACTGTTATCTTAATGGTGGCTGATCTAGCTCTAGTATAACAGATGACAAATTTTAAATCCAGGAAGAAGACCACACAATTCCCAAATACTTTTTGTTCATTTTTCAAGTGCTTTATCAATATGAGACAATTTTGTTTGGTCATAGACATTTTTTTTCTATTTGAAAAAATCAAGCAAAACAAATTTGATTATGCTAAGATGAGTTAGAGGTAGCTTTTTAGGGTATTTATTGTAAGGGTCATGTTTGTTATTCCTGTTGCTGGAATTTTAAAACGGGAAAGGTAACAATTATCCTTTCAATTTTGTGTGTCTTAGCCTCACCATGATGATCTTTCAGCTTTTTAAGTCTGTATTTCAAATGTTAAGGTTTTAATAGCAAAAAACACTAACTTTGAATGAATTCATGATAAAGTGAGCAGTTATCCATGGTTCTGCTAATTCTTAGCGGTTTATCAGTTTGGTGTTTTAGTTAACTGTACCCACTATTGGTCACTGGAAACCCCGTTACCTAACCTCGCTATAGCAGCTTCTGATTTTTCTCTTTGCTGAAAGAAATGTCAGCACTGATAATGTATTCTAATTTAACTTGGTGGCTATTTTCATATTGTCTGCAGCTTTTGCCAAGGGACTTGTCTTTGAACAGAGAAAAAACACGCAGATAAATTAATGCTAATCGACTCGAATAATTTATGCCAAAGTAAGACATTTTGCAATAAACTCTTTAAGAGGAAAAATAAGGGACACAAACATTGATAAAGACAATTATCGAAAAAAAAAAATACGTGACATTTCCCCCTTTCGAAATTGTCTAATAACTTTAGCTAACTCTTTGGTCTCTAAATGATGAACAGACTCCTTGCATCTCTGAGGAAAATATTACAATAATGAAATTTACTTTTTAATATATATTCGGCGTAAAAGATACAAAATTCATAATGTATATGAATATAAAACGAAAAAATACCTACGGGACTTTGCATCAAAAAGAATTTTTGAGGAAGTCATTTAACAATGTTTTAAATTTCAAATTGGGATTTAGAATTCTTTCAGAGTCGGTGCGAAAGAGTCACTTTCTTTGAAGTTTCTCCGTGTGTGTGTGTGTGTGTGTGTGTGTGTGTGTGTGTGCTTGAAGGGGTGTGATGGTTGCTTGTACAAGGTTATAAGGAATATCCATACCTTGTAACAATAAATCATTGTACCTTTGTGTTCACCGGAACTGATTATTCGATATTATCTATAGATAAAATACTAGCTTGAAATTTGGGATTGTTGGTCCAAAATGACCAGAGAGTCTCCATATTTAGTGGTGTGGACTGGCAAATTCAAAAGGTTGTAGCACCAAAAAATTGACCAGGAACATCAACATACACACTCAGACGAGCAAAGAGCGAAGAATCTGTGGTCAGTTGGTCGGGTGGGATATTTCTTGGGCTACCGTCATACACTAAAGAAACTTAGGTATGTGAGGTGAGGTTTGGAGAAAAACCAATAATTCTGAATATTCCAAGAACCAGTTGAGAGGCCTTGATGACAAACAGAAAATCTCCAGTGGGGTAACTAAGTCGATCGTGAGACGCCATTGGGTGAGTGAGTGTGGTGTATGGGAGTCACACGTACAATGCTCATTTTTTTACGTTGCGTGCAAGGTTTTTATGGCAAAACACCATATCATCCAGGTATGTCAGCCCCTATAACAGAATAGATTTGATTTGCCCTGACGTCTGATGAATTTGTAAATTAGTTAGAACTTTTACAGAGAAAAACCGGTATTTTGGTGAGTGTAGAAAAAAAAACTAATGGAGTATGATTGAGTCAATAATCAAGACTAGCGAAATTAATGTTAAGATAGAGAAGAACACATTCTCCATCCTCCGATTTTGGACCTTGTTGAATTTTCCCGGTGATTTTAAAAATCTCTTTTTGGAAATAAATACGTCAGTTTTACTTCGGATCTTTTCCAAAAATATCTCCTAACCATGGATGAGGTCAAGAATAACATGACGAGACATCTGATGGAAATATAAGGAGATAACTTTGCAGACTGTTTAGAAAGTTGAAACAACGTTGGTATATTTTTTGGAGAAGACTTGGGCAACATTGCTCAAGATGGCTATTTTTGGTTAATATCAACCGGTTGGATACTTCCCTTGAATCAAATAGTTCTTGAAATTTCATAATCCAGGAAAAGGAGCAGATCCTTCTTTTGATAATTGGTTGGAGAAGAATCAGTTTGCCACTTTACTCCGATTATAAATCTGACGAAGGCTGGGAAATGAATCGAACTAAACATTGAGTTGTTAACATCATAGTTGCAAAAAAAGATACAATTATCCTGATAGAAGAGGAAAGATATCAAGTTCACCTTTGGCTCCAAAATATACCATTAAACACCCAAAACAAAAGATAGACCCCCTCAAAGATAGAAAATAAAATAAAGGAAAAAAACTAAAAAATAGAGAGAAGTTTCGTTTGATTTGTCACCTTGTATCAAAATAACCAGGAAAGAAAACACCTATAACATAACCAATTGTTTTAGAGTGATATCAATTATTCTAATAAGGGACATACGAAACATTAATGTCGTATTCACAGTTTGAATGCAAACTATTCATCTCTAATTTCTAATAATTGCGAATGTTTTCCTAAACCCCTTGAAATCCACCATTTTGGAATGCGCACAAGCTCTTCCCAATATGGTAGAGCGGCAAAAGAATATATCAGCCACATCGACCCCACTATTTCTCCTTCTTACGTACCAGACAATACGTGACAACCTCTTTTACCATGCTAAAATTCTATGTGAACCACAGTAGTTGAATATTGAGACGTAAATTTGAAATTAAACCCAGGCAAAAAGAATCTTTCATTTTTCGCATGCCTTCTAAAGATTGGTAAGAATAATTGGTTCTTGTTTGGATGAAGTTCGTTAAAAAAAGCAGTGTAGACGCTCTGAAAACGTATATTATGTAGACTGTTTACTTTGACAGTGAAAATCAATCTGATCATTTCATGATGATCATATTAACCCTATGTATTAGTTATTTTTTTCTTTTGAGAAAACTACCGAAAAAATTACCCAATAATTAAATAACAGTTATAAGCCCACCCACCAACGTTCGAGCCAAGTGAAAGCCAGGATTTTGAAGGTAGGAAATTCTATCCTTTTTTGAAGGTAATTTTCCTCAGCTCACCAATGACGGACGCCGAAAGGATGATGATGATGATGATGAGAAAAAAACATCTTTTTCATTCTTGACATCTTACCTCTCAAAAAAAGGTACCATTGTTGGTTCAATTCGAACTGTTGGTTCCTTTGTTTTCGTTCATTAGCATCCATGCTTGTTTTTTCCTCTTGTTTCTTTCCTAATGAAAATACACTCAAAATCTGCTCAACAAAAGGCAAGAACTTATTCATTGATTGTGCTTTTGGCCACACTTCAACACAGTATGCTGTCAAAAGATGTTGACTGCGATAGTTTCTATTGAGTGACTAACAAAACCAGTTTGTTTCCTTATCAAACCTCTAATCCAACCTCAGTTACAACAATATATACCCATGTGTGCCACAGCAGGTAATATTCAGCCGCACCTGCTCCCTTGAATGAGATATCAACGCAGGGCATATGTCTGTGCCAAATATAGGTACGGAAAAGGTAGCAAAAGTTTCTGACAAAGGTCAGTATTTGGGCTCTGGGAAAATCCAGATTTTAGTCATGGCCATTTTTTTAGTTGTCATGTTTTTTATCTTATTTGCTGCAAGATAATTCTCTCACCTTTGTTTCACTACTTAATCCTAGTGCTCTACTAAACTACGTTTTGTTGATCCTAATAACCAATGTAACAAAGCAAACAACAACGCGCCAGAATGACTTTTAATAATGTCCTCACGTTACCTATTCATGAGTGAGTTCAGAATTTGGTCTAATTAGATAGATGATGTAAATGAAATCATATTAGCACGGTAATACAAGCATATAAGTATTAAAAAAACTGATAGTATGTTTCTTATCATCAAGATTGGTATGTGTAATTTGATTTACTTTCTTTTATAGATATATTTTGTAAGACATTTTTTAAGGTTGACTAAATATACGCATATATGGGTTGATACTGAAAATTGATAACTCCTTCAATGAAACATCTCGTCCTTAAAATATCTGTTATTCTTTGAATTGATGGCAGTATATAAACGGGCAAGCAGAATGGTCAAATATTCGGATCAAACTAATGCAAGCGATTTTCTTCACTTTTTTGACATTATTCATTATTACAGAAGACTGGCAAGATCCATGTTGGAATAATCGTCATCATGATTCAGATATGATATAAATCCCTGGAGGCACCATTGCTCAGTGTCTGGACCAAAATCAAAATCGGGATTCTGGCTTCGGTGCTGAAAATAAAAAGGTCCATTGCTGATTACTGTTCAATGAAATGGCATTGTCTTCTGTTTTTTTTTCTGAAGTCTTCACACTTAATTCTAGAAATGTCAGTCCTGTATTTACGTGGGCGCTTTTCCGTGATACACAAAAACACCCAAATGATTATACATAAACAGAAACACAGTTATTTATTTGGAAAATATGAGTGTTCTGCTTGATCAACCCTAAAATAACTAGATGTCTACTAAGTTGGATTTTTTGAAAGGAATATAAGCAAATTGACGAAGTGACATAAATTGATTTAAGAATACGCCCCGTGACTCTGGACACAAGTGCATAATATTAGCGGACTTGTTCATGGTTGCCACTTGAGACTACTTGTCGACTCTTAAGTGCCTCTGGGTGGATGAATCGACTTCATTTACGTTAGAATAAAAAGAGGAAAGATGGAGCAGGGTAGGGGTGCCGTGTCGGAGGTTTTGCTCCAATTACTGGCAGAGGACCAACACCGATCTCAGCGGGCCGTGAAGAATTCTTGTCACGGTGCCAAATAGCGAGGTGGAAACTGTTTCGACATAATTGAAAGCGGGAGACGTGGTGCTGATGTTAAGCGACTCAAAGAGATAGAAGAATCGCGTGATTAAATTTACTCAAGCTCTTCCTTCATCAACCACGACTATGTCATTCCCCGCGCCTGCTGTACCGCTTAAAGTACCGTTCATCTTGATGTGATCTTAATGTACAATCGGCACCAAATCTCGTGGAGTCCATTTTGTTTTTTTTCGTTCCGTATTTTGTCGTTTCATTCTTGACTTTCATCTGTGAATTCTCTATTTTTTTTTTCAATAATTTTTCATGGGCAGCAGTCAGAAATATACAACTGCTGATATTCATCCGTTTGATTCTTATTGCATTGAGTTCATTGTTAAAGTTTGATATATGAAGGTTTCAAACAACGCTATTTGAAATTGTTCACACATACTCTGTATAGATTACAGCTAAAATAATTTGGTGCCATCAATATATATATATATATATATATATATATATATATATGGTAAATTAAATATATATATATATATATATCCGATAAAGTTTTGATTACACAGTTTATCTAATGAGATGAATATGCAAAACTAATGTTTAACCATTGTATTTATGTATATGTAATTTATCAGATGGATGGACCACACAAAAGTCTCACAGATCTCGAATCATCTCTAGCACCATGAGTTGATGTATGCGTCCGTGTGTGTATATATACAACTATATAATTTTGTATAAGGCCTCTTCCTTACCAATATCACAATGTAAGAAAATGTGTATACATATGTGTTTATTAGAGATGAGAATTTTGCCTATCTATCTATCTATCTATCTATCTATCTATATATATATATATATATATATATATATATATATATATATATATACGCAATGGGACAGCACCGCCCCGGGGCAAACTACTTCCCTGCAGCTTGGCCGAATGATAGAAATGTCCCCAATGCGCATAGCAATATGCAGCCTCAGTGAACCCTCATCGAAGCACATTACAACACAGCACCATCTCTTGTCCATTCGGCAGGCAAGTGTTTTGGTACTGGCACCTCAGA
>OY735218.1:50361180-50461180 GCA_963457665.1 Thysanoteuthis rhombus
TTCTTTCCCGAAAAATATACGATTATCCATCAATCTACTCAACTATCCATTTATCATACCGTTTACCAATCGACGGAGCTCATTCAAAATCATCCAATTATTCATTTTCTCAAGGACTTTTGAAGGATTAAATCCCTGAACAAAAATCGATTAGAATTGCATGTAGAAGTTAATTCAATTTTCAATTAACTTTATAATATCAAAACTCAAGAAAGTTCATCTCAAATTTCTCGTCCGATGAAACTAAATATATATTTGTGTGTTAAGTTTGTTCAGTTGTATAGAAATATCAAAATAGGATTACGTGTGATAGTTGCAATCAAGAGACCTACTTAACTAATCATTGAAATTTGATAAAACTTTCGGTGCGTCGATAGTTTGATCAATTTAATTGAAGATTACCAGGTAAAAAATTAGATTTTTTTTTCTTCAATTTCAATTCCACAGCTCAGAAAAATTCAGTAATATGCTATCTTAATCGTTAATCAGGTATAAATGTTACAAATAATAATTATCAGTTCAATTCAATGTTTTTTAACGCAAAGATCGAGATTAGGCCTTAATTTGGATGATTAAAAAATGCAAAATGGAGGAAAAAATTGCTTTGTTTAGTGTGTTTTCAGTCTAATTATAGTATTATAGATTTATAGCATGTTAGAAAGAAGGGGTGAAAGTGGATGAAGACCCCAAGTTATCATTTCTTAGTTACGAATCAACCAGACGTTAACGTATTTTTTAATTTGAGACATTTTACAGATACCCAAGTCGAGTTGTAAAGCTATCTCAGCCATTTAGATGTTATAAACTGATATACATTGAAATTTCGAATATTATATTGATTATATTGTTCTTCCTTGATTAATCTTATCCTTACAAAAAAATTCAAGGTTTATTAATTAATCCAAATTTATCTTCCTTCACACTTGAAATCTTGAACAAACTATATTAAGCTGTTTCTGTCAAAAAGATTTTGAAAATACTTGACATTTATAGCACAGTATGAAAAACGTCCATATCACGGACTAATTATTCGAGTCTTTTTCGATGGTAAAATCTATCCTAGCTCTCTTTTTCTGAAGAGTACAATACATTACATTTACCCCAATCACGCAGAACAGTTGGAAGCTGCACGTCTTTCAAGTTTTCTATAGAATTCTAAACTTGCATTTACAGTAGACAGAGCAGGAACATGTTGACCTTTTGTTATTTCGTAGTTAAACAAATGCCAAGAAGGAATACATCCAAGGTAGTTCGATGAAGGTTGATTCAAAGAGTATTCAAATGGTGTAATTGCAGCAGTTAGCACTGAATAACATTGGCCAACGACGAATTCCCATCTAACGTATATTATTGTTTACCTAATCTTGATTTGGATACTGATACCGGATATATATTCCGTTTTCTTGTATTGCATTTACTCTTCATTATATGTTGGGAGATGTATTTTAGTATATAACTCAGGGCACCACAGGGGGGATCCAGACTTGAACATGTCGGGTTTATCCTTCTGCATGGCATCTTCGTTGTACAACTTATAGATAGTAATTTTGATTTTCTGCATTGAAAGATTCTGGCTGATACAAATCTTGTCTTCTTTTAACATTTGCCAATATTGCCTCAGATACAATAGAGCTGAAAACAGAACGTGCCTATAGCAAAATGATGGTACGTGCTGGAGTGGAACAGACTTGAAATTCGTAATTTGCCATGAAAGTCGGTCTAAAAAAAGTTGTTTTGCGACCTTGACGAGAAAAATGATTCAATTTACTGACTAATGATATTTGATTCTTTACCATAGATAAAAGATCTCTCTCTGTCTCTCTCTGTCTCCATCTCCCTCTCCCTCTCTCTCATTCCGTCTGTCTGTCTGTCCGTCCGTCTCTCTATCTTTCTTTCTCTTTCTCTCTCTCTCTACCAAAGAGTACAAAACTTCACACTATTCATTAGCCACAATCGCGTAAAATAGTTTGAGGCCTACCGTCATTTGTGTTTTCGATACATAGAAATCTTAACATTGGCCAGGACAGGAACATGCTGATTATTGTTATTTCGTTACTAAACAAATTCTGGGAAGAAATATATCCAAGATGTACATATTAAGGTTGATCAGAATATATTGGAATGATTTAATCAATGCAATTAGCATTCAATAATTAGCCTCCTATCAACGGAATGTTATGTGCAATAGAGTTTGCTAATGTTACTTATTCGACACCGATTTCAGTTCACTTGCTAGGGTGCAATTCTCACCTCTGCCAACAGAATTTGAGGTGTAAACGTATTCGGTAGTTCCTGCCTGTCCACACGATATCTCTAAAAGTACTCAGAAGATTGTGATATTTTCTGTATCCATGCGCAATCATTTACCCCCCGTCTTATTTATACGTCCAGTCTACATAATATCGCTAATGTCTGTCTACCCAATATTTCCAAAAGTTCTTGGTGATTTTCAGTTAAATTTTATAGTAGGGTTGAGATCAGGGTACTAGAAGAGTGAATAATTTTTGCGGCGGATCCATGCCTCATAACCCCCCTGACAATAGCATTGCCAGAGATGTACGCTCTTTGGGTATTTTGTAATTCTTATATAATCAAATACTGATCTAATTATGTTGATTGGGAAGCTGAAATAGATCAGGCGGAATAGTATTTCTTTTAACACATCTTGGTCACTTGTTCTGTAGGTTTCTTCATGTGTCCCCTGGGCAACTGATGAATAGTTAACAACTGTAGTCCCCATAGGCCAGAGTCTCTATCTTTTTTCGTGTACCGATGCTCTTACCAGATAAGGAAATTGGCATCATTACTTATTTCAGTTTTTTCGTCTTATTCTGACAGGTTTATTAATAATGTATAAATTCTCAGGAATCTAAGTGTGTTTTACTTTAGGATGTCATAAAGAAAATTTATTCCAACCATATTCATTCTTCGATGCGATCTTTTTACGTGACGTCGAATTTTGACTCTACAGTTGTTCAAGTATTGACTGTGTTGGTAAGTTTTTGTACTGCTATGATAATATTGTTAATCTTTCGTAGTGTTTATTTTGCAATTCTATGGTACAAAATATAAGACAATGGAGGGAGAGTTGATTCTGAATTACTTACTCTAAGCTAAGCCGATAAATTTCGGAACACAAATCCGCTCAGACTATTCAACCTGCAAGAAGAACCCCTCCATCAATGAAATACTTGCCATTCAACGTAATAACAAGTTGATTCTTTGAACACCCGAGATAAATCGTAAAGGGTATACGAATATCCTTTCACTTTTCCAAATCAGAATTTATGTCACTTTTTTGAACATATACAAAATAGTGATAAACTTTTGAATCCGTTGAATAATATATGTTCATTCTATATCTCTTACGACCAAGTCTTTTATATCTTCCATCCATGATTCAGCCTAATATAAAATCATTGTGATTCATGGTCAAAACACGCTAAAAATCATATTTTTTCATATAGATTAATGGTTATTGATTATTCAATTCACACTATTTAGTCTCACAAAATTATTTTTTATGGACACGTTTTACTTCAAATGGTTACAATACTACCTGGGGTGTGTTAGTTAGAGATAATATCTGCACTTTGGAAGAACCTAATCAGAGCGAACAAATGGCAGGAAGCCACCAGCATGCTATCCCAACGATCTACTATATTATGAGACAATTTGATTTTTGGAATATATATATATATATATATATGTGTGTGTGTGTGTGTGTGTGTGTGTGTGCGTATGTGTGTGTGAAGCTGTTTGGAACATAGTTGCCGATTTTACAGTTCAACATTCAGTCGTATCCTATAACATTACTATGATACATTGTACTGATACACACACACACACACATACATACACAAACTCACACGCAAACACGCAAACATATATATATATATATATATATATATATATATATATATATATATATATTCATATATATATTTATTTATATATATATATATATATATATATATATATATATATATATCGTTTTAATGATCGAAATGTGCTATGTTCGCTTATATTCACTGTTTATATTCAGAATTACCAATGAATGGTGTAGAACCCTAAACTTGAGAAGATGAAAAGAAAAAACTGCATACGATTCCCTAGTATGGCAATGAACTTAGTCAAAATGCACCTCAATCAACGTTTAGTTTTCACTTAACATGGATACCCCGACTGTACTGAAGGTTGCCTGGTCGAAATTTGAGTTTTGAAGATTAAAAGGACACAGGACGCAAATTGGCAAGATGAAATAGCTCGATACGTCGGTCCCCTATGAACTTAACGAAAAGAATTGAAAACAAAAAACGTCATTATTTTCCGAACAACTTGATATGATTTCCTGCTGACTCCGATCGATAATATTGTCTTTTTCAAAACTGTAACTGACAAGTAGAGTAGAATTATACATATTCTTCCTGTATAGTGCTCATAGAACTTCATCATTGTGAAACTCCTCGATTGAGTTTTGATTCCATTTCCGTATGTGTCATCAATGGCAGATGAGGTTGACTAGACCAGAAACCAGTGGTATTTTGCATGAATAGCGACACAGTGATGTATGCAACATACTAATGACTAATTCACTCCCAATTCAGGTCAACTTGTTTGCAAATACCAGTTACTGGAATTATTAATGCAGGAATTGAAATGGAAACGTGGTTTGGGATGAAAAATGAATTCTGTTTCATTCACATTGTATATTTTGATGAAACAAGGGATATTGACTTTAGCGTAGGCAAGTTTGCCGTTATTCATTACCATGTTTTATCATGTATAATGCGTTTTTTCCCAAAATATTAGAGCTAAGCAATACAAGAGACTATTGTCTAAGGAAATACAGTTGTCACACATATCTGTATAAAGAATCGTATATGCAGACTAATACATTTTCATTCAAAATCAGAGTTCAATCGGGGGATCCGTATTATCAATGCTGATTAAACCTATTGGAATACTTTTGTATTTCCTTTCATCCGGATTTCTTTATTGTTTTTCATACAGCTTTGTTCACACTGTGAATCTAAGGCAGTGAGTCAACAGCACAAAACCAAAATGGAGAAACTCCCGATGAGTCCCTAACTCACGTCTCTTTCCAGAAATCAACAACTCTAACTATCTGGCCAACGGGAACAGCTTGCTACATAACAGAATCTAACTTTTAAGCCAACAGTTCTTTATTCCCTCGACACCGTTGGTGCCATATTTGTTAATGCTTTAAGAGTAGCAACGGTTTTATTCATTTTTTATTAGATAAAGAGGTATTGATTTTGACTTGTATTTTAATCCATCTTAGATGCTTCTAACAGCAACTCTTTTCGTACTAATCACAATTGGCTACCAAATAATAACCAGGCTAAATAAACCACGGTTATTTCTTTTGGTTCGTATTTTCTTTCATTTCAATACATAATCTTCCTGTATAACAGTCTATACTAGCATAATAATAATTGAACAATCGTAGTCACAAGAGATGGCAGAGGGTTCTATCTCTTTCAATAGGTCAGTATGTTTGTGTGTTCCAGTGCACCAGAATGTTTTGTTTTCAGACTTTGAAATAGGTATCAGCACTCCAAGCTATACACATAGCCTCTTCTCATTTTTTCTCTTTTAGGAGTGAAAAAGCTCTTTTGACCTGGAACCTTATTTCAACGGGTTTATTATTGACATTTTCTAGAATCTCAATGTTTTTTAACCCTATTGTAGCTGTTTTCTAGTTGGAACGTTGGAGATGTTATGAATAGAATTCATTCTGAGCATATTGAGTGTTTGAGGGATTTTTTTACCTACGGTTATTCAATTATTGACTGTGATGACGTGTTCTTATTAATTTTGACGAGTATTTTCTTTCATCTCACTTTTTTAGATGTTTCCATTGAAATTCTCCTCAGCTTGTCAATATACGGAAGTGCGTAAACAACGCAGATCTAGCACCGTCATAAGATCATATTAAATCAAGTTTTTGTTGAGTCATAATTACAACTGCTAACCAAATAATAACGAGATTAAGTAAAGATCCGTGATAAAGAAATCCGTCATAATCGAGGGTTCGCTGTAAACTCTTTGTATATCGGCGTTAATTGAATTTTATCAAGGTGAAATCAATTTTGGATTTGATAAGAAATAATTGCATCAGGAAATCCTGGTTCTTTTGAAACGGCAAAACTGGCAAAGCAGATTCCTGTGAAGTTGTTAGCAGAATAGTTGGATGAGAGCCACAAAACTCTGTGGCCTGCCTAATCAGATTTGACAAGATTCCTTTAACAAGCCAGGGTTCCGTTATTTGGATTGCGTAATCAGCGTTCGGATAAATTCGATCGGTTCTTCCCCACGGATCACATTATCTGATTAATTGACGGAAAGATATGGGAATTCTCTGATTCGGCGTTGCTTATTATCACCACCTGAACCGAGCAAACATTGAATCGAGAAACACACTTGTGACTGTAATCTCCTAGGGAAATGTTGCCTTTGTTGACTTAGCATGTCGATCAATGTTCCTCGGTTGAATGGGCTTTAACTTAATGCATACCTCTCCATCAATGGGGACTGTTCCTTTTCTTTGTGCTCTTATCTGCTCATGGGTTAGAGTCATTAAAATATTGAGTTCCTTTTAGTCTTTGAGAGAGGGAAATTTCTCGTTTGTGAATGCCTTTTCAGAATCATTGCTTGGGCATATGCACACACATACACAATCATATATATATATATATATATATATATATATATATAAGTTCCTGTGTATACATTTATATTTGTGAGTATATATATATATATATATATATATATATATATATATATATATATATATATATATATGCTTATATCGTGCAACTTATCCGACAGAATGTTGATGGATAAGATTATTGGAAGGTGAAAAGATAGGTGTTGCATCTCTTTCTACCAGGTATTTCGTTGGTATGTTTCAATGCATTTTGACTGGAGTCAGCCATCTTTTCATGAAAGAAATAATCTCAGCAGTTCACACTAAAAATGCTATTCACATGTTTTGATCCTAAATGCAGAATAGGAATATTCCTGTGGCTGTTTACTAAGAGCTTATGGGGAGGTGTTTACGTGACGGGGGTATAGGTGTCTTCGTGTTTTTGCGAGTGACTGACTGAATATGTGTTTCTGTGTAAATGGAGATATGTTTGCTTGTATGTAAATAAAAATAATTGTAGGTGAAAGTATCTGTAGGTGTGTGAAACAACAGCTGTCTATATGTATATATTTATGTGGTTAGGTGTTTGTGATCGTTTTCAAACAAGGCAAAGTAAGTGTCGTATAATAACGTATTATTCTCTTAGTTTTATAGCAAAGGCAATTTCATGCTTATCAGCTCGGAAAACCGAACGCGAGAACCAAATTTTGCTTGGGGCTGCATGTTTTTTCATTGTGCTTATGCTTTTTGGAAAAGCATGAACCACATTCTCCCTGTTATCTTTTCTTTTCTGAAGATATCTTGAAAAATTATCTCGTCCCTGTCGAACCACAGTGTTCGAAGAAAAGAAGGAATTGATGAACGAGCTCTTAAGAATACCATTCTCCCAAAACAAGTTTTGTGCAGTGAAAACAATATCTGTAAACTTTATTGTCAACCTTGTCACAAACGAAACTATCCCTCCAGATATGTACGAAATTCCTATGATGGTAATAACAGCAATGTTGATAATACTAATGCATACACGCAATAAAATAAGAGAAAATGTATTAAAACTGCTCTCCTATAACTACTTATCACATGATCAAGAACAGCTTCAAAAAAGATGTCACACCCATTATTGACATAATTTTTTTTCAAGTGTAAATAAATACTTATTCCTGTAGACTCCAAGTATGATGTAAGACTCTACTGAAGTTTCAGTATCAAGTAAGTTTTACGCTGAGTTGGAATCGAAAGCCATGATTCCACTGCCTCCTTTATCAGGGCTCGTGGCGACCAAGGCTGGATATATAAGGTAGCAAAAGCTACAATATATCTGCACCCACGAACACCTTGCCCCCTCAATACAAAAAAGAAATACGATTAAAAACTAATTACCTTAATAGGTAGTAGAATGATGGTACTGCGTGAAATGCATTCTATTACAAGGCCTTCAATGATGTTTAGTAAATTTCAAAAAGTACTTATTGTAATTCAGGTCGAGAGTGATTTGTCTATTTGTTATGAATATAAATTTGTCTTGCCTAGAAATTTAAGCTTTCAAAGCATATATAACTTGTCAGTTCTAATTACATGCAATGAACGGACTTGATGGATGATACTTGTGATATGTCGAGTATTTTAATGTCAAACGACGGGCCAACCGAACCTGAATGGCCACTGGCCCTAATGTCAAAATTTAGCTCTGATAGCAGCAGTCAAGATGGAGCGCTGTTTTGTTATGTCAGAATGACTTTCTCATAAAGGGGCTGTTGTGTAGAATTAAAAAGCTTCGACTACCGTGCCATCAACCCATAGCCGAGGGGAAAAGAGGATGTAGGCCTTTGTGAGGGACTTTGATACAAAATGAACACAAACAACCTCGGGTGAATCTTGGTCTGCTAATTCTGTTTTCTGTATTGGTAACCACTACACCTCTCCCCACCTAGTATGTTGTTATAACTATCTGTAATGTTTTTCAGTCTCCCCCCCAAAAAAGAAATATCCTCGGGAAGAAGTGTTATAAAATTGTTTTTCTTCATACTCAGATGACCAAGAGACTACAAATTCATCGGTTACAGGTCGTGTAAATAAACATTAGTCTATAAATCAGGCCACACCTTCTTATCCAAAGTAGTGACATCTTGTAGCATCTTATTGCCCTGTACGATTACTTTACTTCGAAAATTCTCTTAATAAGAGAACAGAACATAGTCTTCATGTTGAGCCATTGCACGCCCAGCATTATCTTGTTGATAGGGCTTCTTCCTCTGAACTTTGTGGCCGTGTAAAAATAAGCACCTCATAAAAGTGTTCGAAATTACTTGTCTGGAATTATTACAGTTGTCCGTGTCAGCTTCTTGATTTATTTGTCACTTCCACCATTAATAGTACCTTCTGTGTGGTATCCATTCACCTCGTTGCAGCTAAGCCTGGTTAAATCTTTCAGAGACACGATAAATTCGCATAGTGTAACATAATATCCTCTACAAAACTTATCCCGTTTGATGTGTTTTGTGGCGAGGGTTACCTTGGTTGCTTAGCAAACCAAAGCTGCGTCGGCTGGAGCTATTTTTCATGGGCAACTCCGCTTTTCCACACGTTAAGCCTTGACCTTGTATCACATTTTGTTGTGATGGGACAGTAAATAAATAGACCCTCTGCTCCATTTTCTGGCCGTTTCAGCAGGATTAAAGTGTTGTATCTGTTCTACAGCGGAGACCGATGCGCTGCTACTGACACTTGCCTGCTGAATAGGCCGGAGAAGGTATGCGTCAAAGACCGAGTGCGCCGGTGCAATGCGTTAGCCAATGAGGTTATAATCAGGCTACGCGCATTGGGAGCCTTTTGATTCATCCTTGGGCTCCCTTCCTATTACTCGGTCCAGCTGAAGGGAATATGGCACCCCGGAGCAACACTGTCTATTGCACTTAACGGAGCAGGTCGGGACTTGTCTTGACGCTTTTGTGGTGGAGTTTGCTTTGGTTGTTTAGTAAACAAAAGCTGCGTCGGCTGGAGCCATTTTGGTATGGAAGGCTCCCATTTTCCCCACATTAAGCCTCGACCTTGAATCACATTTTGCTGTAGTACCATTCCTCTAGGTAGGGTCAAAACCTTCACTTCAGACCCTAAGGCAGACCCAATTTGCAATTTTGCGGCACAAAATACGGAAAGTGCTCCCGACCATACTGTTTTGTCTACAGACTCGGTACTAGGAAAAGAAGCTTTTGTTCCACCATTCCCAAAATCGAAATATTTTACTCTTTCCAGATATTTTCTCGTAAAAAGCACGATTTTATAAATAGAATTCATTCTGAATATATTTACTATTCGATAGAATTTTTTCAACGACTTCAACTTTTCATGATACCGTTGTTCAATTATTGACTGTGACAGCAGGTTAGTAAAAACGTTATTGAATCTTTCAAATGAATTCTCGATCTATTCTATATAAAGGGATTGGGATCGGTTGATTTTGATAACAGTTCAATTACACTATTGGTGATATTAACAAGAAGCTTCCTAGGTGGAATGATTTTTGTTTATTTTTTTCTTCAAATCGTATCTTACATCAATGATTCCGTGTAAGCTGTCTTAGATAAACCATTAAGCAAGATAAGTACGTGCTTACAACATCAAAAGAGGAGGATGCACTGCAGGTTTCACCGTACTTCATGCCCATCTGCTGATACATGCCATCTCCAGCTCTCTGCAAATAATAGTCGTTGGACTTTGAGGTTTATTGAATCAGCACGACTTGCAGCGGTGCGTACATTCTAAGCACCAAGATTAAGAGGTTATTTTAATTCAATCTACACTTATTTATTAGTTATT
Organism: Thysanoteuthis rhombus; assembly: GCA_963457665.1. Lineage (NCBI taxonomy): Eukaryota > Metazoa > Mollusca > Cephalopoda > Oegopsida > Thysanoteuthidae > Thysanoteuthis > Thysanoteuthis major. Next base: position 50,371,670 of record OY735218.1, read on the forward strand.
CATGAATATCTTGTACAAAATAAACCCTTATATATTCTGATTTCGTCGGCATTCTTACGCAAATGCTTATCGTCTTCTCTTTTCTTTTAGATTTTCGATGGATTCTAAACAAGGGAGACTTACTTCATTGAATACGCATATTGGAGTTTAAATATTTCTTTCTGATGGACTTTTAAACCAGATCTATTTGGTAAGTTTTCTTTCTTTCGAATATCTTCTCGTGAAATTTGATTACTGCTAACAATTTCGCGTAACGTATATCTGTTCCATTGCTGCTGTATTTGAAGACTTTGTAAGCAATTCCTGAAGTTACACTTGGTTTCCACTAATACAGATTCATCCACTTGACGATCAATGGTAACCAAATGATGGTGCCTGTGACGGCAAGAATCAATAAAAGACTTGAAAAGTCACACATGTTGTAAGAAGAATAGCACGCATACCACAGTGATAAATTAACAAGAAACATGGATTCAACGATGTGTCCACGGTCCGTGGTATAAGTAGTAGGAAGAGGAAGAGGGAGAATAGCAAGTAGTCTCTCTTTGAGACTCATATTTGTAAAATATTGCAATAAAATCGTAAATGGCTTTTTAAATACCGAAATGCTGAGCTTGTGCATTGTATTATTACATCATAACTCTAATATATCAGTTATCCTATTTCTGATATCAGTTATCCTATTTCTGTTGTTTAGCGTTGACATTAGTTGGATTGACAATCAGGCCGACTCTCTGGAAGGGGTCCAATACAGATTTATATATACACGTCAAAAAATCTACAATACCATGACAATATGATGCAAAGCTAGAAAGTACAGTTAGCTACGTCATTTCCAATACACATATCGATTTAAAGTAATCTATTGGACACGTAGTTAACATTTGAATATAAACGATGCAACAATTTAGCAGTGAAATAAGTAATCGCAAATTTCGAATTGCCTGAATTATAATCATTGCGATCTTCTGAAAAGAATGACGACACAGCAAAGAGTTATGGATAAAAGGTATTGGATAATTTAACCAAGTATAGTCAAATATAATCACTGGAAAAATATAAAGGATCAGCACGTAAATAAACTCTCAGTACTCTATCCGTGATTACTGTTTTTTAATCTCTATTACCCATATATTTCTCTCCTTCTTTTGCCTCATTTGGGGTAATTTTGCCCTTACCTCAACCCCTGTACAAACAATACGTCAGTATGTAAAGATAATGTTACGAAGATCTCTGATAGAAAAATGAAAGAGATTCTTTTATCAGAGTTTCAGAGACAAAGACAATATCTTTCTACACTGCACTAAGGAGATAGAAGCTCATGGGATATCAGTTATTGTAACACATCGATAGTATCTGGTGTTGAATACTGCAGGGCATGTTATAACTTTGCAAATATTTCATATCAGTAAAGTCTTCCTACAGATCGGTAACTGATAAGAAATCTCAAGTTTCGAACGTTTAGAAGATTAGATAACAATTCACACTTTATAAGATGCCTTGGGCGATATCCTTTTCACAGATGCATCGATAGTAGAGCTTATGCTAACATCTAACCACGAATAGACGAATGGGCAGATAGATAAATTGATAAATAAAAAGATTTTTCAAACTGCGTCTTTTTGATTAGGAATCATCATTAATGTATTTGAACTTTTGTCTCAACTTCAGTCGTTCTGGCCGAGGCGTTTCGATTGTTCTACCCTCCGACCTTACTAAGGTGCCTGTTGCATTCGGTAATTCCGAATCCACTCTGTTTTGTTCTAGTCTTTCGACAGGATACAGCATAATCACAACAAGCTTAGCCCTTGGGATTCTGATCTCGTTGCAACACTTCGTTGTTTAACTATAAATGGAGAATAGCACTGGGTGCAGGGGCAGGCCGATTTTTGTCATTTCCCACTTGCACGCATGCCGTAAACCCGCTACGTTACCCCGACCGTATGTCACATTCCACCCTCGTGAGGAGATGGATAAATACTAAGCTAAGGTTGGTAAATATCGACAATCCTTTACAATCCTTTGACGCTGACTTATCCACGTTCAAGAAGCATCTTTAATGGTCGGCAGAAATTTCAATTATGGAAGACAACAGTGTGTGTGCATTTTGTAGGTAAAACAATCAACTACTTTATTTCCCTCGAGAATTTCCCGTTCAAGTATCCATGAAAACATTTCAAAGCGTACTATTATGGTAATATGGTATGAAATAAAACGTAAATAAAACAAAACAAAACAAGCACAGCCTTCAAGGGTTGGCAACGAAATTAGCATGGGAAATCAGTCAGTCATAATCGATTCGAGCGATCTTGAATAAACTATAACTATAAGAAACCTTTCGTCAAAGGAGAAACATATTCCTTGCAAAATACGTCATGTTGCAATGTAAATGCCTCCATCTTTATGTACTTGAAGGCGAACACAAATACTGAATTCCATTTCTACTTACCATTGTTTGTGACGACGGTTCCATTAGGCAATGTTTATCTATTCGTGTCGGTTTTTGTACTACATTTGAAGATAATTTTTGCTTGATTGGGAACGAGGTGAATATGACTAAGGACTCAATTTGAACCTGCAAAATTCAAAAAACGAAATCCCCAGACAGAGTGGTGTTTATAACCAATATGTCCTCCGAATATTGACCTATGGAGCTAAAACCTAAACAAAGGATTGATAACAAATTAAGAACTATGCAAGTTGCACAGGAAAGTGTCCTACTCGGCGTTATATGGCCATGTTATGAGAGTTTCAGACCACCATTGGACATCTCGTCAAAAAACCTGAACCGCAGAGATCACGAGCGAAACATTCTGTCAGATGAACAACGCCCGCTACAGAAAGGGCTGATGAATATTGGGAAATAACATATCCAACAATGTGTGTTAAAGGGCTTATGATGATATATTCCAAGAGTCTGGATGGAGTAACAGTTAAGGGCAGGGACCATGGGAATGTCAAGCCAGGTTCAAACTTAGATGGAGACAGTAACTTTGCACTAAAACTCTTGTGCAATACTCGGACCCATCTCTTTTTCTCATTGGTATGGGTAAAATAGAAGGGCACAGTGTTGTCTCTAACTTTGGGATGTCCATTGTAGTTGAACGGAAATTTTGAATTCGTAACCAATTCACCAGGAAATAGCAACAATCTCTACAGACAATGGAACGTCCCCTTCAAGCGAATGGAAACCCTGGAATGCCCAGCCAGAACCCACCTATTGGTTTCAATTTCGTCCTGAGGTAAATACAACGATGCAACTGGTCAAGGTGGTCAGCAGGAGTTGCCAGTAGGACGTTAAATCGTGCGTCAAAATGCCTAAAGAGTGCTCCTTTCCCTGATTTGGAATCAGAGATGTCCTTCTCCGACTAGTTGCCCCCCTGTTAGGAGTGCTTCTTCCAAACAAACATGTAGACAGTGATGGAATTTTCTATCGGGCACCTACAAAGTTCCATGCCTACATGTTCACCGTTCTGTTCCATGTATATTGAACAGTCCATCTCCGACAAATACAAGTAGGCTGGCCGGGTTAGAGGACTCTTGAGAAATTAACTGCAGGTCATGACTCCACAAGCAAAACTATAACACTTCACAAGGCTAAAGAGCTCAATATACCCCTCTTTTCCCATGACTGTAGCAGCGCTCATTTAATCATCTGCTCACCCTGAACCGAAAAGATCATACAAACGTCATAGGTGCAGGTGGGGGTAACAGTTGTCTTGCAATGGGCGCGGAATAGCAGATCATATGAATTGTTTGCAAATGAGTCCATCCACCTAACTCAAATGATTTCGTCCAAGTGGCTAAATAGTGTTCTAATCTCTGTTAACTACAGGGCTATATTTATGGATGTCATATTCACAGTATTTCTAGCTGGTTTAAGGTTTTGTGGAGTATTGTTATTAATACAGACTCGTCTTTATATTAATATGGCCAATTCTTTCACTTCCACGAAACTTTGATTGATCATTTAATCAAATTGCTTGATATTTAATCGAAAGGAATTTGCAAAAAAGCTACTGGAAGCACACATCGTGTGTGTCTGAGGAATCCATACCAGCTGACCGTGAACACGTCAAAAATGTTTAGAATAAAACTTCAAATCCCTACCGTCAAAAATGAATATGTTATATCCATCTGCTGAATATATGGATGAAATTAAACTAGCCCTATCTTATTTCAGAATCTTAGATCAACGTTGGAATAGACATTCTAGCACAATATTCTGATTTGAGCCAAAACCGTATCAGAAGTATGTTTCAACCTCTACATATAGCAAACAATCGGTTGCTAAAGTAAGAGGCGGCATGTAGAGCCTGCAGACCTGGCAAGCAGGTGCCTAAGCTCTAGGGGTGCAATATACCAGAGGAAACTTCAGAACATTTGGGAAATATAAAGAATATAACATTTAAATATACTCTAAAATTTCTAAAATTTATATATATATGTATATATTAGGAAAACATAACAGGCAATGACCAATCACTAAACAAAGGAGAAAAAAGATATAGATAGAATAGGAAGCAGGATCATATAGCATAGAAAAATACACTCCCCTGAAAAGGTCGTAAATAGGGATTTAAGATAAACAAATAATTTGCCTGAAGTAGCCCAAACAGGGCAGAAACATAAACGTGTTTGTTAAGCAAATCATTCACTCAATCAATATATATATATATATATATATATATATATATATATATATATATATATATATATATAATCTCAAGACATATATATGTCAAAAAATCATTCAATTAGGTAATGGATTACTTGTTCAAATTTTTATGCTCTCCTGAACATTTCCTAAAAAAATGACTAAACCTCCAATAAATGCTGAATTTTGCTTTCGTCTCTGCCCATTTCTTGGTTCATCGACTTTTTGGGATGCTGGCTAACTGGTTACTGGGAGTTTGTGGATGACCGAAGACTCTTTGGTATTGAATCGACCATTGGTTGGTTTTAATTTTTATTTCATGCTAATTCTGCCTTTGATTTCATTGATTTGTCGTTGTTCGATCGGCGTAATCACATAATTAAGAGAGAATGACGCAGAAGAAATTGAGATAAAAGCCGGACACGAATGGAAATTCAGATTTTCACAAAAAAAAACTTTGCTATCGCGTTTTGCAATTCTAAACAAAGTTTTTTAAGTTATTGACCCGATGAAATGAAAGAATTGAGGTCAGTAGGTGGGTGTCTCTTTTTTAATGAAGAGAGAGAGAGAGAGAGAGAGTTATAGTGGGGTATGCTTGATGCAGGATGTATGTTTGATGTTGTAGTTATGTATAGTCGTGTGTATGAATGTGCATACTTAGTTGAAGCCCTGTGCAAATAGTTATAGTTACAGCTGCATCTTCGTGTGTGTGTCTGTGTGTGTTTGTGTGTGTGTCTGTGTGTAACTGTAGCTCTGAGTGTGTGTCTTACATAGTTTCAGCTCTGTGTTGTAATCGTTACTGCGTGTAAGTGTATATGATTGTAGGCCTGTGGGGTTAATGTAACTGTGTATGTGTCATGATTCAGTATTTATCTCAAGTTGCAGTACTCTGTGTTTAGTTAGAGCTGCAAGTGTAGTTGTGGTTATGTGCATAAAAGTGCTTGTGCTGCTGAGTAAATGGTTGTGTTTGCATGTATGTGAATGAGTGTTAAGTAGTGTGTGTATAATATTAGTTGTGCGTGTATGGTGTTAGTTATCGAGTGCATTTCAGTTACGTCACTATTTATGAAAAACTATTTATCAACACGACTTGTAAACATTTCTTTCCCTCGGGCATTTTGCAAGCAAGTATCAGAAACGTTTAATAAACCTATTCCATCGTCATACTTCGTTTGTTTTTTGTTTTTTGTATTGACTGCCACTAGCAGGCATCATTGAAATACTTTTGATTAGAAATCTATAGCTGGATATTCAGTTATCATATTTGCTCTGAGAACAGGAGAATAGGGTTAAATGAAAACCAGTTGTTTTCCAATTCATTTGGCATAGAAAGCACGTCTAATGAAAAAGTCAGCTAAACAAACAAGACCTGATAATTATGAGGCATATATCGAATTAAAGTTTGTATCTTCAGGCAGTTCCTTTATATCTGTGCATCTGTGAATGTGCGTGTTTCTGTGCGATAATAGAATTGACATATAAAACCGAAACCAAGTGCTTGAAGCCATATGAACGATATTAAAACTTGTCATCATAGTTTATAATTGAACAGCCGTAGAGTCAAAATTTGAAGCCTGGTAAGAGATTCCATCGAAGAATAAATACATCAAAATGAATTACATTTGCGGCATACCTTGCATTTTCCACTGGGAAAGACCTGAACTGGATTAAAGATACATCCAGATGAATCTAGATATAGGAGAAAAATAACCCAACTGGAATGAGGCTCACAAAAGATAGAAGCTTTCTTGAGAAAATTTAAAGAAAGATATTCCTTTGAAGTTGAGTAGTGATCCCGATTTTCAAGTCCGTAGACAAAATAGTATGATCAAAAACACACAGATCCATACACACACACAATCACACACGCGCACACACACATATATATATATATATATATATATATATATATATATATATATATATAAATATATATATATGTGTGTGTGTGTGTGTGCGTGTGTGTGCGTGCGTGCGTGTAGTATGTATGGAAATATAATCAAAATAGAATAATTAACAATCTCAGACATATCTTTGTCTTTTCAATTTATATGATGTATAAACTTGTGTTAACACGTCCCTCATGTGATTCATACTTATTAGTAGCTCTTATACTCTGAATTTACCCTCTCAGAAAACTTACCGATAGACCAATACTTACCATCAGTCCCTTCCTTATCTGACGTTGCAACGAAACAGTTTCAGAAACTTATGGCTTTTCCTTTCGATTTCTGAAGAATGAGAAAAGCAATGCATGTATAAATATTTTTGCGTTGTTGAAACATACATCTTGAATGAAAAGGAAAGATGGCTTCCAATTTTCTTGACTTTTGGCATGAATCGGGAGAAAAAGTAATCATCGAGGAGGCGACTTGGAAAGAAAAAAGTTCGAAACTTAGAGATATGGAATGCATAAAGCAACAACAGGAAAATTCCAGTGTGTTTATTCTACAGAAGATGGGCATGCAGCATGATATTCAATGAAAAGTTCTATTCCTCCAACCCATTTCAAAATGGACTGTCCTTGAAGTCACATCTTTCTGTTGAGTAGTGTCTAATATATCAGATTTGTTTTTGCTGCTGTGTCTCAAGTTGAATAAGCTTAGATCACAAAACTACGTGTTTGGATTTATTGCACAGCATAGGACTGCAAACCTATCACACCTACAGACTCGATTATGTGAAACTCAGCTCTGATGTCATGTCAGTCCTACCGTCTTAGCCTCATTCTTACTAATGTTTTCTATGGCTCAAAAACAGTTCGGTTGTTCCAGGTCTTGATCTTGGTCTTTGTTTTCATCTTTAAAAGGAAATATTTGGAAAAAGGACTTGTAAAAAAGCATTAGTAACTGCAGAAAAGTAGGGGATGTTGTGGGAAATTGAAATTGAACAAGAGTAAAACAGCTGAAAAGAGACAGAATGAAGAATTAAACGATAAATCTAAGAAGGTTACATAGAATGAAAAGCTCATAAAAATATTTCAGAAGAAATCATGGGCACCTCTGTTAATTTTGTTTGTTCATCTGATACCCCAAGTGTTTCATCGGACTGTACTGGGGTGCCACGACCTTAAGTAGTGATTAACAAGCAAGTCTAGCAGACCATTACAACTGCATTTAATCGATCGTTACTGAACGTCAAAAACATATGGCCTTTTGCCAAGCTAATTTGGCAATAAGACAAACCAATGGGTGCCCAACTGTGATTTAATAATTAGTCAGTTCCTATTGCAGACCATTACTACTCGTGAGTTTGATCACGAATGTTTCCCCCACTTGCAACCTTGTGTCAGACTAAGCCAGGATTATTGAATAACACAGAGTACTTTGCAGTGAGACAGTTAATAAGATCGATCCTCATTGGGGGCCCCACACTTGCCGGGGTCTCGTTCAGCCGGGTACTAGACTTAATAAATATCAACAGGGGCGTTAGTCATCCAAGTCGGCAATTTCACCTGAGATGTATTTGTTGCCCATTGTGTCCCACACAAGTGCCCCTGTGACAAAGTAAGCTACGTTTAGTCATTGGTTAGACTTCTGTAATGTTGGGTAATTGTTAGTGACTGTTTCGAGAAGACGACTTCTAATCTAATGAATTTGATCCCATCTACGTACTTCACACTGGTGAATTTGCAAGGAAATGGGCTAGGTTTAGTAAATACTAATAAATGCGTTGCCTAGGAATAGTGTTTAATGTGCTAATTCAGTATACTATTACATTTGCAGTGATCTCAATCCTGACTGGAAGTCCCACGCTATCAGACTGTCCTCGTCCATATTCGATGGGTTCTTTACAAAGAATTATTGGCAAGTTGATATATAATACTTCCATGGGTGTCCCACATTTATAGCTTTGTGGAAGAGTAGGCAAGCTTTAGTGAAAAGTAGTGAATGATTCATGTTGGGATAATTTTTAGTGAAATAATCAGATCGACCAATAGTGAGTAGTGAGTTTTTGTGTGCCATATTTGTTGCCTTGTGCCAGACTTGGTAAATATTATTAGGCACTTCGCCATCGTTCAATAAGCTAATTTAAAAGAGAATTACTTCTGTAGTTTGGTCGATGCCCCCTTGGTATTCCACACTTGCAGTCTTGTTCCAGACGAAGCTAAAGCTTAGTAAACAACCATACTATTTTATTCTTCTTCATCCTGGAGGTTGCAGACAATCAGTTTTGAGGACAATAAATGCAATGTGATCATGCTGAATTCATTGCCAGAAAAAATAAATCCATGTATTTTTTCCATTTTCTTGATGCCAATTCTAATCTTTGGTCCGACCTCAAGCCAACAATTCCTCTCAACGCCAAAATATTTTCTGCGGCGTTTGCGAAAGACGAAGGGAAAACATTTCTTATATTTTGATTTTCATAATTCGTTTGTTTTTCCTTCAAATAATCTCATTCGTTCTTCCTCGATAAGCGTGTTTTGTCTGTCTGGGTGTGTATTTGTATTTGCGCATGAGTTTTGATAGAAACGACCTTATGATTGGTTGGTCGAGATGATTGCTTTGTTTCCAAAGTATCCTCTAGCAGAGAAAAGTAACCTCTCAGCAATTTTCTCCTGGTGTTTGCTACCAATGAATGTCAGATCAGCTGACCCAGGTCACACATGTTTACATGACGAAGATCCCTTGTTGCATCGGTCTCGTGTTGTATACAGAGGTGATAAAAGACGGAAATTCGTAATATTTTCTGCAGTCAACAAAATTTTACTGTTTATACATATGATAAAAAACAGCAATCAAATAAGATCCTAGATTCGATCTGTCCTTCAGCTTTTTTGGAGATTATTTCTCAGTGGGTGAGTTTTTTACGCATTTTTTTCCCTTAGCTAGGATGAAAATTGACTGATTCCTGGTCTTGTATTCAGACGTCTCTTTCGTAGACTTATTGCCAACGAAAATCACACTGCCAAATCTGCCTTGTTATTTCACCAATAGCTGGAAGGAGAAAAGACGGGTTCGTGACTTTCATTTGACATTGATCAATTTCTGCAGACGGTGTTGCCAAGTTATAGATTCCATTGGACTAAAATCAAACAAACGTTGGAGTATCGTTTCACGTTGCTGCCATGACAAAAACCCTTATAATTTGGGACGTTCTATAGGAAACAGAAAAGGAGCTATAAAATCTCCTTAACTCAATTTCAGCAGCTTTTTCTACGAATCATCTTAATATATAGGGTGTGACATGATCATACGGCAGCTAGACTTCGCACAATGATAGGTGCTTTTCATCATCAATAAGATTTCATTGCTGCATGCCATGTAATCCATCAATGATATTGATAACTGGATCAAGCAGTTTACCGTAAACAATGTTCAATCACTAGCACAACACACTCTGTGTTATTGCAACTCTGGCTTGATTTTGGCTACTATCTTGTCCGTTCAACTTTATTTTTGTACCTGCCTAAAGTACAGGAACCTCATTTCGGAATATTTTACAATAGTGAGCAGCAAGACAAACGTATAAATGAAAAATATTTACACTTTCTTTCTATTGTATAAACTTTTGCCTGAGTGTATTTAGACAAAATGTTCAACTCGTACTGCTTTTCTTCTTGAAACTCTACTCGTTTTTTTTTTTTCCCTCAAAGTTATTGCCACAATACACTCATACCTTCCTTTGGTAAATGTCTGTTTTATTTTCGCAAACCATTAAATGTAGCATGTAAGTGGCTCATATATATATTACTGGTATCTATAGCAGCCAGCTGATCAGCTCCTAAAAATGACAAAAGCTACTTTAGAAAGCCATATTCTGTACAGCAACTACAAAATCAGAAATGGCTTGGTTCATTTTGAGTCAAACAGGCGTTTGTCACGGACTTATCCTCGTACCAAGCTCTTATGTTCGTATTGAAAAAGCTACTTTCCAATTGAATTCTGACTCACCAAGAAAATAATCATTCAATTTACGTAAAGACTGTCTGTGTTGGCACATGCTCGGATATGTACAATCCATCAATTACTGGCAATGGGAAATAAAATAAACTTATAGAAACGCAACACTCAAAAGTTGACAGCTGTCATCTATTATAAACGTAACTAGTCATCAATCATTTTGCATTCTGTCTCTTCTCTCAGGATGTTTTTCCTGGAAGCAAATATTATTTTTGTCAAATTCCAGTCGAACACAGGAGTTGACAAAGTTTTTTCCACCGCAACAACAAAACCACACCCTGCCTGATTTAGGAAAATCAGCCGTTCACTGTTTGTCTACCCTATCATCTTATTTCAAACTGATATATAACATCGATATTTTCGTGCCACGATATGAAATCACAAAGGCGCATCAAAGGCAGTCTTCATACTGACTGAACCAGACTGATGAGCTTTACATGTCTACGAAGATGTATATTAGAAATGAACAAGGGTGTATTTCATTTGCATTAATGAATATAGTTGTTCCGTATTCAGGCTTCATTAAGCATTCGCCATTTTAATATGGAGTGAACTCAAATTAGGATGATTTCTGAAGCCTACGCTTTGGGAAAAAGCAATCAAAGGAGACGCAAAATACTTGAATAACCTCAGATTTCCTGATGTCATCGTTGTTTTTGCAGAGAAACTTCTTGATCCTCAAATAATGTTAGACTAACTTGGAGAAAAAAAGCAAGAAAGTTGATCTCTGCTTGAAATTCAGTCAAACAAATATCATGTACAATGAGCGTATAAAGGGAATCAACATAAAGTTAAAATCAAAAACACATACTGGATGAAAGTAGACTCTATAAAAAAATTCAAACCAAGTTGGCAAACTTTCCGTAGAGCAAGATCAATATTCAAGAACAAGAAGCTTACCACTCTTGAATAGAAGGAGATACCAATATATCTTCATTAAAGTATTTCATGGAGCTGGAACATGGAATTAACAAATATTGACCCTCAAACTGCGAACCATCCAATGGAGTCTGAGAAAAACAGGAGTCAGAGGTACTATAGAAACTATCAAAAAACTGATATGGCAATGGGCTGGTCATATTGAAGAATATCAGACCACTGCTGGGCATCAGGACGCTGGGCCTGAATCCCAAGAGATTATATGCAAAATTGTGACCACCACAAAGGAAGATGGTGTGACGAGCTAGACAAATTATGAGAGTACTTGTTCTGCAACGCCCATCATAGAAAGGTCAGGTAAATTTCGGAGAAGATATATGCCCAATGACAAACCTAAAAGGCTGATGACGACCATACCAATGTTTTGTTGTTGTTGTTTTTCATTTATTATACAAAACAAAAGTTGCAGTGATCATCTTCAATCAGAATTGTAGGAGTAAAGTTTGTCCCGTACAGCAACAGGTTAAATTCATACATAAATTGTATTGAGTGATCAACACAACCGCTCTTCCTATGTTAAAAAAAGCGCGAAAGAAATTGTTTTAACCACCATTAAATAGATAGTTACCGGTAACACAAACCAAGATTTACTGGAATCGCAGATACTGATATGCTAATCACTGCTTTGGAAGACTCGTGCCAAAAATATCAAACTTGTATATTTTAGCGTTTAAAACCCATTTACCTATTTTTCTTTTCCTTTTTTTTTCAAAAAATACTTTCATTCATCCAATGCAATCTTAGGAAATGAATACGAAAAACGATCATTCACACCTAATTGACGAAGATAATTACATTCTTTGAACCAATTGTATGATAAACAAAACACATAAGAACACTTTAAAAGAGATCTATAAAATGTCGAGTTCACTTCAGATGTTTCCTTTGAATTGCAAAACTTTAAAAAAAGATACTTAAGGTACTTATTCTAAAAGATAGGAAATTGGCAATTTACCAGTCAGACATCTTAAGTGTAAAAGACAACTTAATGACAAGAAAAAAGTTTTTTTTCTATTTTGTTCCTTTCTAAGTTTTGCTTTCTTATACTCCATGCTTTTCTTTCTCAATAAAACGTTCGGAGAAAGACTCTTACTTTCATTGCATGGTTTGTGTTCAGCCAAAATGTCTGATATTTTCCTTTAGATTATGTTTAAGGGCTCCTCTTTTTCCTTATTGTATTCTGTGATGTTATTCTTGAAATAAAGATTTTGCACATTGTGAGCTGACTAGATTTCTCCTGCGGATGTATGCATGGCTGGAGTTAATTAAATGCAGCCAGTCATCAACAACTTTCTTGGAGAATATCTTCATCAAATTAATGCTTTTATCATCATCATCATCATCATCATCATCATCATCATCATCATCATCATCATCATCATCATCATCAGTCTTTTATCGTCCATCGTCAGACTTGGTCCTTCCCCAGGATCTGCGACAATTCTCCATCATGGACGTTGCTGAGCAAGTATCTTTTAATTTGTCAAGTTCATCTCTCAATTTTGTATTTTGTCGGCTTCAGTTTCGCATGTGATCGCTGGGGATCCATGCTGTGAATCATAATGTCCATCAGTTGTCTGCCATTCTTGTAACATGGCCTGCCCATTGTCATTTGATTTTTTTGATAGATTTCATGACACCTCGGAATCCTATTTTCTCCCTGATATACTATGTTGTCTTGTGATCTCTCTATGCAAGGTAATGCATGACTCTGTCATGCGTGCATTGCATGCTTCTCAGTTTGTGGGTCTGTGTTCTGGTTAGGTTCTATGTTTCAGTTCCATAAGTGACTATCGAAAGAATGTATTGGTTGTATAGTCTTCTTCAAAAGATTATTGGGATTGCCCTGTTTTGGAAGTTGAGCTTGCTAAGTGGAAGGCTTGCCATCCTAGAATTATTCTACACCTGGTTTCCACTTGTTTTGATGATCTCATGGAGATTCGCTGTCTTAGGTAGATGATTTTGCAGTTTTGGATCTTCGATCTTGACAATTATGTTCCTATTTTCGATGTGATTGTTTGCATATGACTTTTAACATGGTACTAAATCACAACCATTTCATTTCATTGACTATAAAGAATTTTTGGGGCCTAAGTATATATATATATATATATATATATATATATATATATATATATATATATATATATATATATATATATATATATATATATATATAATCATTGTGTTGGATTATAATTTCATCTTTTGATAACGTTTGTAAATAGGTAACAGCTAATGTATACTTATCAAGTTTTAATCCCAGGTGCAATTTTCTATTGTGATAATAGATTTGTGTGTAACGTAATTTTATAAACAAGAGCAGATTCCCCTCGATCTTAACCAAACTATCCCGTTATTTTATTTTGCTAATAGAGTTTTATGGCAGTTCAATCGTTGCAGGTCAGTTTCCTAATGAATTACGTAAAATGGGTGACATTGATTTCTTATTAGGTCTTGTGAATGAAACAGCAAATTATACTTGGATAAATGACGGAGAGGTTAGAGAATGAACCATCTGTCAATTTTTCACGTATGCCTGCAATTCTGTTGTGGGTTTTCTATTTCAAATTACCATCCTCTTTTGGCAGCTTGCTCCCAATTGATATATGAGAGTCACTCATTTTAATAACGCACGATTAATAATAATCGGGCCAGGAGCCAATATTTTGCCCAGAATATATGACGGCATTGGTTTCCTGCTAATGAAACACGGGGCAAGCTGGTTATTGCTTAAATATCATCAGTTAGAAATCAGATGAAACAGAGTAAGTTTATTTTGTCTGAATTCTTGAGACACACTGCATTTGCTACTGTACATTGATACAGTAATTTCCATGTCATTGTTTTAAATCACGTTTCAGTCGGTAACAAGATAAAAAGCTGAATCGAACGATGATGTCAGGGTGTGTCGGGGCATCTGATCAACCAGTGGTGAAATAGATTGTCATCTCACCACGGCCTCTCACTAATAGGAAAACTCAATTGAAGACTGATATGACAAAATAGGGATCAACATAGTCGGGAAAACGGAGGAAAATGGGATATATGCATTACGTGGTGTTATTTTAGAAACAAATTTTAACAGCTATTTGATCTTTAAGAATAAAATAAAAAACTTCAAATTTTCTCCTGATCGGTCATTTTTTTTTTTATCACTCTTAAGGAGAGATAAGATCAATCAAGCAATCAGATTTTTGCAGCCTTGAAGGAAGAGAAAAAAAGCCATTTGAAACTTTGGTAAGATAAAATTAGCAACATACGTCCTAGTGATGGGTCTTTTTCGCTAGTCTTCACCGATGAGAATCGATAAGTTCAACTCATCAGCCTCAAAAATTTATGCTCTTTGTTTTGTAATCGTGGACTTCGTGAGTTTTCGACTGGACTAAATGCTGAAAACATGTGAGTATTTTTCTCTTTGACTGTAAAGATATTTTTATGTCAACTAATCAACTTCTGAACCCATCTCTAATCATTTAGCAAGAACCATCAGTTGTATGCATCTGAAGTTATAGAGTTGTACACATTTGTAAAGAAATGTGTTTCTCTGTAATATTTTGTTTCCTAAAAAGTGGCAATTAATAGCCTTTTGAAAAGTTGTGTATAACACAGCTTCATAGAAGAATACATTTATTTTCTAATCCAAGTAAAATAGACAGACGTATTCACATGTATCAAAATAAAAGGGATGACTGTAATGAAAAAAGGCATTTTTCTTGAGTTGTAAACACACGGTTAAATGCGATATATCGTTTTCCCAAAGACACTTTGAATGATAAGATTATTAATGCAGACGTTTTTTCAATTTCTCATTGTAGAGATAAAATATCAGAAAAAATCAACTGAAGTGAAAAAGAGGGCTTATTTTGACAGTTTAAGCTGGCTATGTATATATGTACGTATGTATGTATCAGGTTTCCCCATTTTTCGATTGACCCCCCCCCCCCAAATATGGACCTGGGGTGTATACGAGTCCCTATTGAGTTACTACGTGACCTGTTTGAAATTCGTTTACACCACAGTATGAATAATGTGTGTGCATGTCTGTGGTGTTTTTGGTGGCCTAGACATTTTGTTTTGTAACATTATAACAATAGGCGCCATCATAACGTGATTCATTCGGCGTGAAATCGCATTGAAGTTTCCGATTTGCCTACAATATTGAACGTATCGGTTTTGTGCAATCCATTTGCAGAGGTCAGGCCGATTTACGTGGGTGGCCAATGTCGTCTGCTAATTTGAATGTGTGACAAATCAACTTCCCGACAGCAGAGTTGGTTGATGCTGCAATATCTAACCAAACAGACAGAATGAACCTAGACGTCAAAATAGCTCTAAGGGTGAAATTGGGTTCTCGACAAGAATTAACATTACTGCACAAGTCATAGTCTATGTGATAGTCTTGTCAACGTCATCCTTCAGAAATACCCTTCCATCAAAAAAATAAGCTTGGTCTATCATAAGGCTGCGTCTTTCCTTGATGCACCTTTGAATTTTTTCATCTTTCAAAACAACGAATTGAAGTGAAATGGTGCATACATTCATCAGCAGCAGCTGGAGCAGCTTTTTAATGTGTTTTTCTGGACACAAACCGTCCCTGAGATCCGTCTGACCCCCCGATCGTGGATGTGGTGGTCCTAGTGTCACCTGAACTTCAACTAACCTTATTTTTTGTCGGCCAGAATTTTTTTCCGCGGGGTTTTATATCTCTGGCTCTGTTTGTTCTTTGATATAATCATGATTTGTCGTGATCTTTCCTGTGCACGTTGCAGGATTCTCAATTTGATAAGCGATTTTTTGGTTATGTGTCATGTTTCTGATCTATGGATGACTATTTGGAGTAGGAATTGGCTGTAAATGCTTTTCAAATCTGATAGAATATTTTGGTTTTGAAGGTTGGATTCTCTCTACCAAAAAATGGGCCGAATGATCATTCACTTGATTTGATCTCCTTTCGAGAAGACCAAGGAGGATCATTGTTCTCGTTAGAGTCAGCAATCTTCGTTCATATGCTTTTGATTTAGATAGTTTTGCTTTTTGAAACATTCGATTAAGAAAACAATAAAACAGCGAGAAAGCAACTTCTAAAATCGATGGATTAAGCAAAACCACAAAACTTAGGTGAGAACACATCCATGTCCGGATAATCGTTATATCTTCGTAAACGTGAATTACTTAATTTGCGTTTTTGTTTTCTTGTCTCAATGAATAAGATTCTTAGAACTGTAACTGACGTTGCTTAAGGGTCTTTGCGAGAGACTCAAATTTCGACGCGTGATTGTAATTAACTGAAGAATAGATGCTAATTTATTTTCTGATGTTTTATTTATTTTTATGGCA
Source organism: Thysanoteuthis rhombus (assembly GCA_963457665.1). NCBI lineage: Eukaryota > Metazoa > Mollusca > Cephalopoda > Oegopsida > Thysanoteuthidae > Thysanoteuthis > Thysanoteuthis major. Next base: position 50,388,512 of record OY735218.1, read on the forward strand.
GCTTCTTTTTTCTATACAAAGCGTGTCTATGACAGAAAATGACTGAGAAGGGAATTTTTTTGGCGTGCATTTGAACTTCCTATTTATTGTCAGAATTGATTTCGTCGGACGCGTGTCTGTAGGAGAATCTAATTGTAATCGAAACTGGTGGGGTTAGTCACTCAAAAGAAACCACCATCCATTCGATGTCTTTTGACAGCATGCCGTGCTGACTGATCAATTTTCCCCGAAACACACAGGGACAAACTAAGATCAGTTTAGAATAAACGTACATTGAAAATTGAACCCTGACTCAAAATACTCTCGGGAGATTTCCAAAAAGAGACATAAGGAGAAAATCTCAATTAATCAACCCTCAAGTCTAATTGGTACCGCTTATACGTATGATAAATCCTATGCCAGCCAGACCAGATTGAAAACTGAGAAAGATCGTTGTTGATAGATTTAGTGACATCTTTGGTCGACAGTCTCTAAAAGACAAGTATCAAAGTCAATACAAAGAAACAATGCAGACGGGGAGAAAAAAGAATAAAGTAATTTTGTGTGTTTTTTGGGGTTTGTTTTTTTACGTTTTTTCCCGTGTAAAGAACACGCAATACGTGTCAGCCTCCTGAATGAAGTTGGTTAGCCTCGTGGCTGAAACAGTGGTGTATTACCAACCAATGCCAAAAGTCTGCGTTCAATCTCAGGTAAAAGCAAGAATATGGCACACTGAACATCCCAGTCTACTTTGAATTTGGGTGCAAACAATCTTTATCCATTCATTCTCCCATTTAATCTTGTTTAACGAGCTGAATAAATATCGAAGACACCACGGCATTATAACATTCTATTTTTCCCCATTTCCATTTGTTCGATTTTGAGGAAGAAACTTTTTTTTTCGAATGTTGTCACCAATGAAAGTTATCCCACATGCAAATGCCAGAACTTCTAGACAATCTTATTATACTACATTTGATACATATGGATGAATATTGCATCCGATATACGGATATTTGCATTGCTAAGAGCTTGGATAATAGTGTTCCGCTGACCGCACACAGACTTTAGTATTTTTTGTTTCTAATACTTTTTACATCATTATTATTTTTTGAATTCAGAATCCATACTATATCATCGGAACATACGTTTACATCCTCATAAATGAAATGCATGCTTCATCGTGACAAAACACATTGCTAATTATCCTACCTTGATCTCTTCAATTCTTCCATATTTTATAGTTATACAATGTGCGATTCACAAGTGCTACAACAATTTTGAAAATCATCATCGCATCATGAATTCTTCCATTTGCAACACACACAAAATCTGAACAGAACTTGAAACAGATCAATTCAGAATTAAATGAATTTATAATAATTCAATTTCCATCGCAAAGAGATAAAGTAAATCCTTGAGAGGAAAATCCCATTGAAATAATCAGAAGAAATATAGATCTTTTGATCTGAAAGAATCAATCATCTGAGGTGATCAGTGATCAATAAAATCAGATAAAGATGTATTTAAGCAGTCAGATTTGCTGGCACCGTCGTCGTTTTAGCTGTAAATGTTCACAACCTTCAAATAATGCTAGACGAACTGAATGAAGAGAGCAAAAAGGTTGTTTCCACTTGAAGTTCATTTAAACAAAAGTCATTTACAACAAACAGACTGTGGTCTATCGAAAACAGAGTGCTGATGAAAGTAGACCCAAATATCTACCCAAGACAGCGAGTCTCTATGGAATCCTTAAAAGAAGCAAATAATTATTCTAGGTTTGTAAGCAAGAAAATCCCACTTGTCTTGAGAGAAAAAAAGGGTGTACACAACGATTATATCTTCCTGAGAGTCAATTATGGAGCTGAAAAATGACAGATCGTCCCTTAATCCGAGGACTATGCAATGCGCACAATAGAAAATCATACTCAACATCACATGGAGGGATCACAAAATAGCACAGTATAATATCAAGAAACAATATTCAATGATATCATAGATTCTATTACAAAACAAAACAGATGGCAACGGGCTGGTCTTGTCACAAGAATGCAAAATAAACGTTGGACACTGCAATCTACAAGGTCATGAAAAAAAAACGACAAAATATCAGAAGAAAAATTCGAAAAAGATAAAAAAAAACATTTGCCCTTCAAAAATTGATAAATGAATAGTTACCTCCCTTTGCACCACAATCAGCGTGCTGGTCAATACAGCAATGTTATTAAGTTTATTTCACTTGCCCCATGCCCACACGCTATCGCCCTTCCAGCAGTAATTTTTTTTTTTTGAATTTCTCAAATAATCAAAACATTTGAATATTGATAGCTGGGGAAAAAGGAGTTATACAAATATGTCTGCCAAAAGTCTAGGCGCCGCAGAGTTTCAAAAAGCTCATCAAGAGGGAAATGTTTTGGAAATTTGAGTCTACAACTCTCACTCTCTCTCTCTCTCTCTCCTTCTCTCCTCCCCTTCTACTCTCTTTCTACACCCAAAATGTTTTGCTCTATCTTTCATCCCGCTATTCATCCCCTTCTTTGTCTTCCTCTCTCCCTCTTCAGGTGTGTGTAAGTATATATATATATATATATATATATATATATATATATATATATATATATATATATATATATATACACATATATATATATATATATATATGTATATGTATATATATATATATATATGTGTGTGTGTGTGTGTGTGTGTGTGTGTGTACATTTTCCCCTCCCTCCCTCTGTCTTTTTATCTTCCTTTCTCAAGTGCATTGCTATCAGGCACTCTATTCCAAAACTTTGGATCGAATGAAATCATTTCAAGTTAACTAATGGCTAGACCCGGGGCCTAATTGTAAGTCTCACTTTGCCGAGACTATTTACTTTAAATCATTAGTAAGAGACTTGATCGATCGAACCGAGGCAGCCGGATAGATTGGATGGAGAATTTCATTGAATATTGCTAATTGCTTCACGCTCACTGAATGTTGATTGATCGCTTTAAGTCTGGAGCACTCTCCCGGCACTCCCCGCTTAACACTGTAGATGGCTTCTTTGAAACAGCGACCATAACTGAAACAACCTTACGTGAAAAAAAAAATATTATCGAAGTAATTATATAAATAGAGATTATGTTACTCATCGGTACTCCAAAATTAAAAGAGACTGCAAGAAAAAAATGACCAAACAGGGTCAAAAACACGCTTAGAAGAGGCCAACATATCCAAGCCTGTTTATACAGTGTTTCATCACACTTTCAAAATATAACGAATCTCATCCATTTTGAAAATTCTACAAATTTATCCCGTAAACAATAGTCTAATATGTCTAGTCATAAAAATGCAAATTTCTTACCTCAACATCTCCATTGTCCTACTTGCTACAATAATTTCTCCCCCCCCCCAGTTCACTACACATAGGTGTTTCTATGGCAACAAGTTTAGAGATTCAATTTTGCAGTGTACAAGTTTTGTAATTACAGTTCATAAAAAAATGAACGAATTATTGCTTTTAACTTTTCCCGACAAATTCTATGCCTATTCGGAAAGAAAAATCTAATGCGTAATTTCTCCAACAATATTTTCATTAATTTTAGTTTTGCAATTACATAATATCGGAAACAGAATGTTCTTATGTTTAATTTTACCTAAACTAAGGGTAAAATAAAGTAAATACGCAGAACACGAAATTAGAAGGAGTCGATCACTTTACATTGACGGGCCAATCGAAAAATGTTGCTCTCTAGCAGGGTGGTAGATATATATTGAGGTGTTACTACCCGCTAGAAAGTTTGTGTATTTTAACCATGTATATAAGAATACTTTAATTAAAAGTTTTAAATAACATTTGACGGAAGTTTGATGTTATACGACCTGGAAAAAATAACTTTAGGGTTAGCGGAAAATAATTGTCTAATTTTTCGGTTGAATATGTTGACAAGATCGACTCGAAAAGTTTTTCCTGAGTAATTAGAGCTCACAAAGTTGATATCATGAGTTTGTTTGCATGCAGTTTGAAATGCAAACCGGTGCAGATTCAATATTCATATGGATGAATATTGAATAGAAATGACTCGAAGAGCGAGTCATATTTATTATACTTGGTCCCTCATTTTTGAAAATGATTTTAGGGTAACCTGCGTAATTTGGCCCCCTTAAAAAAAAAAAACGATGTGTAATATAAAGTAAAGTCAATATGCAATACACATAAAACCATGTATAAAATGACAGACCACATGTATGGCATAAAGGAAATAATAAAAAAGCGGGGTGGTCACTGATCAATACTCCTGGGGTGCCACGTTGATATACCTGTTCTGTTTTAAAATCTACAAAATAGTTACATGGTAGACAACGTTTTTTTTGCCAAATTGCACAGATATCAGAAAATACGTGCTTGAAGTAGTACAAAACAATCTTAAATGGTTTTTCATGTTTTGTATTTGGAGCTGTGAGGTTTTATATATATATATATATATATATATATATATATATATATATATATATATATATATATGTGTGTGTGTGTGTGTGTGTTTGTGTGTGTGTGTGTGTGTTTGTGTGTGTTATATTTTTTCAAGTTTTAAATGACCGTTATTCAGACTTGAGACTAAAACTTGGGCCGTCAACCCATTAAGTATCAACAAAAAAAAAACAAAAAGCCTACCCAGAAAAATGGTACATTAGCCCCTGTGACGTACTCCCCACAGGACGTTGCTCGTTTATCCCAGCATTCCCTTGACCTTTCAAAACTGGAATCTTTAACATCATTTTCTTTCAATCTCGACTAGCATCCTCGTCGTGTCCTTTTTAATTTTGTCCATAGCCCAACTCCCAACTCTAGACGGACTGATTGACCTGGATGATGTGACCTCTCCAAAGGCAAGATATGAAGAATGACTTGTTTGGTCATCGTAAAATGGATATCCACACACTATCCAATATTACTCAACGGTGTCTCACTACTGACTGACCTCAATGGGTATGCTTCAGTCGTATGGTCCCATCTGTTTTCTTACCGGGATCAGATGAAAACCACGTATCCAGTCTAGAGGATATCAAAACGTCCCGATGCATTCCTGAAAGACCTCATATTTAGACACATTTGTTGTTGCTATGTACACTGTCATGTTGGAATTACGGCCAAGTTACGCTGAAAGCACCTTTTCTGCAAGATCATTGGATGGTTTTTAGTTTTCCATGAATAATGAGGGGAGAAAGCGCACGTTATAGTGTCAGCTCAAAATGCTAATTGGGATCAGTTAATACGCTTGATAATGACTAGACTTGAGCAAATCTATCAAGTTTGCCTGTGCCGTCTGTGGTTTAGAGGATTCTCATCTGTTTGTCCGGTTATCAAGAAGGATTAGAACCTGAAGATAGTGTCCATTTCTCCAGATGGTTTCGTCTCAGGAGAATGAAGTGGTTTTTCATTAATGACCAAAGTTTGGTCATTCTGAATAGCCTGCGCGGATGACCAACATTGTTTCACAGACGGGCACAAATTCTACTCAACAATAAATATCTCTTCTGTATTCACGAAGCGTTCAGCTAACGAAAATTCTTAGTTCTTACCGACATTGAATGCCGGCTACTTGTACAAGTTGGAAGTATCCGAGCAAATAGACAACCCATTTCAATTATGGTTGATTCATTTTATAAGAACCTGGTCATCTATTTCGAGCGACGATTACTAAACAAATGAAAATATTTGTCCCATTTTTAGAATTAGTTTTCATAACTCAATTCCAATTTGTCAATATAAATTAAAAAAATAAAAATCATCAGTGATATATTTTTTATGATGTATCGACCTTAAGGTTTGTGATAAACACTGATAAAAAATCTGTGAAGAAAAAAAGGCATCAGATTAAAAATCTAACCTACAAGAATTGTTTTCTCTCCAAGAATTTGAGGATCATCAAGTTGCAGAAATAGCAGACAACCTTTGAGCACCATGACTTATCACAAATCCCTCTGATATCATATGCAAAACTGTGACCTGCAGAAAATAAGATGATTCGACGATTCAAACAACTTCGAAAGACAGTGACGCTGTGATAGAGATATCGTGCGCATTTTGGAAGTTCGATATCTAACGACGGATGTTAGAATGTTGACATGAACTCAAAGATTAAAGAACATAGCTTATCTTCATACATACATGTAAATTGTTATTCATGTTATGTTATGTTTATATCTTCTATGGTATCTCAAACCTGTATCAGTTGAGTTTTTATGCGTTTTTGGCAGTGAGAAAAGAGGGATATCATTTAGGAGAAAAAAAGAATTACGTAAAATCCCTCATGTCGTCAGCGACGCTCACACATGTTTCCAAATGCTTTTTTCAAGTCAAAATAACAATGTACATCTCCTTTTACAGTTCCTTCGAGCTGTGTTTATGCTTGACAATACTAAACTTTGTAATTAACAAAAGCTAATCATAGAACTTGGCACGTAGGTAAGACAAGTATTTGAATTGTTCCTCTGCCAGAGAATTGGCACAGAAACCCAGATTTAATCTTGGATGTCCATTGTAATTATTCACTTTGTTAGGCGCTCCCGTCATGGTTATCAAATTGACAGTTTTTGAGCCCTGTACGGTCGCACCTTCTTGAGGAAACTGTTGCATCAATAACCTTCTGAAAATTTGAACGGAACTCTGTATCCAATCCACGTGTTCTCATTCTGCTGTGTATGGCTACCGACTACAACAGACACCCAGAGATTTAAGACTGAAGTGTCCAAGTGAACCAGTGTGTAATAATAACTACTTGACCTTGTAGAGTTGTATATATTCGAAACCTTCCACTCGGCCCATTGAGTATGCATGCCAAATTTTGTTGGGTGAATCAGGCTTTTAGTATTATGTTGAAATAAATGAAACTCATATCATTTCTATCGGGATAAGGGCAAACGTAGATCTTGAAAGCAAAACTGCATTTTAATTCCATACACACATACGGCTTACAGGGTATTGGAACTGATTTGAACACTGAAAGAAGAGGTTTCACCGAAAATAGACCGTTGAAAATAATATTCCTCACCTCAAAAATTCAAACGAAATTTAGATTGATATTTCCGATTAGTATGTATCCAGTTAAAAGACCATGGTCTTCTTATCCCGATTCAAACTTCTGTGCATTTATGAACCAAACCTGTGTCGTATTTACACTCGTATAATTCAATGAATTGAATATAAAGAATTAGAGTCTAAATTCGTGGGTAGCATTATAATCAAATGTAAAAAATGATCATACACACACACACACACACACACACACACATATATATATATATATATATATATATATATATATATATATATGTGTGTGTGTGTGTGTGTGTATATATATACCTATAGATTACTGACTGTTAGCAACAAAAATGGGGAAAGATATCATTATATTTGTGATCACATTGTACCGGAAAATTACAGTAAGTTCGTATCAAGCTACTTTTTTTATGCGAACTTCCAATCTTATTGAAAATATTTGTAGTGTTTTAGCTGCTGGAATTGAATTCAATATGTTCTATGGTGCTCTGTTTGAAATCATTTTTTTTCAAGTCACAAAAAAGACAATCATCCATCATACAACATAGAATTCACGACTTGAGTAGCCATCGCCTTCAAACACGCCGGAATCTTGTCGAGAACAGGTTATTGTCAAGAATTAATTAAAACGCCGAATTTGTCTGATTCTTCTTTTTTCTAAAAACTTTTATTGATTCGAGATGCGCTCTCTTCAAATTAAGTAAGTTTTCTAGAGGGGAAGATCGATGCAATGATTTCCTGAGATAACCCCGAAGGAGAAAGTTAAGGTAACAGTAGGGAATAAAGCGAGTGAGGACCCATGTCGGATGCAATAGATCGGAGTGGAAATTGAACGCCAAGACGAGAATAAAATTAATTTTAACCGTAATTAAAAATGTCGAATGACAGCAAATTGCTCTTGTGTTGTCTTCACGCATAGAAAGATATTCTTGTTTGCTTCACTTGACACTTGAATTGTGCTACTGAAGAACAACCAAGAAGAAGGAAGGAAAGAATTAAAAAAGTAAAAGTAGAGGAATGAATTAAATACGGAATCGATAAAAAAAAATGAGGATTTAAGAAAAAATAGTTTGAATAGTTTTTTTTAATGATTATGCACCAAGGTGCTATCTAGGCAGGTTGAATTTTTGATGCGTCCAAATATAATGGGAGTTGTTGTTAGCGTAACAGTTAATAGCACAGAAAATAGAATTGGCAAACCCAGTTCAAGTTGATGCTCTGGCAGTTATTAAACCTGAATCCATTGTCTTTACCCAAAATCCAAGTTAAGGGAAGTGAAGTACTTCGATCTCCATCATCGGTTGGCAATCGGTCAATTCTGAATTCAGACTGGGGAAGTTTCCCCTTCTGGCGTCGAAAGGGTTTTGCAATGGATAGAGAAAGGAATGGTTTCCCCCAAAATATGGAAAGGAAGGCTTCAATTAGCGTAGCAAACTGGGGTGCATTATAATGAATAAAGCAGAAAAATGCAGCCATCATTATCAACCAACACGACAATTCAAATACAAGATGGAGATCCTAAAAACTAGAGCCATAAGTTCAATGAAATGTTCTCTATAAAATTTAGACGATATTATTGCCAGACGACGTGACCTTGAGTAAAAATAAATTTTATGAAGGATGCATCTCATAGAGGAACAAAAACCTCAAGTCAAGATGCGATACTTTTTGGTATTGATCCCAAAGTATAGATGGGATAGTCTGAATCATCTGATCATCTAACCTACACGTTTAATCTGTTTGGCCATCCAAACTCATTTTTGTGTAATTTTCATACTGTGGTGACATCATTATCTTCGTTTGTAACACCCTGGAAATTCTAATTCACTGTATTTCCTTGACATATGCAATATTTTGAAATAGATCTATGGGACGTTTATATTCCAGCAATCATATGATAGAATTATTTTACCGTAATTAAAAGTCGGGTGACAGCAAATTACTCTTATGTTGTGTTCACGCATAAAAAGATATTTTTGTATGCCTCACTTGTCACTTGAATCGTGCAACGGAAAATCAACGAAGCATAAATAATGAATGAATGAAAAAAGAGCATTAATGAAAGACTCAAAGTGAATGAATCAAATAAAAGAGGTCTGGTTAGTCACTCAATAGAAAACATCATATGACCAACATCTTCTGTCAGTATGCTGTGTTTGGGGTGATCGATTAAAAAAGTAAAAAGTGGTGATCAGTGAAGAAGTTACTTCTTTCTTGTTATGTTGGGCACTGAGAAAATCCCTAAGAAGTCAGAATTTTAAAAAAAAAAAAAAAACAACCATGAAAGTTGATACCAACTTGGCAAAATTTCAGCATAAATTGACATTTCAAATCCCTCCACTGAAACATTTCTTTGGAAGAATTTTGAAGGAGAAAAAAAACAATTTGATCACATAATGAAGAATGATTGTTATTTAAGAATCAGCCCTCAAACTCCCTTAGTACAGCAGTCATGCATCGTTTTTACATACACAGCCAGCCAACTGAAATAACTTGAGAACTAAAGAAACCTATCATCATAATACAGAATCAAATAGAAATAAAAGAGGTTGGAAAAATATTTGAAATTGAAATGTTCATAATTTCCTTGCTTATAGCCGATTAGACATTTTTGATTCTCGTCACTCACAAAAATGACAACAAGACTTTTAAACAACACATATTAGTTTTATCATTATTTGCTCTTCGTGCCCATCGATGAATGTGGGCCCTCCTCAAGATTCGCTAGATCTCTTGACCGCGGGCGTCGTGGGGCCAATATTTTCTGAACTTTTAATCGTCACGCAATTATATTAATTCCCTGGCGTCATTTTCGCACACCATCCCTAGGGATCCATGCAATGAGTTCAGAGGTCATCTGACAGGCTTGATATTTATGATGATAGAGTTATGAAACTTCCAGGAGCTTTCAAAGATATAATTTGAAATACCTTTCTTTCAATTTATCATAATCAACCGGAATTGTAGCCATTGATTTAATTAGATTTTGATATTTCTTGTCATCTTACAAGAGCAAACACACTCGTACAGTAGTTATAGTAGAGAGGAGGGGTAGGAAGTTGGTTACTTGATCTTCGAGATACATTCTTATCCAAACAACATCCATCTTCAGTCGATGTATTTTCCATCAAGTCTTCTATAAAAGCATTTTTTTTTTCAAATCCAGTCGATTAATTATCATGGAACTATGTTTCTTTAAATCGAATTGCTTCAAGGTCAACTCTTTTTGAATGATTTATAGAGAACGATTTCAAAATTATTCTGATCACAAACTATTAATCATGGCCAAATTTTGTCGTCAGATACGTAAACAATGCATCATTGTGATTATGCGAATGTATTTTTGTATTTTCATGAGTTATTAGATACTTGTCTTTTGCGATCAAAATCAGGCTTGAACCTTCAAAAGAGATTTTCGCAATACATTTGGAAAAAAGTGTACAAAAGTACATCACAGTAACTGTCCAAAAAGAAATGTCTGGAACATGCAATAATGCAATAAATGAATTTTACCGTAATTAAAAGTTGAATGACAACTAAATTGTGTCATTCGTTAGCGATTAAAATCTTCTTGCAATATAGCAATTTTCCTCTTCCTGCTACATTCTTTTATTATTTAAATTCCATTCAAGTTACTTTTTTATCGTCAGTTCTATTTACACCCATAGACAATAACATTTTTCATCCTGCTATGTAACTATCTTTACCTAAATTCTATCTTCCAGTATTGGCTCGGTTTTTTTTTTTTTTAAGGTTTGTTTACACCAGCTAACAATCAAAACCCTGCAGGCACTAATCCATATCTGTGGTCCTGTATATATTAACCCTAGTTGATCTGACAAACACCTAAACGGGCATCTCCTTTAAAGAATAAAAAAAAGGTGATATTTAATGACTACTGATTACGATCGTGTTATGTTTACTTATAAAATATATTCTCGCTTACTTCCCTTGGCACCTGGATTGTGCAACTGAAGAACAACCATGAAGGGAATACGGAATAAGAATGTACTGGATCCATATAAATTTTTAGGAGTAAAAAAAAATATTATTTCTGTCAAACTGTAGTACAAGTTGAGGGTTGGAGTTGACTGTTTTTTGTGGTTCTTCTTTTTTTCGCCGAAGCATAAAGAACAAAAAAAAATCCGTACCTAATTTAAAGAGGCAGTTCTTCACTAATAACATTTCGAATCCTAAAAATGTAAAATTGTCCTCTCCCCATATCATATAAGATCAGTGTTTTGCCATTCACTGAATCATGTAACTGTTCAACAGGCCCCTATATCTAGTATTGACGAGAAAAGTCCCTTAAAAGTTTGTGAACATATAATCTTTAGAATATATACCAGGCAAGTATCTTTTTATAAGCATCAATCTCGTACCAATTGAACAGATAGAACTTTTGAAACGCGCAGACTTAAGGTCAAGTCTCTTCAATTGAGAATTCTTTGCCGGATAATTACGATGATAGAATTTTCTATAATTACGTTAGCTTATGAAGGTATCATTTGAATTACCTTTCCTTGGTTATATAAAAAAAAAAACTACCGAAAATGTAGTGACAGGAAATTTAATTACGCGTTGGCAATTCTCGATTCTATATAAAAAGACGTATTTAAATCATAAATTCAAGGTAATTTCGAAATGGCGAGGGTGATGAACTGGTTTACTTGACTGATGAACTATGAAAATGACACTCTTGGTAAATGAATTAATTTTGTTCTAAGCTTTCAGCAAAGAAAGAGCAAATTTTTTCGCCAAGATCCTCTAAATTAATCAATAATTTAACAAATTTTCTCTGAATCAAATTTCTTTGAGGTCAACTTTAATTTTTTAAATATCGTCATCAAATTATCCCGATGACACACAATACATCGTGACGGAAATGATGTTTTCCATAAATCCTAAATGCTGCACCGTGGTGAGTACAAAAAAGATAATTTTCTTTGTTGTGACTATAATTTGTTCCCTTGCAATTATAACCAAAATTAAACTTTCAAAAATACTTCGAATCATTGCAATACGTTTAAAAGAACTTTGAAGAGTGCATGGAAGTAGCTTTCTGAAAGTAATCAATGTGGCATATGTATTCCAGCACTCGTCGGATGAAGTTCACTTAATTAAAAGTGGGAATTAATTTAGCCGAAATCGAACGTCGGATGACAGCAAATTGCTCTTGTGTTGCTTTCACGCATAGAAAGATATTCTTGTTCGTTTCACTTGACACTTGAATTGTACTACCGAAGAACAACAAAGGAGAAGGAAGGAAATGAAAGAAATAGAAATACAAAGTCGATATAAAATACGTTTAATAAAACAGTTTGAAATTAGGTTTTTCATGATTTTCTTGTTCATGGCGATGCGCCTCAGCGCCGATTGGACAAGTTGAATTTTGGAGACGTATGAGTGTAATGACAAGACATTTCAATAAAGAATGTCTGGCTCGATATTATTACGTTTATATTCGTAAAGTACGAAACAGAAAAGAAGAAAATGAAATACAAAGATCGTTTAGCACAGAATAAAAAGGAAATATAATTGAGAAATACTTTGACTTGAGCAACTTTGATAAACGCAGGTTTTAATGTAATACAGTCAAGGTATAGCTGTACAATTTATTGCAACTAAGTATGAGCACGGAGGAAACATTTCAAATTATAATAAGACCCACGATAGGGCAGTTTTGGAAAGTATGGAAAAAAAAGGAATGGATTAATCAAACTGTTTAATGAATATCTTTATTTTGTTCTCATCGACTTCTATAGATTGGTGTAATCAAGTCTCGCTAGAATCATAAAAAAATCGCATCTGAAGTTGTAGTGAAGGTTATGTTTTGGTAGACATTCAATGTCAACCGATCAATTGTTGAGAAGAGTTTGCATGTACACTTAATGCAATATATTGATAATAGATAGAAAAGCCAAATTAAGTTTATTCCGGCGTTTGTGTGAAATATCCACACCGATCTATTGTGTTTGATGTCGGTATGTCCCCTCTCTCTTTGCCTTTCCTCCTCTTTACCCCCACTTATCATGCAATTTAGACGTGTGCCTTTTAATTGATCTGCTATTATCTCCCAAATCAATCATGCATTCCATTGGATCGAGGGTGAGGGGATGCTTGATTGATTGTGAAGTATTGTTAGATCAATTAAGAGGCACACAGATAAATTGTATGATGAATACGTAGTGGTAGAGATTGATGGGGAACCAAAGTGAATATATCCAGGGATGTTGTTATAGATGAGGGGAGGGAGACATACAGACGGAGGTATTGATGCCTGCCTTGTGGCCTCAAGTAGTTGTTTATTTCTTACCTGAGTCTTTGAACAAGCTAATATTCTCTATGTGCACACCTCCGGTGATTGAAGACTTAAATATGAGGAATATGAGCGAATGATCTATTCTCAGCTTCAACTATTTACTTCAACAAGAGTTGTACATTTTCGTAGAATACAAGAAGCCATCAACCAAAGCTTTCAGTATGCAATGCTCTTCTATAGGAATTGAGCACTCCAGTGGATGAGGGATTACTGTGTAATTTGAATATAACGCTTAATTCAGCCTTACTGCCTGTCCAGTTGCATAGTCCAGAGGTAGGATATCGGCCTACGGGTCTGAAGTGAATGTTTTAATTCTGCTTTGTGGTACTGGATGGAATAACGGAAAGTCTATAGCCACACTAAAGTGATGTAATACATCGAAAAAGCTGTCTGTGGATGACACTATATATATATATATATATATATATATATATATATATATATATATATATATATATATATATATATATATATATATATATATATTGCCCGATTAGCTATTCTTTTGCTGTGAATAGAGCTTGCACAGCATTTGAATATTCGCTCTGATATTTTTTGTTTTTTTATTTTGCTGAAGTCATTTTTCGGGTAAGGGTTCAATTAACAACATAGATTAATGCTTGATTGGTTCCATATTCATTTATTTATTTATTTATTTATTCATTCGTTTATTTCAATTTGGACTTCTCAGAGGATAAAAGGCGAGAAAAAGTGACTTGTATATCTATCACATCATTTTCTTTAAATTTTGATTGGCCTCCAAAAGCCTATGCTACCAAAATACATTGTATTGACCGACTAACCAGAATTTTATCCTCAGATACTTAATACCTGCAAAGAAATTCATGGATATATTTGAACTTCCTTGAGATTATCTGTCCAGAAAAGCAAAACCTGGCATGCATTTCATCAGAAGAGTCCATCGTTCAAAATGGTAGAGTGATGCTATTTCTATCGGCAAAAGTTTTACCTTTAAGTGGAAAACGGACAGAGAGAGATAAAAAAAGCCCGACCGTTCATCATATCAGTAGATAATGAACCAAACCATACATAAGAAACAAACGCAAAGGCGCATAAAATCTATGGATGGCTTTATCTTATGTGTTCATCGACCGAATAATGACGCAATAATTGTTCAAAGAAAGTAATTCCGATTTCTCAAAACAATTTTAAATCTTTCTTTTGATCTCCCATCTTCGGTTGTCAGTTTCCACACACTTTGCCAAGAGTTTTTATATCATTATTTATATTCGTTCCCGCCAATCCTTAGCTTCAGGAAAACTTCTCTTGTAGAAACGGTCAACCGAAACTGCCACCATGGGTTTCTTCGGTTTTCAAGATGGTATGGCTAGTTATGTATTTATTGCACGTACAGGCAGGCCTGTAAAGCTAGAGGGCTGAAATTCCCAACATTTATTTCTTGTGTTTAGATAATTAAAATGTTTTCTGAAATATTCCCCTCTAATCAGTTTTAGTTGGGGCCAATTTGGAATGTAAGTTGATGCTAAATTGGCCTTTGTTTTTTGTCCGGCAACAATAACTCTTTTATATTTTTAGTGATCTCTACCAAACAAAATGCAAGAGAAATAACATTTTCTCAATTCTTCAATGGATCGACCCAAAAATAGCATGCTGCCAAGAGACATTTGTTGCGTGATGGTTTCTATTGAGTGACTAACCAGACTTGTTTATTTATCATTAACTTTCCCCAGCATTCTCCTCTGAATTCTGCACAGACTTTTCCTTTTCTTTCCGTTTTGTTTATATCTTTGAAGCAAAAATACAATTAGACCCTCCTTTGTAAAGTGTTCTCTTCTTCTGCAGTTCTTCAAGTTTTTACCGTCTTGTTTAGTTTTTCTCCGGCTTTTTGATCGGATTTATTTTGTTTTTGCTTTGTTTTTTTCCGATATTTTTCTATTTAATTTTACATTTCATTAAAAGACAATCCTAACTGTTTAAGCTGATTGGACAACAAGGATTTTGATGACAATTGAATTGCTTGTTGATTGAAGTTCTTCTAATTAGATTGTCTTTTCTTTCTCCTCTGATGGTCGTTCCAGACGATGGGAATCACGTGTCGTAAAATACAGCTCAAAATGCTTTGTAGACCTAACTTGGCGATTCATGTCTTTCGTAAACCAAGAAATTCATACCTTAGAATAAGGAATTTACTCCCGTATCCTAACATTCCACGAACCTCTAATAAACCAGCAAGTCCCTACCATAGAATAAGGGATGTTCTTTTAGATATAAAGTTCCTTGTTTACAAAAGATAGATAAAATCCTAGCATACACGAATAAATCCCTTATTTTGAGGTATAGATTCCTTGGTTTCCGAAAAGTACATTCAAAATTTGGGACACACTCTAGTAATTCCGTCTTGTATGTATCTTCTGTAAACCAGGAATAGTATACATTGATATTGGGAATTCACTCGAAAAATAAACACTATTTTTGTCTCCTTAAGTGTGATACTTGAGTTTTGTTCCCTAAGCAATTGAAGAATATATAGCCTGAAATTGAGCTATAAACAAAATCCAGCACGGCATAGCCAGAGAAACTGGTAGCCGTGAGAGAAACACAAGACGTCAAATACATTAAAAGTGAAAGTGTGGAGTGCTTTCGACTTGACACGTAAACCAAACAATCACCCTGTATACAGACCATATAAAAATGAACAGAATGGTAAAAAAAAATTAGAAAAAGATCAAGGAAGACCTGGATTGAATTTGTGTAGTGGACCCCCAGGGTCTTTGCCCCACGCATATGACTTCTAGCTTTTCTTTTTCTAAAACACCCTCAGTTGTATAGGTAGTTTGATCATGATAGTATAGTGCAGGGGTCGGCAAACTACGGCCGACGGGCCACCTCTGCCTGCCGACTGCATCAAACATCCGATGTTGCATATAAAAAGTTTTGTTTTTTCAATATCTACTTTTAGTTGGTCAACAATTGAATAATAATAATAATAATAATAATAATAATAATAATAATAATAATAATGATGATGATGATGATGATGATGATGATGTTGATGATGATGATGATGATTATGATGATGATGATGATGATGATAATAATAATACTACTACTACTAATAATAATAATAGTAATAATACTACTACTACTACTACTACTAATAATAATAATAGCAGCAGCCTCGGTTTTGCGATGGTTTCAAATCGATCAATGTTTTATAGCTTGAATTTTCTTTCCTCTATTCCCACTGTTCCTTTGATATAAACAAAATGAGAAGCACATTATTTGGACCCCAGGAAAGAATTCCATAATTCTCATTAATTGATTACTGATATTTTATGTAGATATAAACTCTTGTAGTGTAAAAAAAATATGTTTTCGTAGATTTTCAATTTCTGTGTCATTTTCCATTCGTTTTAGCCTGCGAGAAGAAATATTTCTAATCTAGGCTGCATCCATAAAGCTTCACCAGTCCCTCATATATTGTAATTGTTAGAATGTGTTGTAGCGTAGGTACTTTGTTGCAAACCAATTACCCAGTGTAGCTAATCAAGTCATCTCTTAGTCCCTAACATCAATTGCCTCGTGCAGAACTTTGTAGATTTCACAACGAAAAATGTTGCTTTCTATGTTTTCTTGATTAACAAAATATCCGGGCGTCCTGCTGATAGTTTTTCGTCTCAGAAACCATTTTATTTCCATTTTGATACCCTTTTCTACATTCACAATAGTTTTCTTTGTGTTGGCCATCGTTGTGAATGTGATATTGAATGTACGCAAAAGTTCCCAGCAAAGAAAAACAGTTTTCAATCGTCTATCCACAGTCCCAATAAGATAGTATATTCATTCTCTCAAACATCAGAGGTGGGTACTTCGGCATAACGTAACGAGGGTGGCTCCAAATGCTGAATTTCATCCATTTGATGTTTAAAACAGCGCATAGAAAAAATCAATTTTTTTTTCAAGTAGTAACAATGTAATTTTCATATTTATTCATGTTTTTTTCCAATATTTCCCTTATTCATTTCTGATTGGGTGCTCTTTTTTGGTTAATATCGAACGAATAAGTGTGTAAAACTTCATGATCGGGCTTGCCTTCCCTACATTGTGCTAGTACTTCTGTGGCCCATACTTTTAAAGCTGACTTGAGCTTTAACTATTCTGACTCGTTTTATAAATAGTAGCCATTATGAAAAAAAAGATAAATCATAGAGACTTTATATGTCAAATTGGACTTATTCAGAGTCAAAAACTCATTATATGCTAATAAAGAGGTTCCATTTCAAAGGCCTATGGCTCAAGAGATTGTATCTTTTTAGAACAAATCGGTTGTGCCTCGCATTGCAATTTTTTTCTCATCCTTCAAAAAAGAAGAGCTACAAGCTCAGATCAATTTCAGCAGCGAATGGTACATTAATTCATAAGTGTAGCCGAGACGAAGCTAACATTTTCCAGAAATACATTTTCTTTTCTGCTAAGCGCTATACTCATGAATTTGTAGGATTTTGTGTTGGGAGAAGAAGGTGAATACATCCTTAAGTACGCACTCTCATCATGAAAAAAACCTTTACTTTCAGCACAATCTCCTGTTTTGACAATGCACTTGATTCGATGATCAATATTGATCACATAATTTGGACATTTTGCACTTAGATTATCTGATCAGAATCAAGCTAATAAGAGTATGCCAAGCTATGAATATAAAGAACAGTCTCAGTGGACATACGTAGACACATTGGTGAATCCAAAGCTATTGATACAGAAACCGTCTAATCAACGCAGAAATTATTAATTTGTTTACACTATCTCTTTCATTGCAAATTATCTTGATTCAATTGCAAATCACATACATCGAACATTATGCAGTGAAAACTTTGATCCAAAATTCAACTTATAATTACATTTTAGTTTATAGACTGGGTGGCAATGAAGGAATATAACAGAAAAAAATGTATATTCAAATAGAGAAAAAATGTTGTCGAATCGGCAAGGGAGATAAATACGTAAATTGATGGAATAAGATTTTTTTTTATATCCTCTTTTATTCAGTTTTTCTTTTCTCTCGAGACGAAGCAGAATATATTCCGCTTTGGGTAAATAAATAACTGATTTATTCATATCTTATTCGAGAAAAAATTACTTCGATTTGGCAAGGTTTTGCTCTTTGGCATTGATTGCGTTGAGTATAGAAATATATAGACCTTCAACTCCTACCTTCATCAGCATATAAGCTTTCTTCTAGTCATAAAAATCGCTGTATAGTTGCTCCTAGCAAAGAATGAATAAATTATCCAATATTCAAGTTGTTTCATCTCAAACATTTCCAACGATGATCATTGAAACAACTGGAAGCAGAAAAAGCATATCTTCGGTTCGACCGGAGCCAAAAGGTTTTCGGGGCACAAGTTCCATGGAGGATATATCTTGGGTTTATTTAAAAAAAAAAAAAGAAGACATTTCCTCCCAAATGATAATTGAATAACCGTACCCACCAAAGGTGGAGAAGAGTTCTATTTTTTTTATATGTTTATATGTTCAGGTGTTCCTGGTCAAACCCTTTTTTGTACGGACTTCAAAATTGACATGTGAGCCCCATTAGACGCCCTCTGAAAGTTTTCATTTTATTTTAAGAAAAAAATGTTTTTAAACATTTTTGTTGTGGGGGAACTTAATTATGACGAGTTTATAATTAATCTAATCTTAGAATCTAAACGTTTCTTCACCGTATTTTAGATGTTTTCCAGTGTGGAATGTCACTAATATCATAAATAGTTATTTTGGCCCCATTTATTTTTGATGGATTTTTTTTACATGACTTCACATGTCGATGCTACAGTTGTGCAAGTATTAACTGTGATGGCAAGCGCAATTTTTTAAAAGAAGTAACATATTAAAAAGTGCATATCTGGGACTCAAAAAAGCAAAAGGAGTCTGTAAGGAAGTATAAATCAAGGGTTTATAAAAGAAAAATTGTAAAATGCAACTTTTTCCTGATAACCTCTTTCAAATATTTTTTTCTACACTGTGTTAAGCAATGTTACCGATGCTGATTTTGACTTGTGTCAATCAAAAGGTAGAATTTGAAATGAAATGCTTCATTCCATTGCAGTTTTATTTGGGGTGGGTAGATAACACATCATCTCTCGCTGAATGTGAACGATTGAAACTGTTGAAATTGTAAAATGATCGCACATACAAAATTGCAGGCATTACATCAACCAGGAAAATAGAAAGATTTTAATCTAATATAATGATCGAAGAGCAATCGGTGACATACCAGGCAATAATGAAATAATCGTTCCTTACTTTGAGAATCATCAACAATTTAAACCTTAGATTCATTTTACTTTTAAAAACATAGTTTAGTTTGACACAAGGCCAACGGAGAAAAGGGGGAGATGGTGCCAATCCTGCAAGTAGAAAAGGTTTGCCTGCCCTCAAATCAGCATCCAGAATCTTTGCTTCGATTCCGGCTTGAATATCTACTTCTGCCAGAGAGGCTCAAAAAATTGCAAATGGCATAAATGCATAAATATCTATTGCGCCTAACATATTTAGGGATCAGGCAAAATGGGTGATATAATCGTCGAGATTGGAAGAGACAGCCTTCTTAAAAAATCAACATCCCCAATTATTGCTTTTTTTTTTTTTGGCACAGGAGTCAAATGCAGAGCACTCAGAGACAATTACTTGGCCTTTTTCAATGTACATAAAACGCATGTTTTCATAATAGTGTAACTTCGCATTTTTGTAATAGTTCGCTGATGTTACAACCGACAAACGTGTGTTGTAAACAAAAGCAACAGTAATTGCCTGACATATAATTTTGATATTTAATAAGCACTTTGGGATGACCTTGTGCCAGACATAGCTGGCTCTAAATAAATCAGGAGTGTGGTCAGAATGAGATGCAATCTGTAAGAACTGTCCAAATATTTTTATTTGTTGTTGTACAAGAAATGGACATTATCTGTCTGTTTCCGTCTGGCTAGGGCTGAAAAAGAAAAACAAGTATTGACGTGTTTTTGGCAATTCTCCCGCTGGGAATAGGTGGGTGCCGGTAGCTTAATCGGGAAATCAGCCACACCAAATAAAAAGATAAAGACAGAAAATGGATGGTGATATAATTAATAGAGATGAAATGAACAGCAGCCAGTCTTCCTCATTTGGATTCCGAACTGTATTGATTATACACCGGGATTAATTATATCCATTCAGGAGTCGATTTTGAACAAAAGGAACATGAAGCGAATGAAGAAGGTAATATTTTATATCCATCCATTCAACCATAAACTCAAATATTAGCACTGGGAGCTCACACACACATACACACAACTATATATATATATATATATATATATATATATATATATATATATATATATATATATATATATATACATATATATATATATGATGAATGTATGCGCGATTTTCATTTGTTTTTTGTATTCTAAACTAATAGGTAAATGTATGTAACAGTGTGGAATAGTTGGCCATGTAATGCAGTATATATTATTTTACAATGAAATCAATACTGATCCCCATTTTAGTGTAAGCAATATTTCGTACAGGATTGTCAATTGGGGAGGGGGTCTTGGAAACTGTTTCAAGAATTGTGCTCCCCGAGGGGGGCTGTTGAGTTTATCCGTTTTACTAAAATTCTATCATTGTATTAAATGAAATTACAATAAAATACAAAATATTAATTGTCAGTTCAGTGGTATTGACGGACGGGACCTCAGTTGCCGACTAGTTTTAATTTCTTATTCTAGAATTCCTCGAAATAAATTACGACGTATGATTTAAATATGAACCACATTAAATTAGAATCGAATTATGCAATGCATGCATAAACACACACACACACACACACATACACATATACACACACATATATATACTTATATACAAACAAAATAGTCACACATATATGCAATGAAATATTTGGGTACATTTAGATATATTTGCATATTTAAAAGTGTGGGTAAATATATATGAGTATATAAGTAAGGATATTTGTGTCATATGTATATGTTGTTTAAGTTGAATGTGCATGCATACATAAGCACCCTGAGATTCACTCATGTATCAAAGGGTGCAAAAATTCCAAACTCTAAAACCAGTGAATCTTATACATACCTGTCTGTTATGTATACCTAATTATCCATAGTTCAAGAAACACAAGCTTTACATCAATAAAAAAGTTTTGATACATTTTAATATCAATTTTTCCTGTTTTTTTTTACAGCTCAAATGTTGTCATAAGATTTACCATCATTTTACTTTTTTTAACATTTTCAAAATTTATTTTGATAACTTACTAATCTAGCTGCGTCTTCTAAACGCTTACTAGGATATCATTTCCACTAGCACGTTTATCAGATCTTTTCCTCGGTGTTAAATATTTGGTGTCATTGTCAAATACCCGTTTTTTACCAATAATGTTCCGAGGAATGGAAATCGCTGTAGCAATATAGTATCTGAAAGAGAGAGAAACAATCATGGGAATTGCTTGGAGCGAACATCTCTGACACTTAAGCAAATCTTCTACTCGCAGACACCCAAAAGCCAATTCAATTCCACTTTATTTTAATATCTCACCTTTTATCTTTTCTGGACGGCCGAGTTCAGCCATCTGCCTCTAGGGAATTTATTTTTTGTTTAACCCCTACTCTTTTTGTGAACCCATACTCTTTTGTGGACCACTACCCCGCTTCTCCTTCCCTCATTCTTCGTGGTGTTTGTGTTGCAATTCGATTCTCAGGACGTCTCCTCTACCCCATCTCTTTCAATGTGAAATTATTATCTTCGACGGGTGACATTCAGAAGTGTGTAGAGACGTTTCTTATTATAATATAGATTGATCTATCCCAGTGCTCCCTTAAATGGTACATAATTGACCCAGGAGAGAAATTAAATCATTTATGGGTGTGTGAATGGGACCTGGGCAGCGAAAGGAGGATGAATCACTTAATTCACTTAGATATTTATTCTCTACTCAAAAAGTAAATTTGTGATAAACATACACAATAAAAAGATTGTTTCCAAGAATATAATGCTGAGTTCAAAGGGTATTGTTTGGGAAATTTATGTAAAGTGGAAAAATTAAAATAAGCTTCCTGAGTTAACTTTTTTGCACTTCTAGTTTTCTTGAAATATTTTTTCGATGCTAAAAACTTGAATAAAACTGCCGAGTAACGAGTTAATTGATCTTTTCCGGCTTATGCCCTACCTATGTTACAATATGAATTATGTATAAAAAAATGTATCCAGGGATGAAAATGATCAAAAACATAAAGAATTTTTGTTGGAGTGAATGAAATTCTGAGATAAATACTTGAGGATGATTATCATCGTTGTCACCATGTTGCAGAATATTGACTTTCCTGAAGATTCGATAGATTCCCTCGTCATGAAGGCCGTGGGCTGATAATTTATAAAGTTTACTTCGTCGAAACATCTAATTTTCTGTTGGCTACAATTCCACGTACGATCTTGTGGTGTCTGCGTTGTGAGATAATGTCTGAACGTCGTCTCATATTTCTGCAACACGACCAGTCAATTGATATTTGAGTTTTCTCATAGATCCTAAGATATCTCATTGACCCCTGTTTTTCTTTTTTTTTTTTTTTTGTTTGTTTTCTGATATACTGTTTCGTGATCCGTTCATGTGATGTTAAAATCTGTCCTCTCCTGTGCACGTTGCATGGTTTTCTATTTGAGGGCTAATCTTTTGAATAGGTATCATATTTCAGTTCCATCGTAGGAAACCAATTTGCAACCACTTAGCTGCTTGAACCAGAGGAGAAAAACAACGACACCAACATCGACGGGCTCAACAATAAAATAACTGCCTCTCTAAGTGAAGTTGCCAATATGTTTAGGCCAAAGAGCAGAGAAACGATCAGTAAACTTGAGGGTAATGACACCGAAATAGTTCAAGACATACTGATCTGGCCACCCCTTCGAAACAGACCTACTGAACTATCAGTCATACTTAACTGGATTACCGGGCCTCCTTGGCGTTAATAAAAAGCCGGTCTTTCGTTGAGATTCGTGTGTTACTAACACAGACAAAAACGCTTTGAAAAGAAAACCATCAAATCGTACGATGGACACATATTTTCTATAAATCTCTGTTATTACTCTGCTTGTATGAACTAAAACCTTACCCTATAATCTTCTGTCATTAAAAGTGTGCCGGTCAAAAATTTGAGTCGCCCATCTATGTCATCAATATAATCGTTCCTGACTTTTATTGTGAAACCGTGTTCATCTAACATTTATTTTTAGACCCTGCAACGTTTTATTTGACTGCTATAACCCCGGAATAATCGATTAATTTAATCATTCAGAAGTTCTCCTTTCTTTACAGAGATTCTTGACATATTCCTTTTTCTTTTTTTAGAAAATAAGAAAGGTTTTTTTTATTCAACGCAAGGAAAGAGAGGACAAACTTGGCATTTTTCTTCCTGACGACATCAATGCAGCATTACATCTTTTTGGTTTAAAACTTATTCATTTTGATAGTGGAAGCTAAACTATAATTCATTTTGTTCATCGTTCAGAAAAATTAGAACTTTTAAACCAGTGCTAAGACAGTGATACTCTGCTTGGCCTCAATTTGCTATAGTGTTGGCCTTCGAATATTTTAGTAATGATTTTAATGATGTTTGATTTCTTAATTGAATAATGGTAAATAACAGCATCATAGTGAAATTTCTATTTCGAAGATTTCCTTTCATTATCATCAGCTTTTTAGCGTTCGCTGTTAGAAATAGTCTTTTCTAAATACCGCCAGATTTCTCTATTATGGGCGATGTGGAAGAAATACATTATGATTTTGTCTAATTTGTCACGGTATTCTATTTTCTGTCGACCATAATTTAGCGTACGATCTCTGATCTACATTCTAATTTGTGGTTGTCTTGCATTCTCCCATCATGACCAGCCCATTGCCATTTGTGTTTTCTAATGTTTTCTGAAATAGTTGAGCAGCTACCGGATGTGCAGCTCTAATCCTGGTTCAATGACGACGTCGTGTACCTTGAAATGATTCCTGTCTTGATTCTCATCAATGCTATGATATGATGTTTTGTTTAGTACTGCGTTTTAGGAACATACTGTATAGTAAATTTTAAAAAATGCAGTAAGGCGAATCTGGGTGTGAAGTAGATGAGTGATGAAGTGCCAATGCTGTTTCCACGTTGTCTCAGAGACTGTAATTTTGGTTAATTCACGTAGTCCTACTCTGAGTAATGATACTGCTGCTGCTGAAATTAGGGTGAATTATATTACATAATAATGGAGTTAAGTTAAGTACAAGTACGCGAAGTCTATAACGTCGGGATAAAGATTAACCTACCAGGAACGTCAACTTATGTAAGTCTTGGCAGATATTTCTAAGCTATTTCCTGAGAAGGAAATCGGTTTTGTATACCATCGAACACAGTATGTATATATGGCTATGAGTGTATATGTATGCTTGTGTGTATTTGAGTGCATATATATATATATATATATATATATATATATATATATATATATATATATATATATATATATATAATCTTCATCGCTGTACCAACATAAATTTATATGTGCATGAAGATATAAAGTCGTATAAATATGTGTGTAACAATACCAAAACATTTCTTAACCCATTAACTCTGACAGTAGTATCTCGGTAGCAGTGTTCTAATCGTGGCAGTAACTTTGTTCTCACAGGGTGGTAAGAAAAAAAGCTGATCCATTTTTCCTTTGTAAACAATATGATTGGAAACAATGGACCTTTCTATTTGAGGTTACAGAGAAACAAGCAGGAAAAGTCGTCTGCAAATTCAAGTGGCAAGGCCAATCGGGTAATTGACGGAAATATCTGCCATTCGCTGTTCAGACATTTCTGTCATCTGCAGTTGGGGGGTTAAAAAAATCGATGCATTTGGATGATTCAGTAGATAGCCAACAAATCTTAAGCAAAGCGTTGTATCTGGGCATTTAACCCAACACAGATTTTAGGTCGTTATTCACAAACACGATTCGACAAGTAAGTGGAGGCCTTCCGTTTATTCAAGTCTCTTAAGTGGAATAAAACTCTGACTATAATTGCATCAGTGCATGCACATAATTTGTTGAGCGTAAGGATTAATGATTGAACGATTGGTTTAAGGCCAGATTCGAGTGAGTCAAATACGCATTGATCTGTCCGTTTGCCAAATCCCAGCAGCATATCTGAGTTGCTTCGTCAGAGTCCAGGCAGAGCGTGAACACATCTTCCGAAGAAAATCGCCGGGACGTGATAACCTATTAGTTTGCCTCTGCAGTACATTTAACGCCTGTTCAGCAATCTGAATTATTTTGAATGTTAGGTAAAGAGAATCGAGATATTAGCACTGAGCGGAAAGAGAAAAAGCCTGGGTTCAAGGTTTCTAGAACCTCCTGTCTCCATGCAAGGAACAGTGGATAGAAGTGCATCTATAATTTGATCTCGTTTCCTTGAAATCGTGGGATCAAATGCACAGCGAAACAGTGGAATCAGAAAAATTATGGGTTCAGATATCCATAAGCGGTTTATTGGCCAGATTGTCGTTTTCAAAATTGTATTTAAGCATGTGCATATATATATATATATATATATATATATATATATATATATATATATATATATATATATATATATATATATATAATCGATTGTTACAGAGAGTGAAGCAAACAACAAATTGGAGTGTGCGTTAGACGAAAAGATTTAGTCGTATTCCAGATTAGTTTCTACTCTCTATTTTGCATTTCTGAACTCAAATGACATAATCAGCAGATGTTACGATACGATGAAAACTTTTAGATTGAGTATTTCATTTTATTCTGAATTATTTTATTCTTAAAAAGCGATTTCTTCGTTAAAAACACTTTTGTGTGCGTAGATGTGAATTATGCTAAGATAATTGGATCAGGAAAAGATGAGTTCCATTAGAATCTTTTTCAGGAACCAAAAGGACGATGGAAACATCTTGAGTAGATTTACGGGTAAGATGAAGCGTGGCCGCTTAGAACCTCTGCAGATGTATAGCCAGTCACAGCCACTAGATGAAAATACACCAGGATAAAGGAATTGAAAAGGGTTTTATGAAAAAGGAGACGGTGTTGAAGATTCTAAAGGTGGTAGTTAGAAACATAGACTGTATGTTTAGTTGCTTGAGAAATGAAACAAGAGGAAAAGTGAAGAGAAGAAAATAGATGGTCATTTAGTTCCGGTATTAGATAAAAAAAGAGGGTAAGTTGATTTGATAAAAGTGATATCGATAGGGAAAGGAACACTGCCTTTAGAAAGGGGATCAAAGGTTAGTCAACAAGGTAGCTGAGTAGCAGACCAGACGAGAAAGAAAGTAGGACAGTCTACGTGCCACCGGTCCCTGGCTGTTGACTGTAGCGGGAGAGTTTAATACCCCCCTTCTCACACTCTCTCTCTCTCTCTCTCTCTCTCCGAGTGATGATCTTGTTTGGTCTTCGAGCAAAGACTATCGACATGTTTTCGGTCGGCCGAACAAAACAAAGGTTCGATTTCGAATCCCCTCATGCGTTTCCCCCACTGCCGTAGCTGCAGTGAACAGGCATGTAAAAAAAAAGGCATTATCTTTCACATATTTACCATAATGACACTGAGAATGAGCCTCAGATAGAAATCATAATGAGGGAGGTGTCATTATTCCAAATGTTTGTTTGTTTCAAACAAATATTCGTAAAATACACTTCTCCAAAACATGAGTTTCTCTTACTAATGTCTGCAAATCGTTCAGGTATCAAATTCAAATGTATACTATCAAGATTTAGATTAAACAGAGTGAATAGTAGGAAGAAATCTATCCCTTGGCCTTTACTTATACCAGGTAAAAATTGTTCACATACCGTCGATACAGATATCATATTTTCAGCTTATAATACAGATATCTAACTGAAAAAATTATCACTCATAACAAAAAATATTGTATCATCACACGTTTTTGCATTTGTTTTTATCCAATAACATCTCTCTTCTACGTCATTTGGAAGAAAATATTCATTAAATTCAGTTAATTCAATCTAATTTGTTTGAAGTGTTTTTTTGTGGAACCAAAATATCCAGCTATTGAAGAAAATGTTTTGTCATATATCTGATAGTTATTTCCCATGAAGTCAAGAAAGTTGAGTTAGTATACAGTAAGTGTGGTTATCCAATGTTTTTTCCCCCGGGGGTAAGATGCAAATGTAACATTGCATCGAATGAGTTGGTGTTACGAGATATTGCGTACACAAACTGGATGTGAACGTTGTGGAGTTGAAAGAGTTTCATTAAGTGTTAGTCCTCTGAATATACATTAGTATAAAGTATATATTATTAGACTTTGGGAAAAATTTCTTTGTCCAAAATGCTGAGTATTTAAACTTCAGAACCGGCAACGTCAATAAAACATAGAATAAATCAAACTTCTTTACAACTGTTCGAATAAGTATTTTATGATTTTCCTTTTTCACCTTTATTTAAAAGCACTAATCATTATTTTTGCCTTTTGCGAAACCAGTCGAATCATTTGTCAATAACATTGATAAAATGTAAATGCGTTCGGACTATATCGATTTTCCGTTCTACGATTTTAGTCAGGACTAGAAAATTCGACATCAAAGAAATTATTTCTTTGAATTGATAGAAATTAAGCTACATTTCAAATTAACCGCTAAACTATTTTTATAACTACAGCTCTTGTTGGTCACTCAACAGAAACGATCATAAGCCCAATGTCTTTTGGCAGCGAGTCTTGTTAGGGTGATCAATGAAAAGCTACAAGATTTACTTTTTTTAAGCCGTGATCGCTACAAAAGTCTGATTTCTTTAAACCAGCGTGAAAGCTGCCTGGCACCAACCAGAGGACCAATGCAGCACAAACAACCTCAGAAAATACCCACCTCAATTGAATACCCATTTTTAGGGGCAATTCTTAGGAAGCAAATTGGACGTTTTCTAGACTTAATTAGAATCAAGCTTTCAGCTCGATCTATCCAGTCCGTACGACAGAAGTTGCTTGAAAACGGGAAAAAAAGAACTATACGGACAGCTTTAGTTGATGGTTTCTAATTAGATTTGGCACTGCCTTCAGTCGATAAGCGAAGAAGAATAATGATCTGAATCTCAACGGTTTACAGAAATTAAATATCATTTCGTACATAACAGAATATGGAATGAAGTACAGAATAATAACAAGTGTATTTTGTTCTTTATTAAGAGGACATTTTTTGTTGCACCGAACCTCCACGTAAGATTATCAACCAACCTCTCGCATTCAACCAACCTTTCCCATTCGAAATCCTGGATCTTTTTATCTGGTTACAAATGCCGGTAACTGATGGTGTGAAAAATGCACCCTTCCTAGCAGGTGTATCTTCCAGCATGTAGGGTGCCGAAACAGTGATCTGTTTGAAATGGTCAACCAAAATTATCACCCGAATTGTCCACATGAATTTCATCGGTTTTCAAGTGAATCTGTTCGTTTTGATGATTATGTGCACATCAAAAGTACAGCCTGTCTTGATGGAGCAAAATTTGAATAATTATTCCTCATATATATATATATATATATATATATATATATATATATATATATATATATATATATATATATATATATATATATGTATGTATGTATTGAAGTAAATAAATAGTTTTTTGTTGGTGGGGTTCAATTTGAAACGTACGTTCATGCTAAATTAATCCCCTGGTTTGTAACCAGCAGCATTTGCACTTGATTTTTAAAAGAAAAATGGGGGTTTTCATTGATCATTTCCTATAATCTATTATAAGAAAGTGAACTTGATCATTGATTACCCTTTTTCCAAATTTATCAATTGATCAGCCCAAGACATCATGCTATCAAGTTGTTGGGAACGTAACGGTTTTCAATTGAGTGGTGAACCATACTTGTATCAATATCAAGATTAGTCCTTTCTGCACACAGAGGTTGTGTGGGGAGATAAGATTGTGTTGTTCCTATTTTAGCATTAGGGAGTGCCTTTGTTCCTCGCTGCCATAGAAATCAGCTTTCAGAAGTCTTGTTTTTTCCCCTTGGCTTGAACACCGATAATCGTTATGGCCATTCCATCCATGCAGCAGATCTGTTCTATATTTCAAAGATATTGAACGGGATATTTACTAGTAGGAAAAACAAAGCTGACAAAGTTACCAATTTACTAGTTGTTTTGAGTTCATTTCTCGTGAAGATCATTGGTTCTAATCTTGTGGTTGATATCATAGACTTACGCAATAAACCTACCACATGAACAAACTGACCCCCGAAGAAAATTGCCTACCATCGACAATCTCAATTCAATAAATCAAATAATCGAAAGAGCACCGAAACATACAATGTCAGCAGCTGAAGCAATTTTTGCCTTGAATTTTTGGAATGGCTTCTACTCAATGGAAATCCCCGAAATAATTGATCCAATAGTATATCACTGTGTAGAACCTGTATATGTTAATTCACTGCAATATCCACCGACATAGCAATTCCTTCATCAGGTTAAGACTTTGGGTCCTTTCAACTCGAAGTTAGAGTGAGACAATCTGCTAACCGCTCATCCAAACTCTAAACAGTCTGCATTGAGGTGATCCTCCGAAACCTAAACTAGGGACTCAAGGGAACCAGAATAGAGAGCAAATACATAAGTACTTCAGATTTGCTGACAACGTCTTCCTCCTTTTTAAGAACCATCACAATCTCAAAATGATATTAGACGAACTGAATGAAGAAAATAAGGAAGTTAATCTCCACATGAACTTCAGCAAAACAAATGTCATATACGACAGACAGTGGGAGACAGACATAACGATCAAAATTGGAAACGCAGATCTGGAGAAAGTAGATCACCACATCTACCTAGGACAATAAATCTCCATGAAATCCTCAAAAGAATTTTTTTAAAAACAATCGAATTATGGCATTAAGTTAAGCTTTCAGTAGAACAAACCTGACTTTCAAGAACAAAAAATATCACTTGTTCAAGAATGAGGGGAATGCAACCATTGTATCCTACTGATAGTCACCTATGGAGCTGTATCATGGAATCTAAGCAGACGATGGACCATCAAAATGAGAACCATGCAACATGTGCATGAGAAAATCATGCTCACCTTCGCATAGAGATATCATAAGACAGCACAGTATATTAGACAAAAACACGGGAGTCCGAGATAGAGAAAAAATCAAGATCTGCAAAGGCAATGGGCTGGACATGTTGCAAGAATGTCTGACAACCGTTGGACATCATAAGTCAAGACGTGGATCCCCAGACATCATATGTGGAATTCTGACGGACAGAAAGTAAGATGGCATGACAAGCTAGATGAATTGAGAAAGTATGGGGTCTGCTGTGCCTGTAATCGAGAGTTCTGGTGAATCATAGGAAAGGTCTATGTCTAAGAATATGTATATATATATATATATATATATATAGACACACACACACACACACACATATATATATATATATGTGTGTGTGTGGGTGTGTGTGTGTGTGTGTGTATCACAAACTTATAAATGGAACTTGCCGATTTTTTACAGAATATGTTGTGCTTTCTGCATTTTCTTTAGAGAAAGTATAGTTATGCTCTTATTTTTAAGATTTGCCTCTCACATATTCATGCACCTGTAAAACTAGGCCTTTGCATCTGCATTCACGTTGTTAATTACACCGATGCTGTCTCCTAGCACATCCGACACAGTTCTCCTGCGATATTTTTTGGCGTCCACTGCACATTACCATCTCTTTCTACTTTTAGAAACTCTTCCAAGGAATGCATCTTTTCTTCTGCATTGATCATTGTTTACTGGCCACAATAGAAAGGGGGCAATTAGGAATAATTAAGAAGACACGAGAGAACCTGGCGGGCGTCGAAGTTTCAATAGACTTCGTTTGCCTGTTAAGTGATGAGAAACTTTCAATGTCGCTGATGAATGACTATTGAATAAAACTCCCTGTAGATAAAATGAGCTGAGTCTTTAAAGGGCTGGGGAATTGGAAGTCATCTTAAATCACTATTCTACGCGGTTTAGAGGGTTCAATTCGACTCTTGTCTTGTCTAATCAATGTTGAACTCTAGCCCATTGCATTTCGCTATGAGGACCCTCGTTTGACGAATGATGACAAAGTGTACTGACTCCAAACTGAATATTTCAACTCTACGACCGACGCCTAAGGCATCTTAATTTTCATATTCATCTAATACATGGATTTTGTTCAATACAGCCTGATTGTAATGTTTTTCTCATATTACCGAGTCGTGTAGCTAGTGAGAGCAGGGAATTATTCTTTCAATTAGCACGTAGCTCTGTTTTTGATTTTGCCTGAAGCTCTAGAATGAAGTATCGTGCATTTTCATTTAGATTATGCTGATAAACACCTTTATTCTTTTGTTTTGATAGCTATTTTCCAGCAGCAGTACTCTTCAGTGTGAGCTTGAGTATAGTCTTTAATCTTCATATCAGCTGCTACTTTGATCAAACGAATCGTGCTGACTGCTATCTTCAGTTTTATTGAGTTGAACTCTTAAATTTCATCGGTTCATACTCTATAAACATTGATACGATAAGAAGCAAACTACAATTTGAAATCTTTACCAAAAGCCATATTCAATCGAATGAGTCTTGAGAATGACATTGTCCAAATAAATGTATATGATAACGAGGCAGTTGAACCTCCCTAGCCACCAAAGGGGGCTATCCCATTTTATAAGTGTGCTTCCCATTTGTCTACAAACTTGAACATTAGTTTCGATACTGCACTTAACCCTCTCTAAGATGGTTTTATTTTTATCTTTATTGATTTTTGGCAACATTATGCTGACAAATTTATTAATCGTATCTAAATCTGTAGAATCTGAATCTTTCTAGATGTTTTTTCTTTTATTTTTATTCCAGATTTTTTCCATTGGAAACATTAATAATGTCATACACAGAATTTTTTCTGACCATGTTTATTCTTGATGGCATTTTTTTTTACATAACTTCAGATTTTAACACTACTGTTGTTCGATAATTAACCTTGATAAACCTTTATTTTTAGAATTGATACGGTATCCTCAAACATTATCATTATCAATGTCAATATCAATGATTTTTTCTAATATTGTTTTCGACGTTAACTGTTGAATTTATTCGCCTTTTGGCTGGATGAGTAAACTGCAATGAAAAGTAGCCAAAATTAAGATCAAAGATGACATTGCTGGTCAAATATTAATTATAATGATTGACATTACCCCATGAGATGATTAATGAAAATTCATTTGCTACCACTAATACTAATAATGTTAAAGCAAAAAGAAATTTGGTTCTTGTAGCTCAGTCAGTGAAACCAGCTCGCTCTGTTGGCCAGGCTCCTCTGGAAAACAAGGGCCCTGGGTTTGAGTCTTGAGGAGAGAATAGTCTTTAATTTCAATCTGTGCTGTTCAACTCAGGCGGAAAACTGACAGTCTTGATGAATAAGAATTAAAGGCAACTAAAATAAAGAGGAAAAAATATCAACAACAACAGCAAAAACAACAATAATAATAATAACAAAAACAACAATGCATATCTCAGATATCAAGAGAGATGGAGTATCACAGAGAAAAGCATCATACATGAACTGACCACGTCTAAGACAATGGGACAAATGATAGATAAGACAAAAAGGTATCCCTGTGGCAGTGGAAGTGGTACACCTGAAGAAAATAGCCAGAGAGCAAGACTAAAGAGATACAGGCAAGGGATTATGACGATGTACGAAGCCTTACACCCCAGAGATGACACGAATAGACTTTACGTTAAGAGGAAAGAAGGTAATAGAGGGCTCATCAACTGAGAGGACAGTGTCAAGAGGGCTAAAGCGGGTCTACAAAGTTTTGTTCAAGCGAACAACAAAGACATTATAAAGAGTGCCTGAAGCAGTGCAACGATCAATAAAAAAAAGTAGAAAACAATGGGGCAGCACAGCAAACAAGGAGAGAAAAATGGGAACAGAAAAAAAACATAGAGAATGTGAAAGACATACAGGATGTTGCTGACGAAAAATCATGAACATGGCTACAAAAAAGAAACCTAAAGAGAGGAATGGAATTGCTCATCTGGGCAGCTAAAACAAATGCATTAAAACCAACTCTATCAAAACAGAAATTGACAGAACAAAGACAAACAGCAATCGTTGCCTATGTTAGGAAAAGGATGAGACCATAAACCATTTTACTGGAGAGTGTAGTCAACTAGCCCAGAAGGAGTATGAACACAGACACGATAGAGTAGCAAGTGATACAATGGGAACTGAGCAATAGAATTGGATTTAACCATGCAGAAATGCAGTAACAGCACAAACCAGATACAGCCCGGGAAAATGAAAACTACTTTGGGACTTTGACGTCCAAACTGACCACCACATCTGAGCAAGAAGACCAGATCAAGTGATCGTAGATGAGTGGAGGAGAACCTACCAAATAATAGACGTGGTTGTGCCTGCGAACTATAGAGTAAATCGGAAAATGATTGAAAAACTGGAAAATTATCAGGACCTGGCAAAAGAACTAAGTAATGTGTGGAACATGAAAGTCAGATAGTACCAGTAATAATAAATGCACTTGGAACCATATCAAAGACACGTAAGGTGAGATCGGAGGTTCTTGGGGTGAAAGGGAGGATGGAGACAGTGCAGATTGTAGCACTGCTAGGATCTGTACGAATACTGGGAAAAGTGCTAGAAATATTAGACATACGACCCAAGTTGCTAGCAGTTGCCTAACTGAGTAAGAGGGAGGAAAAAGAAAAGAAACACAAATGGTGGTGGAGGTACGAGCCACAGCACTGCTGTGATAGTTGAGGGATTGATGAGATAACTGGAAGGCTAGATACCTAAAGAGACTTGCTGTCACTCTGTCTTCAGCAATAACCACCGAGCGAATGGTGAGAAACTGCAGGCCACAGCGCTGGTTTGGTGAGTTGGAGATTTGAGGAGACTTGCTGTCACTAATTCTCCGGAGGGAACTACCAGGCAACTAGTGTGAAACTGCAAATGATAGTTATAATAATTATTATGACAACAATAAAAAGAACGATGAGAAGTCGTTTTTTGACTCGATCAAAACTGTCAACGACCTTCAGCATTGCACGTTGGGGATGATCAAGTAAAGAATATAAAAAATGGGGATTAATGAATTATTTGCTTTTCTATTAATATCTCGAGCAGTGATTTAAAAAATCTTTTTTTATAATTCAGCATGAATACTGTCAAAAATAAATAAAGGGATCAGTTTGACATAATCCTTTTGTAAATAAACTCGAATAGAAAACAAACTACTCAAGGAGGGAATTTAGAAATCCAAACAAAAAAAAGTTTTTTAGACATATTGAGTGAAATTTAAAATTTTGAGACTTCTAGCTCTATTGACACAGATTGTAAGCATGGGACATACATAACCATCCAGACTAATCTGGAAACTTGAAAAAACACGTTGACAGTCTTTGTTGACGGTTTCTGATAATTATAAATCATGAAAATAATCTGAATAATTCAAACAATGATGATTTGAAACGGTTGACTAAAATCTAGATTGCATTAACAAGGACCTTTGGATGTAGAGTACGTCAGTAAAATCAGTCAATTGATAATTGCATTTCTTTCCATTTACACAGCGATGGCAGCTTTTCAGACCATCAAGTGTTTGCTCAAGCTTTTCTCCTTATTTTGCCTAATGGGTAAAGTCTGACTTTTTCACAGTTTATTGACTCAGGCCTCAATAAAACATTCCTAACAAACACTGTCAGTCTTCTAATTCCTCGGCTGTCATTTAAAATTCTGCTAGGCGCTTCTGTAAAAATATTTGCCACCAAACTGTCCGCCAGTCGTTCGAGCTTTGTAATAATGTTTTTGTTGATGTTGGTTTTGAAAGAAACTGTCCGTAAAATCCCGAGGTAGATGAGCCCTTTCCGATAGTTTAAATTTGTTTTTGCAACGTATTTTGTTTGTATAAGTGTGTCAACCATAATAGTGCTCTGAGGGCTTGACTAATTGCTTCTAAAAAGTTGAACGAGTAAATAGTGACTCAACCAACAACGAAGCCAAGAGGAGATGTCGATTATTTGATTCAAACATTTTCAATTTGCAATTTCCCCCTATTTAACCTCCCGGAAAACTTTCCAATTTTTACAAGTAGCAGACTGACACTAATATTTCAATATCTACTCTCTTCTTTTCTGTGAAGCTTGCAACGGCTCAACTCTGACATGGCAGGAAATAAATGTTTACCATTACGTTTCGAGTTTGGTGCGAGGGCGAGATTATATAGAGTAGTGGCTGCAGTTAGTTTGAATTTACGGCCAAGAAAATTGTTTTGGGTTCAAAGGTTATGTTCAGAATTAGATTTGGGGTTTCGCAAGAGATATAGTCTGAGATTCAGGGTTGAGGTTACAGTTTACAGTTAAAAGTTAGAGCTAGGGGCCGGGTGAGAGGGTAGGGATATTGTTTATGGTAAAGGTTGGATGTTGAGGTTATAGCGGTTAGGGCTGTTGCTAGTCTTGAAAAAATGCTACAACCCAAGGTTGATCATTCGTTTCCAGTATTTGAAAATAGTTTAGCTTGCTTGTTTGACAGTTTTTTGGCCAATAGTTGAACTGCCAGCAAGCGTTGTCAAATTACTTCGAAAGCATTGAACAGATAAATATTCACTGAACAGACGACAAAGCCAAGAGGATGCTTAGATTATTTTATGTGAACAAATGCAATTCGATCCTATTCAAACTTTTGATACCAACTTCAATTTCTTTTCTCAGTAGACTGAAAAAAATTCAATATTTGCAAGATCCTTTTGTCCTCATGACCATCCCCAAAATTAACGACCCCAAATTTGCAAGATCACTTTATCACAAGCGTTGCATCGTCAATATCCCCTAATCTTGTCTCATCTTCTGCCGGAGACAATTCAACAAATGACTTGTTACGAGTTGCGCTGTCTGGTTTTGCAATCTTTGACTCCATAAGTGAATATCAGATAATGAATTAGTTGTAGACCTTTGTTTCAAAAATTAATGGGATAATTTTCTTCTTGAATGTTGACCCTGCTCTTCTTGAAGCTTGCTAACATGATAATTCTCTGTTATTCTCTAATTAGATAAGCTCTTGACTGGCAATGATTTGATTCTAGGACTACTCTTAAGCTCAGAGTGAGAGTGGCAGTTATTTTTGGTTTAAGGACCAGGAATTGTATATGGGTTATTGCTTAGGTTAATGTTAAATCTGGGGTTTGAGTGAGAATTATAGATTGAAGTTTTCAGCTATTGTTTGGATTGTGGTTTGGACTGAGCTTACAGTTCAAAGAGGTCAGGACTGATGTTTTGGATTCCGGATGAAGTCAGGGTCAAGTGTTGGGGATGGTCATGGTTTTGAATTGGACTCACTGTGGATTTCTGAAATAGATTTTTAGATGATTTATTATGGTTTTTGTTTGTTTGTTTTTGCCATTTTCCTGTCCAAATCTTGAGTTTACTTTGTTAATCTACAGCTACAGAACGACAAAAACAATCTTCACTAAATTTAGATGAGTAACAATGAATATTTTCTTTTCTTAATTTGAATTCAAGACCTACTGATTGATATGTGTGTCTCCTTCCAACTGAACTAGAATTACGCAAAAATTTATTCTGTTTTTATTACTAAATGAATTCTTACTGAGGAATATATTTTCATAATTATATTAGAATAGAAAAGTTGCATTAATCATTAGTTTGAATAGACGTAGGAGTTGAGTTTGACATTGAAGCGGCCCGGCTTGTTTTTTTTTGGGGGGGGGAGGCGGTTGTTACTTTGATTCTGGGTTCTTTTGCTGCCAGCATGGCTTGACAAATTACTTCTAAAATGTTGAACGAGTAGATATTCACTGAACCACTGACACGGCAAATAGGGAGAATTATTCGATTTAAACATTTACAACTCGTTATTTCCCCCCAATTGAACTTCAGAGACCGATTCCCAATTTTCACAAGTAGCAGACCGAAACAAATATATCAACATTTAGAATGTCTCTCTGTTTGCGATGCTTGCAACAGAGAAAGAAAAAAAAAACATTTTAATGACAGGAAATAAATGTTCAAGCGTTGCGTCTAACGTTCTGGACTGGGGCTAAAGTATCGCTTGCAATAAGCGCTTGATGAATTAGATAAAGGTTTAGGGTTTCAAGGTTAGGGATAGAGTATTAGTGTGACAGAGGGTTAAGTTCAGGATTTCAAGTTTTGGTTTGAGGTAAAGATTATTTTTTTTTTGTTTAGATAGAGATTACGGTTGGGTTGAGGGTTGGAGGTTAGGGCTGATGTAGGTTTTGAAGGAGAATGGCCGTAAAATCCGAAGGTTATCGGACATTTTCAATTACGTGTGCATGTTATTTTGTTTGTGTCAACAGTCAAACTGACAAAGACGACTCGACAAACTACTTTTCAAAGGTTGAATGGGTAAATATCAACTGAACTAATTTTGATGCCCACAGGCGTTGATAACTTGATTTAAACATTTTCAACAGACAATTTTCTTGCATTTAAACTTTTGAGACCGTTTACTAAATTTTACAAGTAATACACCTAAGCAAATATTCTAACAGTCAATGATGAACGCACCTACACTGCTTGCAACGGATAAACTCTTGAATGGTAGGAAAAAAGTTCAGGAATACGGTCAAAGCTATTACCTACGGTTAAAATTTGAGCTTAAGGTTGAGGAAAATGAATTGAGTCCGTTATAAGGTTCAGGGTTAGCCATCTAAGGGACCTGTGTTTGAATTTTGGGATTGGGGTTTGGATTGTGATTTTGGTTGGTGATTACAGTTGAGGTTTCAACTTGAGTAAAGGGTCAGTGAGGTTATAGAAGGTGTGGTTGAAATTGATGTTGGATTCAGAAGAATTGACCGTAAATTTCCCAAGGTAAAGCAGTAATTTCTGATCATCCAAATTGGTATCTGCTTGTTATTCTATTTATGTAAATACTTGAACTATAAGCAGGACCCCGAAATTTACTTCTAAAAACTATTAATATCCCAACAACGATGAGGCCAAGTAACCATGGTATTCGATTTTAGCATCTTCAATTTGCAATTTCCCCCTATTTAAACTACGGAGACTTTTCCAATTTCTACACATAGCAAAACGGAACTTATGCTATGCTTGCAATGAATAAAGTCTTCAATGGCAGGAAATGAAGGTATTTAATCTCAACAAACGCCTCGATAGGATAATAAATGCCAACGTGTAATTTGGATTTGGATGGTTATTACAAAGGAAAACAAAACAGTCTAATCAAGTTCAAAATTATATTTCCATTTTTTATAACTGCTACTGACTCTCACCAAAACTCTCTACGTAGGTATCTCCAGTTTCTAAGGAGGTATGTATGGCTTGTTAAATAAGCATTGTAGGTACATAACGCACCGATTACGCTAGAAGAATGAACATTCAAACCTCTATCATTAATTATGTCTAGAAAAAACAAGTTCTTTGTTTCTTTGTCTGTAATCCTGCTCTAAATATGTTGTCAGTGTGCTGTGGGATTTGCAAAGAAATTTCATACGAAACATATCCCTTTATTTTCGTCCAATAGTATCCTTGTTTTGTTTTTTCAAATTCGGACATTTTAGTGATCACTCCCCAACAAAAAATATAACTCATTCATTGATCAAACCTTTCCCAACTGGGCTAACAAAGGACGTGGGTCTCGTAACAGTTCGTATCTAATGGTTTCTTTTTGAAATTAATATTCTATCATTTTGTAATCCTTTTTTAGAAATTCTGATGAACAGCTACGAAATATCATATAAAATTTAGAAGTACATTTGCCATTTCATATCTTATACTTTATCTATATCAATGTAGTAGACACCGATTATTTGCTGCCAAGCTACAGAACAAGTCTAGTGCTGACTTTGCTTTTCTACTGTGAGAAGAACAATCCTCACCAAATTTAGGAGAGTGAAATTTAACATTCCCATTCTGTGATTTGAAATAAATTAAAATTGACAAGTCTTAGGTATGTGAGAAAATATATTACCAATGCGCAATAATTCAGTCCATTTAAAAAAATCATAAATACATTTTTAAGAATAACTATATCCCACCATGATATGAAATCACGACCGACTGATTTGAAACCAGATCATAACAAGCATCAGCTATCTATAAAATTCATAAAATAAATACGCATGGGCTTATTTTATTCTGATAAATAAATTCATTTATAGAACATCTCATATTCGATATGAAAAAGCTGTAGTAATCATCTTTAGTCAGAGTAGAAGTTGGAATTGAGTTTGTCTCCGTTACAGCAAGTCTTGATTTCTATCTACTTTTAGAAATTAGCAATTAAGATAGATTGAATTCTCCATAAACTAACTTTTCAAAACTTTAACTAATTTGTATGATCTTCTTTATTTCTTATATAATATTATTATTTCAGATTTTTAGAGAATTTTTGATAGGCGGTACTGGAAGATGGAGATGAAGATTTGCTCTCTTCTATTGAACAACTGGGGCCATCAAAGGTGGCAAGGGGGTTCTATGAGGTGTTAAATTGCATGTAATTTAGTGTTTGTGCACGCATTGTGTTACAAGGCTTCCGACTATACCGTTTTTATAGACGTGAAAATCAGTATTAGCGCACCACAAGACACCTTTCTATTTTGAGTTTCTTTCGGAAGAAAGATTTTCTGAAGTTTTTGGTCTTCAATGAATTTATCAGTTACTTGTAATTTTCCTGGATGTAGATGTTTTCCTGTGTAAAATACCTGTGATGTCATAACTAGAGTTTATTCTGATCAAATTAATTCTTGGATGGATTTCCTTCTTATATGACTTCAATTCTCTCGACGCTACAGTTGTCTGATTATTGGTTTTGATGTCGATTTCTATATTCTATTTATACCTATGTAGTAAACATTTCTTACTTGTTTCGCCTCTAGTCTTTATTAGGTTTTGGGAAACCAGTGAGAATCCAGAGTCTGCTTTTTACAACAAAGTGAACATTGGCAACTTTTCTTCCTTTCCGTCTTCTCGAGGAGGGCTACACATTGTTGCCCATTGGCTTGTATCACTATCTTGGCATCAGTTACCCGACAGGAGGGGAAAAGTAACGATTTCTTTTTCGTCCAATTCTCTCAATCAAAGGCCATTGGCAAGATTGCGGTATTCTTTGGCCAGATCATTCCTGGCAGCGTATGCAGCGCTTAACATCTGCAGTCCTGACCCCCACATTCTTGCATCAAAGGGGGACCCTGCATCTGTGGATATGCCTGAAGCAAATCACAGTCTCCCTTGCAGACGATCGTTACATCAGATTCCTCCCTGGTCAATTCTAGAAACCGTCAACACAGAATATCTTTAAAACCATCAATAGGGTTTCGAGTTTGACTGGCTGACTGGCTATGTATTGCACATAAAGGCCACACCAATGGAATAGAAGGCTGGGAGTTTGATCACTTAATCTACATTTTCCCCCATTTCCTCACAGAATAGGTGTTCAGTAAGAGGGGATCTCTAATGCAAGAATGTGTTAAGTATTTTCCTAGTTTGTGTCAATGATTGCCTGTAGAAATTCAGAATTTGTTGGCCCAAGTGAGTGAGAGAAGTAACTTGTTCACTAAATACCATTTTTCCAACCTTTTAATTGATTAGCCCAACACGGTATGCAGCCAAAAGATGTTGGTCACCTGAAGATTCCCATTAAGTGACAAACCGAACTTATTTTTCTATTACAGGGGTTCTTTTTTCCAGAGTATGTTTTCAGAAAAATTTTGTTGCATAAAAATTGCATTCAGTTCTCCTGTGCTCCTTCCTAGCCAATGAAATAGCCCACACAAGTTCTATCAGTCCATCGATTGATCTTACAGACTCTCTGTGCTTCTGCATAACTATGAGGGCAAATAGCAGTGTGACCAGAGAAATGGCAACTTAACCTATGCGATGGAGTGGTAGTTGTATGGCCATCATCAACCATTGGTGAAATGCTAACTGCTACGGCACTGCTCCTTGTACAGTAATAATCTAAGCTTAGTATATTTGTTTGGTTCTCCGTCTGCCTGACAGATTAAGTCAACTTACTGGTCACTTTAAGCGCCCAATTAGAAAGTACAAACACTGTTATCCGATAAAAGAGGTTCCAGACTTAATTATATCCGATTTGCATCGTCAAATTCAATAATATAATCAAGTATTAACATTTTGCTCTCCTTATGTAGCTCTCTGTCTCCTCCCCTTCTTTTATTCCCCCACTCTCTCCCTCTATCTATCAACCTATATATCTATCTATAAGCCGGAATTTGTTTCTTTGAGATTCGTCAAATATGTCACACTATTATAGTTCATTGGCAATATACCAGTTACACTGTTCATGTTTTGCTTACGTAACGCCTATATTATATAATCTAATTAGCTGGGACCTAATAATTGTTCAGTTGAATAATCTAAACAAACGCCTTTCAAAGTATATCCTTTTATAGAAAGTATATACATTATTCTGATAACGAACAAAATCTATACAAAAAAAAGAATTATGATATTCATTTGCATCTTTTATATTTAGCTAAAATAAATCAGTCCTTTTTATTACAACCCCACTTATGGCTTGGTTGCTGTTATCAAATGTATTGATCAGTGAACTGCCACATATTTCAGGAAATATTACAGATAGAAACTTGCGCTTTTCGCTATTCAATAACATGTTTCGAAGATTGTTAAATCTTTCTGAACGACTTGACCGGTTTGTTTCGTCAAGATCGTTTTGAACTAATGATTTAGAAACCAATGAAGATGAAACCATTGGGTCTTTAGCAATCAATAGTCCATTACTTCAAGATTCATAAATCAAACGGCAATAGTGGTAAATTTTAGTTGCTGAGGAATTTTCTCAAGTAGAAAATCCTAGCTTATATTGATGTAAGATACGGTTGCTAAACAGCATACCAAGTTATGTAAAAATGAGAAATAAGTTATTTTGCATAATTTTGCACAGGAGAGAATCAAGCTGAACAGCATATGGGAAAATCATGAGACAGCACGGTATATCAGAGAAGAGACACGATTTGGATACTTCATAAAAATCAAATGGCAATAAGCTGGTTACGATGCAAGAATGTGAAAGAACCGCTCAGCATCAAGCACATGGATCCCAAGAGATCATATGCGAAAATGTGGCTGGCAAATAATGAGATGAGGCGACAAACTAGACGCGTACAGAAGATACTGGCCCCACAAGATTCATGATTGAAAAGTGTGGCGAATCCTGAGGAAAGTCTATGTCCAACAACGAACGCTAAAAGACCAACGGCAATTATAATGATGCTGATTACTTTATTTCTAATATGTTCCAGGAACCATTGAAAATGTTCTGAATATATTTTCGACAAACCATAGAGCATTTACCAAGTACTATATAGTAATCATGTAACGGTGAGAAATCTTCCCTCTAGTCGTCGTGTAAGCGTAGAAGCCTTAAATCTTCACTTTTGATAAAGACTTGTTACTAATAACAGATACTGAAGAGGAGTAATGTTCAAATACACTTCCTCTCTGATCTTAGACCTTTTCTCTGGATATTTCTACTTCGGATCTAACATAACATGCAAGGAATAGAAGTGACGATGGTTACGTCGTTACCGTAAAATTAAATCAAGATAGAAGAATTGCTATGAGGAATACTTGAACTTTCTTTATGTATATATATATATATATATATATATATAAACGGACAGCTTCTCCTAAGCACAGGTATTATTAATAGCGATAAACCAGTTTCAGGTTCTGCCTCTGGTTATTTCCAACCATGGTCTTGCAATGATAGAAACGTTTATTAGATGGCTGTGCCGATGTGAAGGAGCTTAGTATACGTGAATTTGGTTCATGTAACT
Source organism: Thysanoteuthis rhombus (assembly GCA_963457665.1). Classification (NCBI taxonomy): domain Eukaryota; kingdom Metazoa; phylum Mollusca; class Cephalopoda; order Oegopsida; family Thysanoteuthidae; genus Thysanoteuthis; species Thysanoteuthis major. Next base: position 50,431,773 of record OY735218.1, read on the forward strand.
TTTCACATCATCAATTGGAGGTGATGATAATTTTCAGTCTTAGAGATATCAAACATGGTTGTTGAACACCTTATACAAAGATTTTAATACGAGTTGTTAAATGTTAATTTAAATGTTCCTTATAGTCCTAAGCGCTCTTATCATAGCTGTACATTCACATACACAGAATTTATATCCTTTCAAGGTTACCTACTATTTAACATCCTTGAATAAGAATGCTGGGTAATAGAGGTTAATTAACTTTCAGTGGACAGGTGTCGCTGCTTAAAGAAAAATAAAAAGCAAAAACAAAAGTGAATACACCTTTTGCACAACATGCGTAGTTATCAATATTTGTTATGCAGACGTGCACAAGATGACATGCCCTTGGCATGTCTTCAGTTCATACTCGCAAATTTTCAATTAAATAAAGATTTCCCTTTTTTCAGTCAGCGAAATGGAAACCACGTGTAGATGAATATCTTGAAACTTCAGCAATGAGAATAACTCATTTTTTGAGGGTTCAGCATTTTTTGTGGCTCTTAATAGAAAGAGAAAAAAAAGTAACAGACAATCTTATCGAGACAAGTCATTACATTCGTGTGTAAATTCATGTAACCCTGACAGCTTTGATATCTGAATAAATGCGAAGCAGGGCTATATATTTTTTGTTTATTGATTTGAGATGTCGTTTTCAGTGCCGTGCACGTAGGGCAAGATGGGTTATTAGTTGCTGCTTTTTAACATTGCACGCAATTCAAATAGGAAGCAATTCCTTAAGGGAGAGGCGTCACAAAATTAGAATGGAGAGATCTCTATCGCAAGATGAGAGCAGCTCATTGCTACCCATATGTAAAAATGTCAACGACACACAAATAAATACAACTTTACAATAAACTTCATTTTTAATCTCGTAGTCGGCTTGAAAAATGAAAAATAGCCTTAGCCATGGTAAGAGGCGGGTACATCAACGAAAAAGTTTGCAGAAAGCAAAGATAGATGCAAAATTTGATATGAATTTACCTCCAAACCATTTTTGTTTTTCATTCTTTTTTTCACTCGATTAGGAATTGTCGAAGTAGATGAGATTTAAATATTTACCCAAGATGGTTATCTTTCATTAATGACCAAAGGTTTGGAAAATTTCCTCAAAATTGATCTACCATTAGAGTAAACAAAAACAAAAAAGTCTGGGAGTTATTTTTGAAGTCTTTCCGGTGGAGGAGTAGCAAGAAATCTCCAACAGGCAACTATCAGATTAGGGTTCGGGAAGTTAACCTTTCAAATACAACATATATATGCAATGTACTTGGATGTAAATTAATATGAACATGTGTAATATATATATATATATATATATATATATATATATATATATATAATATTATGTTATATACTTGTGTGTATATTCATGATAATAATAAGTGTACATATATGAAATACACTTGTACATATATATATATATATATATATATATATATATATATATATAATGTTATGTTATATACTTGTGTGTATATTCATGATAATGATAAGTGTACATATATGAAAAACACTTGTGCATATATATATATATACATACACACACACTCACACACACACACACACACACACACACACACACACACACATATATATATATATATATATATATATATATATATATATATACATATATGTAGTTTGGGTACATATATCCGTAAGTGGGTTTATATGTAATGTACTGATGTGCATGTATGTATATATATATATATATATATATATATATATATATATATATATATATATATATATATATATATATATATGTATATGCAATGGATTTGTGTATGCATGTATATGTGTGTATATAGCACATGTGTGCACATTTATATCCATATATATGTAATGTATTTGTGTTGATATATATATGTGTGTGACGTAGTTGTATTTGTGTGTGTGTGTATATATATATATATATATATATATATATATATATATATATATATATATATATATATATATATATATAACGTACACATATGTATCTTTATATGTGTTTTAGAGTGAACATTAGAATGTGCTCTCAGAAAATACACATTTTGATGGTTCTGAAATCCTTTCATTATGAAGTGTATAATTCAATTGTGAGAATTGATGTGTAAGATACAATAGGATTTTGAAGTCATGATTTATGTTTGAAGATACATAATGTAAGTTCAAGCTTTGCATATGTTCACACGTGCGCATGATTCTCAATCATTGATAACATCAAAGCTCTTATTTCTCTTTCAAAGATAAAATGAATAGTGTAGTTTTTATTGTTTTGAAATCTTCCAGTCCTTAATCAATGCTCTCATTCAGCTGTTAGTTTATAATTTATTAGTCCTTCTGCTGAAATGGTTTGTTTTGGGGTTTTTTTTTCTATCCCAAAGAATGAAATGTTTTTAAGTATGTTAACTAAAATATTGATCTTTAACTCAATCGTGATTCATGATGTATGGAAACTGAAAAAAAAATCTCTTTGTGCTTATTATACGCTTAAAGCCGTTTTATATGAAAAAAATATCTAACTGCACATCAAACATTGTCAAAATTATGTCTTTTTGAAATGCTCTTGTGCTGATCGTTCCTTTTTGAGTACTCGAACTGACATGTTATCAGGAAGATATTGGACAAATGAAAAATATGTCAATTAGTTCTATTTGAAACAGGAACTATTAAAAAGTATTTTGATATATATATATATATATATTTATATATATGTATATATATATATGTATATATATATATATGTATATGTGTATATATATATGTATATGTATATATATATATATATATGTATGTAAATATGTATATATATATGCATATATATATATGTATATGTGTATATATATATATGTATACGTATATATATATGTATGTAATATATATATATATATATATATATATATATATATATATATATATATATATATATATATATATATATATATATATAATTCAGTTTGTGCACACAGATATTTATTTTCTTAATAAAAAATACAGAGTTTTTGTCCCTCACGCGTTATAAAATAGATGTAATAAAATAATTGCAGTATGATGTATTTTTGTACATATATATATATATATACATATATATATAAACATATATATATACATATATATATACATATATATATATATATATATATATATATATATATATATATATATATATATATATATATTTATATAATGTGTGTGTGGGGGAATTATACATAAGAAATATATATAGCAATTTCTCTCCCGTACATCCAATCTTGTGATATATATATATATATATATATATATATATATATATATATATATATATAGATAGATAGATAGATAGATAGATAGATAGATAGATGGATAGAGAGAGAGAGAGAGAGAGAGAGAGAATAAAGAAAAATTCACGTGAGAAACAGTTTATGAAACTGTTTCCAGTTGTTGGTGATGTCAGATTTCAGTTTCACAGTGTTCTTGTCCAGAAAAGCATTGAAGATCTTTGTTATTCTTCTAAATAAAACATACCTATCAATCGTTGAGTTAGATATGCATGCAAGCATCAGACTAGGATGACATCATCCAACCCTGATGGATTAATGTTGACCTTTCTGAATGACGAATGGCCAGCTCAGCAATATGCATTGAATCTGAAAAAGACTTTGAGAGCCTTTGACGTAAATAGCTTTCATAACTTGTAGTACATTCTGGACTCTTTCATCAGTTTCGATCAAAGGACTAGCCTCTGGTTCTATACATTCTTTCTTTCTTCTGGTTCTTTTTGTTCAACGTACAGCATTCTATTTGGAACATCCAATGCCAAGCTATGAGCTTTTCTCCACTACGCTGTGATCTTTTAGTTTTGTGAATGATTTTCATCGTTATCTTCCAATGTTGTTGCGTACGCCGTAAGAGAGCAGATCTTATCAAAGGAAACCAGGTCAGAAAACCAGTTCCTTATCAAGGCTATGAACCAGCAGGATCCCCGATTGTTCTTTTAGATCTGGTTTCCTGGTTTCTTTGACGGCACTGGTTGCTTAAAAAGACATCTGTTTGTCTTTTCCAGTCTTGGCGACATCCTTTGATTTTTGTTGTCTCATTCCTGCTTTGACCTTCCGTCTTCTTTTTGTTCGAAATATAGATATCTATTCTTCATCTCGGAGTTTCCTAACGGCAAAGAAAATCGTAAAATTAGTTTATCTTCCTATTTTTTTTGTTTTTGTTGTTTGTTTTGTTTTGTTTTTTCACTCTCCTTTTTACCTGCAAAGATCCATTGAAAAAACGTTGAAAACATACACAGATGGAGAATGGGATGAGAGGTAGACACTTACAATACAGAAAAGCCTTGCTCTTCACGATTTACTAGCACAATGGAGTAGTAAAAACTGTTTCGATATTCGGCACTGTTTGGTTGTGATTTGCACGGCACGCAGAAACATTAAAATGAAATTTAAAATCGCATAAAAATATCTCATTCATGCATAAACGGATTGTTACCAAGTTTATCATGTCAACGAGATTATTGAATGTAGCCACCTACTATATGTTCATTACCTGAGACGTATCTTGCAGGAATACAAAGATTTCCCGTGTTCATATTTCTTCGTTGTTCTAGAAATGATGTCATGAAATAACGTATCCCTTAAACACAACGGTGCAGATTTGGATCTGAGTCTGTTTTTTTTCCTTCTTTGATTCTGATTATCTTGGATGACCAATCTTTATAATACACTTATTTACTCTGTCTAGGGTGTTATAGATCAGTGATACTAAACAGGTGATTATGATAAATCGTTGCGAATATAAAGACTACGATAATCTGGTAAATTACAACTGTGCATTCGGAATCAATTTATCCCATTTGAATGATTCAAATCTCTAAAGTCCTCGAAGGTATCGAGAAAGGACCAAATCATTCCTCAAATTAATTAGAGAGATCATTACGATGAAGCTTGGTAATTATTCGTGCACTACGGTCACACGTTATCGAAGATTGAGGTGCAAGGCAAAACATTTAAAAGATCAAATAAACCATTCGAGGGTAACTATTAGCATGAATCATTCGTAAAGCCATGTTCAGAATGGGGAATTATTTGAGAAAGTAAAAGGTAATGAACAGCTCAGGAAGTTATTCCAAATCTCAAACTGAAAATGAAATAGGGACGTTTCTCTCGTATGTTTTCATTTCTTTTTCAATTATGCGAAATATTTTCAAATTGCCTGAAATATGTTTAGCCCTTTTTTTTTATAATTAACATTGAAATATCATTTCGGGTATCCATTGATTTTATGTTAATAATGGTCACATTTTCTTTGCAATTATATAACTAAATGATTACATGTAAACTAAATGAGGGTGTAGAAACTGCCACTTATCAGGAATTTGCGTCGAATATTTCAAATGAATCAATACTGAGCGAGGCAGAAAAAATGAAGTAGGAAAATGAATGAAATTACGTTCATTATTTAAGACATCCGTTTTCTTTGCTTAGCCACAAGAAATTTGACTGATTTGGCTTCAACAAAACTGCAAAATGGAAAAAAAATGAATCGATTTTATGCAGATTTAATGCCTTCAGCCAATTGTCCACTGCCAATTTTTAGCTTTAATTAAAGCCTTCGTGTGTGGAAAGAGGAGAACTAAACGTGTCATTAAAAAGCCATTAGTAGAAATAAATCGTGATATGGAATCGAAAACAAAATCTGACAGGAAAATAAGAACAGACGAAAATTCCGAGAGATTGTAAATTTTGAGGGGATGGGAATGGACGAAATAAAAATCAATTCGAAAAAAGAGGAAGAAATATAAATGAACGTTTAATTGGGGTAGAAGAGGCTAACGCAGCTAACGTTCGTGACCGGTTGAATATGATGAAATGAAATGCTTAGTGGTTATTAGTATTATCTTTATTAATGTTATTATTTCATTATCGTTAGTGTTGCTATTATTTTTGATATTATTGGACAACCGAAGCCATCAAAAATGGTGGAGGGTTCTATCTTTTTTTTTATATTTATGCCTCTTTGTTTACGTGTCTGTCTCTTCCAGCACTCCCGGCTGCTTTGGCAGGGAAAAAAAACTGGCATCAGTACTCCATTAAACCGTTTTAAAAAATAACTTTTTTCACCTTTTTCTGGCCTCATTTTTACGGGAATAGTTTATTAGTAACATTATATTCATGTTATTTTCTCTAAATGTTTTTTTTTCTAGTTGAAAACGCAAATGATGCCATGAATAAAATTCATTCACACCATATTTCGATGAATTCTCTTACGTGGCTTCGAATTTAAAGCTATGGTTGTTGTTGTTTTTGTTTTTGTTTTTGTTTTTATCATTATTATTATTATTATTATTATTATTATTATTATTATTATTATTATTATTATTATTATTATTATTATTATTATTATTATTAATTTCAACACCAGTTGCCTGGTGGTTACAGGTTGAGACTGGTCTCCAGCACTCCTATCCCCACAGTCCACAGCAGTGCTGTGGTTTACAGTTTCATACCATTCGCCAAGTAGTTATTACTGAAGGCCATAAGTCCCCTCTGGTCTCAAAAGCCAACCTCTTGTACATCCATCACCTATCATAGCAGTGCTCTGGTTTGTATTGCCACCACCATTTGTCGATGTTATCATGTTTTTTTGTTTTGTTTTTTTTCCTCAACTTTTCAATGGGATCACTGTTGCTACCCTATCGTGTCTGTGTTTATACTCCTTCTTAGCTAGTTGATTACATTCACTAGTTATGTGGTTTACACTTTCACCACTTTCCTCACAGAGACAGAATTTGCTGTCTACTTGCGTTCAGTCAATGTTTCGCTCTGATATAGTTTGCCCCGATGCATTTGTATTGGGCTGCCATGATTAGCAAATCTCTTTCTCTCTTCATGTTGCCTATGCGTAACTATATCCATGATTTTTCATTTGGGACATTTTCATATCTTTTGAATTCCCCGTATAGTTTTTTCTGTTATCATTTTTCTTTTTTCGTTGTTTTGCTCCTTCGTTAGATGCTTTTGTTTTTCGTTCCACTGTTTCTGTCACTTATCATAATCAATTCATTATTTGCTTGTACATACTTGTTTAGTTTGGTTTGGGCCCTTTGGACACAGTCCTCTCTGCTGATGAGTCCTCTACTACCCCCTTTCCTTTTCATGTGGAGTGTATCTGTATCTCGGGCATAGGGCCTTGTGCATTGTCATGAGCTTTCTTGCTCGCCAGTCCATTCATCGGACTTCTTTATACAAGGAATGTCCCCGTGTATCTTACTACCGATAGTGCCCATGTGTCCATTCTTTCAGTCAGTTTGATCAGTAATTCTTTTCTCACCCTTCTCTTTCTCTCTCTCTCTCTCTCATGTTTTCTTTTATCGAATCACATTTCAGAACTCTCAAGTCTTCATATTGAGCAGGAGTGGTCAATGCTCTGATTTTTTTTGGTTGTCTGGTAATTCGATTCCTTCAGCTACTACGAACTTTCTTTTGTACAATACCATTAGTACACATTTTTCCCAACGAAACTTCATCCCAATGTCATTAATAAATTCATTCACTTTGATGGAAAACGGTCGAGCTCTTCCCTGTTCTTTACAAATAATTTAAAGTCGTCCATGTATATGCAGTGGTTAACTTTTCTCTTTGTTTTAGAGGATTGATATCGTCTATTATTTTTTAGCATTTTGTTTACTGGTATCATGGTCAGAACAGATAGTAGTAGGGATAGTGTTTCCCTAGAAGATTCCTCTTTTTAAACCTACCGTTGGTAAGTTTTCTTCTGTAGCTGTCAATATCATTGCTATCGAAAGTAATTCAAGAAAGAATATTTAAATAAAAAGATAGGGACAAAAATCAGATAGCCCATCATTCATTTCTCTTTTAATATTTCTTCTGGGGAATGAATTTTCAAAGTTCGATTTTCAGCCTATTACTCCCCTTTTGGGAACGATTTACTTTTTAGGGAGATGATTTTTGAAAATTTGCTGCACACACATTATTTGTGTAAACGTTTTCTCCCTATTTGGGTGAGGGATTCCTTAACTCTGCAAAATGGTCTCATCACGAAGCTCGTTAGTTCTTCTTTGATGATTGGCACGTTCAAAAAACGAGTGTACAATGGCGCAATGTTTTTTCCTGTTACATTAGGGCGTTCTCTGCCATCCAGATGCCGTTAGGTAGATCAATTTTCGCATTTTGTTTTGTGAATAACAACACAAGTATGATAAGAGGCAGGCTTTGTCAAAAATAAGAAACCTCTTTATTTTATTTCATAATCATGATCAACGGCCATTGTGAGTACACTGCTGGACAAAAACATCCCCCATAACGACTGCAACTGCAATAACTTTTTTGTTGGCAGACCTCTACCTAAACTATACATCTTGTACCTGGTCTTTTTCTCTGTTGCATTCACTGTCTCATGAGCATAAAGGAGCATCTTGCTCCATCTGTTGTCATCTCCTCTAAGTGCCCAGCTCATCTCAATTTTTGTGGCGTAACTATTTATGTATCATCCACTTTAGTGTTTCCCCTGATCCATGTTGACTGTTTCATTTCTTTTGCAGGCATTATGCAGTCATTGCACACTGCACATTTTGAGCATATTTACAAGGTACTTTCTAATGTGAATCTATTCATACCAATAGAACAGAGCAAGCAGAATAGTATAAAATCATTGCAATTCTTACACGCAAAAAAACGAGGCACGGAAAAAGTTTTAGGAAGGTTAGAATTGTGGAATGTTTTGAGCCTTTTTTATGATTGAAGTCGAAATATTACTTTTATTAAAGTTTAGCATTATTCCCACTTTTTTTCATTATGGTTGTTTGACAAAGATAACTGTAAGTAAAGTTGATGAAAGTATAAAAAACACCACTTTACAAAAATTTACGCTCAAGATTTTAAGTATATCAGTATTTCTGCAGCCTTCCAAACATGCTTTCACTTGATTTTCGATTCTATCACTCTTTTCTTGAGAACATATTGGATTTTCCCGAGTATTCCAACGGTTGTGAGTGCATCTCTCACCTCTTTCAGTTCCCTTGAAGGATTATAATATTTATTTAGCTTTTCACTGTGTTTCGGTTTCAAAGTCTGGTTTGTGGAAATGGATGTAATTACGGACAGATTTTCGGGGATGCGGTTGGTGAACTTTTCCATTCCCTTCTTAACGAATCATAGAGTTCCAATGACCAACGCTGTTATGCAGGTCTCCATACCTTACTGTGGCCTCACACCATTAGTATTACTTAACAAGTTCAACGTTACAATGGATTGAGCCACATGGTGTCATGTCCTCTGTTCAGTGATGAATTTACGTCCAAGGCATTGTCATAGCTATTCATAACGCCTTAAATAATACCGTAGAATGGACACACATGTGCATCAGAGACAATACGCAAAATGCCACAAGACGTACACACTGTATGTGTCGTGTAGCAAGATCTCGGCTATTTTCTTTCTTAACTAAAATGTAGAAGTATAAACAAGAAGGGGGATGTAAAATAGGTGACATTTATAGTTAACATCCGCTACAACAAAAACAACTTAAGTATTTTACCAAGTATTGCTAGCATGGGCAGAATTTGTTATAAAAAATTCAATATAAGAAAATTTCAAAATGTCTGCTCCATAAAATATGCCAATATTTAAACTGAAAATGCCAAAGAGAAACAGAGCGTTTCTGAATAAATGTTTTAAAAAGCGAAAAAAAAACTTCACGAGTAAATACGTAACCTAAGAAAATAAAAGAATTAATAAATTTTAGAAAAAACAGCGAAAATGAGGCAAGAAAATATGGAAAATGATGGAAATGAATTCAAAGTCCAGATCAGTGGAAATTTACAGACATTAACAACGGTCAATATTTTCCAAAGAACTAAGAGAAGTTGACAAACAAGAAGATTTTAACAACCTCTCTTCTTCACTGGTTTACGGTGGTAGGATGTTATCCAGCCAAAGCTAGCAGAGAAAACCCAATGACTGACAACACGTTTAAAACTGTCATTCTTGCTCTGCTTGTGCATACGGTTATCATTTAGTCACATTGGATTGGATTGAAGTCCAGAATCATATGAATTCATGGCTGCAAATGCAACTTTTAAAAGAAGGGTTTCACTACCTAATTCCCCCTTATGGTTATTGTTTTAAACTATCATCCCCTTGGCAGAGATATTATCTTTCATTGGAATGACTGCCCTATATTACTGATGTCCTTAACCAAGTAACAGCACATTTCTCTATAGGCTGATTGGAAGTAGCCTCCCCTTATTTCAAGGTTCTACCGACATAAACTGAGAGATTGATTTTTTTTGCAAGGGAAATTAATTTTCATTTAACAATCTATTGCTCCCCCCCTCTCAACTCCCCTCCCCTCCCTTCACCCTGATGAGAAACCCGTGTTTAAAAGAATACCTACAATGATTTATGCTGCGTGACAGATTTAGCGATAATGCCCGAAAAAAGGTTATGAATTCATATCAATGAACAATGTCTTCTTTACCTTTGTCAATAAAATAAATCATCTATTCGATGCAGACTGCCTTCATGGGGAAGATCTTTAGTGGCCGATACTGAATAAGGATGATTTTCAAATGACAACCCCAAGGGAGAGGATTTTGAATTGATATATATTTAATCTTTCCTCCACAATCTGAATCTCCATTTCTGTTTTTCGAATGCATTGTTTCTGCTGACCCAGAGGTTTCTACAGTTTTCAAGTTTGTCTGCCTTGCTCAGTGGTTCGGTGTACATCATACGTACGTGATGTACTAAGAGATCTCGAAAGTTGGGGATTTCCTTAATACCTTATGTTTAAAAAAACGTACTTTCATTTCTCTGGCCCCCTAAATAGGGTTTTCCGGTTGGGCGTTTATCAATTTGCATCGTAAGTCTATGTTAAACTGATCACTAATTTGTGTCTAGCAGCATTCATGCTTGTTTTTATTAAATTCGGACTTTTTCAAATGGTCAATGGCCAACTAAAAGAGGGGGGAGTAACCAATTCATTGATCACCTTTTTTCTGATTCTTTAATTGTTCACCGCAAGAACACCAAACTAGGTAAAGACTTTGATCATGTCACATATCCCAATAAATAACTAACCAAACCTATTTGATTTTACATTTGATTCATGAGGTTAAGAGTAAATATTCTTGTTTATAATAGAAGATGGCTACATCTATCAGATTTCCTAGTAAGTAATGGCCTTTATGTTGAACAAAGAACGGAATAGAATAATAAGAAAAATCAGTAGATGATAGTATATTTTCTAAGTAGATTCTAAGTAATTTTGCCTAAGCTAAACAAGGTCATTCATTTCCTAAGAGTAAAACTCAATATTTTTAGAGTCCATGGATTCCCTGAAGATTGTTTCGAGACTAAATTGTTTATTTTTTATATATTTGCTAAAGTTGTTCGAAAATATGAAAGACTGTAAGAGAAAAGTCTGGAGAAAAAAGTTGAATTGAGCTAAAACCATTTTTGCAAATCGTGTCATTACTTGAATTTCTTAACAGATCTTGCAATGTAGATTTGTGTGGTCCTCGTCAGCTCATGTGGCACATATCGATTATTTATTCTTTTTCCTCATTACAAACAAATTGGAAGATGCACTTGATTTGCTACCCTGCACTTCTCAGCACCCTCTGGATTCAGTATTGTATCGTGCAAACAGGGACCACACCTTGATCAAATGCTTGATTGGTCCCCCCTGCAGTGTCAGATACTCTCTCCCTTAAGTCTGTATTCACAATTTAAAAAAATATCTTGCAAAATTCCACTTAGTCATGGTGATGTAGTTAGGGGCTGATAACTCTTACCGGAAAAGACGAGGGTAATTGCAAAATGTGAAAAACTTGTTAAAGAATGTCTACTCTGTGTAAAATGGTTTGCTACAATCTTTTTGGTATTATACAAATGGCTTTGTTTGTTGGCAATTTAAAAAAAATAACGCCATTCCTCTTAAAACAACCTAATAGTGGAATCGATATGCTATGTACAGTTGCTGAACGTGATATGCCTTCTAACTAAACCGTGATCTTACTCATGTACAAGTATGCCCTGTAAAAATAACTCTTGCATCTGACAGTATTGGTTATATTTGAACTTAATGTGAAATTCATCAATCTGTTCAGATATAACGACTCCATACATTTCTTTAATACATATTGGTTTATGCTTACAAGAAACGTGATCCCTAAAAGGCATTTAGAATCGTTCGTCTTTTATACCGTAGATTTTTAAACCCTGAAGCACACGGAGCTTTTGAAGAGCAGACTATATTGCTTTTATTGTTTCAAACAAACGAACAAATATTCATGATTAGATAACTCTGCGCTCCTTCAAAAAATATGCAGAGATTCCATTTTATTTCTACACCGTTTATTTATAGCCAACTGTCTGAGAGAAATCTATTTTTCATGAATAATTCAGGAAAATTTATTTTTGAAAATAGTTTCTTATATTTTTCATTTAAAAAATTAATGTAAAATGCAATTCTTGTCTGCTTCGTTTTTACTCTTTTAGACACTGTTTATTTGAGAAATGTTAAACGAAGACATCGTGTAAGGTTATAAAAATACGCTTACACTATAAGGATATGTAACTTAACATACTACTAAACTAGCAAATGAAACTACAAAATTATTATGTGATAGCAAAACCTGTTTGAAGTGGAAGTTGTTTTGACCGTATATGCTGGTGTTTTTTTTTTATACCTTTTAGGCACCATATGTTTTGTTTTCTAATAGATGATGCTAGTCCATGTGGACCATGTGAACCTGACTCTGATAGGCACAATGCAGCCTCATTTGCAAAATTGACCTATCTGATGAATATTTGGCTAAACGTAGGTTAAGGCGTTTAGGGTCGACTTATACAACCACATTTAGTGCAAGAACTGAGACAACATTGTTAAATGTTGCTTCAGAGAAGGCCTAAGCTCAGATCAAACAACATTCCTCAACGGGATAAATGTATATGTCATTGAATACATTGAAAATGCTAGACAATGAACTGAACTAGATTATATTTAGTTTACGCTTTCTTGATTTCATGTTAAGGGCTTCATGAAACTGAGCAATTTTATATAATTCCCTACAGTATACGCACTTTGCTTAAACGTATTTGGCGTATACTAGTGAAGATACTAGTGCAAAATATTCTAAAACGTCACTCAAACTCACGACCACACGCACACACGTATATATACATATATATATATATATATGTGTGTATATATATATATATATATATATATATATATATATATATATATATATATATATATATATATATATATATATATATATATATATATATATATATATATGTATATATATGGTTGCATTCGAATGAAATATATTCGACCAATGTTTTGCACTTTAGCTCTATCAAAGTCGCGATTTTTTTTCAAACCGAAAGGTGACGCATGTTGGTATAATAAATTTAACTCCAATATTGAAAACTTCATACTTATTTTCGGATATATCGTATATCCAGATCTATTATATATATATATATATATATATATATATATATATATATATATATATATATATATATATATATATATATATATATATATATATATATATATATTTATAAATACATAATGAGAGAAAGAAAGATCTTCAGATTTAACCACCAAATATGCGAGAAATGCCCTCAATTTTTTCCCCAAAAGATTTTGTCATTCCTGTCAACTATCCGTCCAATATCTGGTCATGTTATTTATCATGGAGTTTTTAAACCAAACAATTCATTTAACAAATAATTACATACAAGGGTCATTAAACTCTGCACTATTCCGATCGAAATCCTGCAAATGACGATTTGTTAGGTTCCATATTTATTGATCAATTTGTATATATATATATATATACATATATATATATACATATATATTTACAGACACACACATATATATCCACACATATACATTTATATGTATATATACACATAAACACGCCGACGTGATATATATATATATATATATATATATATATATATATACATACATATATATATATATATATATATATATATATATATATATATATATATATATATATATATATATATATATATGTATGTATGTATATCGATAATTATGCATTTTTTTATTATTGAGAACGTTGATTTGTCAATGTCAACCTAATTCAAATGACGATTTGTCTTCCGTACTTCCCACCCTTCTCCATTCTTTCCCCAGAATGAATTGAAGATCAAAATCTTCTTCAGCCTCTACCATGGTGACATCAATTGTCTAGCATGTCTGAAACTTAATCACTGTTGGCCAACCACGTTACAACCAATGCATTTCTTCCTCTGAGTAAAAGATCTACTCGCCTGTCGATAACTCTCCGGTCAGCACTGGTGGAAATCAGCAGCGTTCTTAAATCCCCAGTCTCTTGTTCCCCATGGTAACTGAGTGACAGAGGGAAAACAAATAACATTATAATGTGGACACGTTTACAATTCCCCTTTCAGCTTCTCTTTTTGCAACATAGACACAAGTATTCCCCAGTGAACGGAGAGTTTTTATTAAGATTGTCAGTGCAGAATAGAATATAACAAAAAGTGCTGAGGTCGAATGGCCCAGCTACGTAGACAGATTTCTCAGAGGAGAATAAGATTGCAATCAATGCCAGACGAAAACAACTACTGACCAGGAATTTTCCACAAGAAATAAAAGCTGCGCCGTGCTATCAAATATCCATCTCGGCTCCCGTTGATAAGACTGTTGGCTCATTTTTTTCTGCTTCAATGTTTCGATTCCAGACGATATGTTTTAGGATAATTTGTTTTACAAATGGTTTTTTTCTTGTTTATCGATCTGGACACAATGTTTATGGAAGAAAAAAATTGGAATTATTTTGAGGCGGAAAAATTGACATGGTCAAAATCTGTTAACCTGTAACCAAATGAGCTGCCCCTTTCATTACTTTCCAAAAAATTTGAAAAAAAAACTCGAAATGATTAAGTAATCCATTGAATAAGCCTTTTCTAATTTTTTCAGTTTGATCTCAAGACATGTTTCTGAAAAAAACATTAGTCACATGACTTGTTCTATTGAGTGACTAACCACACCTGTTTTATATCTCTTTAAACATTTTTATAGAAATATTTACGAGTAAAAATACACAGTTTATGCCATATTAAAATTAACTCAACATTCCTTAGTTTTCGATATAGTAAACATTTTCATAATTCGTCACTTTTTATCAACGTATTTAAACGCATTCAAGAATCCATCTCCCCCATATCATTTGAATTGTTGGATATAATCTCCGTTTTCAACGTTGGCCAGAACTTTGATGGAGGGATTCAGAAAATAAAGAGGGTGATAATTGTGAAAAATTTAGCAAAATGCTTTTTTCTAATATTCCCTGTTCAAAAAAGGAAGGCGTAACGCCGTTAAATTCAGATTTTTGTCAATATGTTCCCCCATCTAGTCACTCCTTATTGAGTGACTGGCGAGAACTACTTTGTTTCTTTTTATTTCTAATGGAATGCTTCGATAGCAAAAAAAAAAAAAATAAAAAAAGAATGACCTTTCTCGAGTACATTGAGCTTATTAGAAATTTATTGAGCTTATTAAAAGTTTAGCCCAAAATTTGAACTCTGATAAATATCGTCTGAATTGATTTTCTGAAAGAAAAAAACACAATTCAACTTTTCCCCTATAATAAATAAAAACGGTTGATCATAATGGACAACTAAAAGTCTTATCTCTTCACAAATCATTGTTTAAAATGATATAGAGATTACAATTTGCTTCAGAAAGTAAATGAAAATGTTAGACTGCAATGGGGATTCGATGTGTGAAAACTGAGTTTTGATATCTGAATGTATAACTATATTTTAGAAACTGAAAACCAACATTTTTAACCTGACTTTCTTCGGTTTTAAAGTGAGTCTGTGTGGCTATGTACGTAAGTATCATGTATACGGGTTGCCTGTAGAGATGAAAATGAAGCTAAAATTCAAACATTTGGGAGAGAAAAAATTGACTTTCCTCTACCAGGATGTGAAACCACGACCAAAGGATTGATAAGTTGAGCCAAGTTCACTAATCTTACATATCTACAATATTTATCTTACAGGTATCCAAAAGCTTATCAATTGTAATGAACAATCACATTTATATTAAAAACCATATATATTTTTCTAAATTATTCTATTTGTTTCATTATGCAGACAATAGATTTAAGTTCATATTTTTTTTAAATGTTATCATTCGTACGATATGAAAGTTGCAATAATCATTTACAATCGGTAGAGAATTAGGAGTGTAGTTTGTCCCCGCAGCAGTCATGCTTGTTTTACACATTTTATAATTTAGCCCGATAACATTTACCCTGTCCGTCAGATTAGCTTCAATGGGAAATTCTTTTTTCTTATTAGATTTGAATGATTTCTTTGGTCTGCTTCACATTAAATTAGTCTTAAAAGCATTTTCCCTTTTCTTTTTTTACTTTTGTGCTCGGAATAAATCTGGTATTTTGCCAAGTGGCTGAGTTCTTAATGGAAACCGTGTCAAAAAGGATTTCTTTGTTTTTTTCCCCTCCACATCCGAATGTGTTTTCAGCATGCTCCTTCTTACCTTACGATCAACTTCATGTATACTCTGAGAATCTATTAACTTTCTTCAGTTTCTTCGTGTTTCAATTGATGTTTTCTCACCTGAGAGGGAAATAAACAGTTCAACAAAAACCTTTGGGGAATCAAGTCTGAACGAGGCAATACTTCCTTAAATCTTTGGCTTGTGTCCAACTTCACACCATGCTGTATGCAATATTTCAAGTAGTCAATGGATATACAAGGTGGTAAGAGCACTCTACAGTTATATGTGGTGTTCGCTAACAGCACGTAAATAATGGTAAAACACGATTGAATTTATGGCTTTTTTTGTAGGAGTTTTTCAACGGCACATGCAGTACATAGAAATGTAGTAGGTCTGATTGGTCATCTGGTAAAAAACGTCAGTTGACCAACGACTTTTAGCAGCATGCCGTGTTTGGTTGATTGATTAAAAAGTTGGGAAACGTGCTGAATATCAATGAGTGAGTTACCTTGATTTATTGGGCAGTGATTTTTAATAAACCTCGAATTTCTCAGAACGATTGCAAACGTTGCTCGACGCAATCTAAGAGATCAGTTTACCACAGACCTATACTTTAAATCCATTCTATCAAATGAAACTAACTTATTTTGGACTGAATTAAAAATTTTCAAAAAACTTTTGTAGATACAATGAAGAGTAAATATTTGAAATGTTAGTCCTACAGCTTTACAGGTGTAGCCTGTAGCGTGATTGATTTGTAGGTTGCCAACCTTCTAAAAATTCTAAAAAATAGAGAAACCTATGTTGACAGTTTTGGTTGACAGTTTTTAATTAGGTGTTGCTACTACAAGGCATATAAGCCGACCCCAGAGACAAACTTCTCATTGGAAATTTGGTCTGACTCACAGTCGTCTCAGGTCACAAGAGTCACAATACAGATTTTTAAGTTACGTCTTTCATTCCTGTTAAGGACTTAGAAATGTTTGCTGATTTGTTAACCAGTTGTTTTATGCCTGTGTGGTTGCACTGAAATTTGAGAAGTTGACGGAAAGTATTTTTAACTGAAACTCTTATATTCATTAAAAAAAACGAAATTGACATAACAGTAGAATTAGTTGTACTTATATTATCAGCTGACAGTGAACAAGCATACATACACACAGCAAAACAGTCAATTTCCAGCCTGTGTCTTTGCATGACAATCATCTATCTGGCACAAGATTAAGAGTGTCAACCACCCTGTGAGGATTAAAAAAATTCTGATCCGCTGAACTAACCGGTAACCATTTTCCCACAGCAGAGAACACAGTATCTGTATGGTTATTTGTTAAATCGGGGTGTGTTGAAGAAAATTGCTGTTACAACCATAGCGATGCCTAAGCCGTACACAAATAAATCACTCGGGTTGTGATCACAGGCAACTTTGTTGATCATGAAAAACTGGGTTTATCAACACAAGAGCTATGGCAGTAAAATCAGTTTGAGTTTTTAAATGCCTTTTACTGTCGGAGAAGCAAATTTGTAGCCTACTATGTCTTATTCTGAGATTTGGTTTAGAGCCAGCCATGATTCGTTGTGATCCATTTTCGTCAGTGTTTAGAAGACAGTCTTATGCGAATGATCGATCTTTCTTTGCACGAGTATCGAATCTTTAGTCTGGCTCATTGTCAAGACTCATCAATAGACAGTGTTCTTCCGCATGAAATCCATGAAAGACTGACATGTCCAAAGCTGGCATTGTCAGAGCCCATTGACCAGTGGTGTAATTGTGGCTAGATTTGTAACAATTCGCAGCTTTCGAAGGATCGATAAATTCAGTATGTCGAAAGAGAAATAATTCTTGTTTTATTTCGTTTGGTGCAGCGTACTTTCTCAAACTTGAAAAAAAAAATCAACATTTTCGTCTCATTTGCAAACACGCTTTATGTGATTCTTGGAACAATAGGATATGTTACTTCAGTCAAAGAACTATTTTTGAAAAGCTGATATTTTCGTTAGTTTTGGAGCAGCAATGATCATTTCAAATCATGAAAACCTATATATATTTCTTTTAGAAACGAGTAATGAAGTTTATATAAACTCTTAAAAATTGTTCTTTGGGTACCTATCAAGTGCAGAGATATTCACATTTATTCTTATCTGCCTTTTATTCCACACAATATCTTGAAAATCTCTTGATTGAATATCCTTGAATGCTGGGTGAGGGCTAAATAAGAGTTGATTTAATGTAGGGGGCAGGATACGGAATATTTTTCAATCAATGTTTTATATATACGAACATATATCCCAAAGAATGAAATGTTTTTAAGTATGTTAACTAAAATATTGATCTTTAACTCAATCGTGATTCATGATGTATGGAAACTGAAAAAAAAAATCTCTTTGTGCTTATTATACGCTTAAAGCCGTTTTATACGAAAAAAATATCTAACTGCACATCAAACATTGTCAAAATTATGTCTTTTTTGAAATGCTCTTGTGCTGATCGTTCCTTTTTGACTACTCGAACTGACATGTTAGCAGGAAGATAATGGACAAATGAAAAATATGTCAATTAGTTCTATTTGAAACAGGAACTATTAAAAAGTATTTTGATATATATATATATATATATATATATATATATATATATATATATATATATATATGTCTGTCTGTCTGTCTGTCCGTCTGTCTGTGTGCGTGGTGGTCTATTTGGCCAATTCGGACAAGATTTCTAAAGGTTCTTAGTGAAATTCAAAAGATTTTGTGGAAAGCTAGCCCATGGATTAAGGAAGAATTGACCAACTGGTGCTCCAGATTCATGATTTTTCCTATTGACATATTTTTTCATCAATTACGACAGTCTCGAATCCCGAACTTTGAAACTTTACAATTACCAACCTAAATGGTATATTCACATCAACTGATTTCGATTAAATTTTAACCAGAACATGGTCTTGGGGACAGGTTTAATCTTAGATACTTGGCTGTCTCGTGGAT
Source organism: Thysanoteuthis rhombus (assembly GCA_963457665.1). Classification (NCBI taxonomy): domain Eukaryota; kingdom Metazoa; phylum Mollusca; class Cephalopoda; order Oegopsida; family Thysanoteuthidae; genus Thysanoteuthis; species Thysanoteuthis major. Next base: position 50,451,312 of record OY735218.1, read on the forward strand.
GAGATAGTTTTGTATTCCCCAAACTCTTTAATCAGTATTGTTCAAATCAAATTGAAAACTCAAATTCCAATTTTATGGCATTTACTCACTCCTCATAACAGAATGACATATTTTTTTATGCATCAGACACCACCAGTCTTTTTGTCTTTTCGGTGCACATCCTCCTAGTCATTATACCAGCACATGTGACGCAGTGCAAGATTTGCATTGTTTTTAAAAACTTGCATACGCATCTTACGCTAGTAAATCAGTAATTAATTGATCTTAATTAGAAGGCGACGTTAGTGACATAACAGTTGAAGACTCGGGTTATGGAATCGGTGAGTGAAGTTCAAACTCTGAACGAAACTGTTTACGTTCATTTTTTTTACCGTTAGGGGATTCATGGATTCTTTGGTTTGAATTGAGGAAAGACCCTGTTTATCTAGACCCAAACAAAAAAAGATTGTGCTACAGGATTGGTTCAATGCAGGGATACTAAACACTTATAACGTGTGGTTAGGATCATCGTTAAAATTATCTTTTCTGTTGTTGTAAAGATATAATAGGAATAGTCTTGAGGCCTCATGACAAATTTGAAGGTCCCTGGACCTGACAACACGGATTGGTAAAACGCCACGTGAAGAAAATTCGTAATCTTCTATGGTACAACATCTGCACCCGTCAAGTCATAAATGGTCAGGGCTACACGGAAAAAATATTTCTCAAGCAGTTGACCCGGAATAACTGCAGTTGGAGGTGATGATGATTCATCCTAAAGTACATTTCTACTTTCCTAAATTAACTTTTCTTTGCCAAAAGTACGCCTTATATTTGTCATCCAATAAGCGTCACGAAACAACGAGGTGTCAAAGAGAAGAAAGCCAACATCCGCAAGGGGACTTGAAGTGTAAAGTTATTTGGTCAACCGTCTGACAGCCTTGTGATGTGTTGTTGGGTTAGCCGACCGTGGTTAGGTCTTAACGGTTACTATCTCGACAGTTCTTATTGTTCTTGCCAGACGTCAACATAGAAAACCTCTCCTGAGTGACTATATAATTTACTTTCGTTAAAACACGAGTTTCAAAGGGATCTTATTGAAGTCTTTTCTTGGAAGAGAGATCACGACATATCGAGAGGGAGAGATATCTCGATTCAAATAAAAAAAAGTCTCCAGTATTCATATTGTGCGACTAACTTGACCTTTGGAAGCCAGACATTTAGAAATACAAACTGATAACCTTATTGCAGATTTATAATCAAATCTCTGATTTTATAGTACATTGTTCTATGGCTGTCCTTCATTCATTCTTGATCTTCTACGGCCTTGTTGACTCAAACAATAACTAGAAATAATATAACGTTGAAATTATACCTTTACGTAAGTGAAGAGCATGAATTACTAATCACTATTTTCATATATACATAAATATGATTACACGCATGAATAATATTTCGTATATATATATATATATATATATATATATATATATATATATATATATATATAACAATAGATACAATGAGATCAAGCATTAGATATATTTCATTCTATGTACGTCAAATGAATATCAAATAATAGAATCAGTTTTCGATGGATGAAAGGAAATAGTACTCAAATTTGTTCACAAAAAAACTGTAATGGGTAAAATGCTTTAGATACCCTCAAAAATGAGTCCAGCGCTGGAAAATTATCAAGTATCAGCAGATATCTTGGAACTCCAAAATCAATTTGTTATAGTTCCAATTGACAAAGTGGCAAATATAGCATTTTCTGTGAGAAAATATTATATTCAAGGATATTGTCTAAGGTAGGTTCAATAAGAACTTCATCATCAACCTATAAAGTTTGTACTTGTGAACCAGACAATGTTATATTCAATACCATGATATTGTGTGAAAAGATAGGACTTGAAAATAGATGAAAAAATACAAAGCTTATCAATTATGTATTGGATTCCTAGAATGGATAAACATCCGATAGAATGTGTACTAATAGACATCTCAGCAACGCTGTTCCTAAAGTTATCTTTATATGCTGTACAAAAAATTAAGAAATTTCATAGGAATTTCTACATTCATTTAAATCTCTCTAGGGGTAGTAAATAATTCTATGTCCGTTTAAAAAAAATTGATATTATAAATACGCACAGTGTGGGTAATCTACCAACGATTCTGGTTCTCCTTCCGACAAAATTCTTCATAAAGATCTTATCAAAGAATTACATGGAATGATACACTTCGATTTTTGGAGAAAGAAATAGTAAATATATTAAGTTTACTAACTATGATGATTTCTGGTGTAAAACAGAAAAGGGCAAGACTTAGCTTATGCACTCTACCTTCAAAGCGGTTGTTAGTCATCATATTGGGGAATATTACTTTATAATGAGAAATGAGATATTTCTTCAGATCATGGCTGTCCCTAATAAAATCGATCCTGCTCCTTAATGGACAAATTTGTATTTATAGAGACATGAATATATTCATGCCATCTCTAATCAAATATGATATTAAATGAGCTCGCTTAGTTTTTTAGATATACTTTTTTTTATAGATAACTGATATGTTCTCTTAATGATGGGGGAAACTTTGAAAATCGTATAATTTATATATATATATATATATATATATATATATATATATATATATATATATATATATATATATATACATATATATATATATATATATATATATATATATATATATATATATGTATATATATATATATATATATATATCCTACGGATCTCCAATTAAAATTAGAATATATAGGAATTGAAGCAACGTTCCTGGATTTGGATATCAAAATCAAGGATTCAATGTTTATCTACACATTTTTCGATAGACGAGACAGTTTCCCGTTCTGTATAGTGAGGATACCTTTTTAGAACAAGTTGTACCCAACATATACATTTCACAAAACGATATAATCAGTATATTTATTGACTGATTTCATACCAAAGATTGTTTTACTTGTAAGAATGGTCAATTAAGTCGGAGAAATTAGTAAGATTTTCAGACAATACAATAATGACTAGAAATCTTGATTCCTTTAATTCGTATCAGGGAGACAAAAGTGAAATAATAACGAAAATTAAAGAATATGTCAACGGTAGTATAAAAATGGAATAAATGATTAGTATACATTAATATAAACCTATTATGTATTAATGTTAGGGGAATTTTGTAACTGAAAGAGATTGATCTAGTCTTTGTATGTGTAAAACATTATTGTATCAACTAGAACCAGGGAAAAGGGAAAACATCTGGGCCTGGCCATGATCAATTTGTCCTACTGATAGGTACTTAGAGGGGATGGGAGATCAAATATGGAATGCCATGTGACAAATTGTCAAAGTACATAAATGGAATCGCTTGATATGTTACTGCCCACTAGAAAGTAATGTTGGTGCGTTTCAACCATGAGTTTAAGGACATTTTATTCGATAATCAAAAGTACGAGAGAAAAAAACATTTGATGGAAGCTTGACAGTATACAACATGGAAAAATAAACTTTAAGGTAAGTGGAAAAAATTGACAAATTATCCGGCTGAATATGCTGGTAGATGATTAACTCGATGAAGCTTTTTCAGTGTAATCAGTATCCTTGAAGATGATATCAAATAGTTGGTTTATATGCAGTATGAGATTAAAACCAACACAACAGATTCAATATTCACATGGGTGAACATTAAATGGAAATTATACAATCTTGAATATTATTTTGGGTAACCTGCGTAAGTAAGCCCAGTTTAAAAAAATTATGTGTAGTATAAAATGGTATCAATATACATGAGACATAATATCATAAAATGTCAAACTACATGCTACATTAATATAACTGTTTTGTTTTTAAAATCCCTGAAACAGTTACATGGTTAACAATTGATGATCCCAACAAGAGATGGGCTATCTATAGTACCATAATGAGTATGATAGTATAAGTAAAACAGGAAAAAGACACTGAAAAAAATTACATAAATTTTATTTACACACATTGGGAGATAAGCAAGTAGAGCAACACAAAAAATCTTTTTAAAAGTTTTACGCTTTATATATATATATATATATATATATATATATATATATATATATATATATATATATATATATATATATATATATATATATATATATATATATATATATCCGTGCTTAGTGATGAATTTACGTATATTTATATATATCAATCCTTCTGTTTTTTCATGTATAAATAAGAAGAAAATTTGCTTGGAAATCGACGATATACAAAAAGTTTATTGTATTTTATTATTTTATCGTTCAAATCTTTGAGTCATTACTATGAGGAGATGTTTAAGTAACCTTTTTATGTACATTCGTCAGAACTGCATATATCTTTGGAAAAAATATATTGTTGTTGAAAGTTGCTAATTATCAGATCTTAATAAAATTGTTGGTACGTACTTAATAATAAGTTGAATATCATCCTGGAGATTTTTTTCCTACAAAAATTTTGTAGGGCTTTTCACTTTTTCATTTTATCATATTTACAGTAAAGTTAATGCAAATATATGATTACTTTTTGTTCTTTAATGTTTCACTGGTTTTCGGGCCTATCTTCCTTTCTTTCCTACCAAGCTACAGTATGTTTTTTTTTCTTAACAGTAAATTAGCGCTACAGGACTATTTCTTTGTCATAAGGAAGTCCATTATGCCGGGAAAGAAATCAAGCGGAGAATCACGAAGATAACAAGTATTCGTTAGAGCGAGCTCAAACTTCAAGAACATGGAAATCCCATTAGGCCCGAGAGTATTCAGCCAATACATCCTCCGGACCATCACCTATTGAGCTTAAACATGGAACCTAACCGGGAGACTGACCTGCAAACTGGAAACAATAAAACGTGCGCGTGAGATCACAGCATATTAAAGGGAAATAGGAGTCTGAAACATCATATAATCCATTAAGAAACTCAACTGGCAATGGGCTAGTCATGTTGAAAGATTGGCAGACAACCGATGGGCATCACGATTCACAACATGGATTCCAAGAGATCAAATGTTGAACCAAGGCTGGCAGAATATGATATGGCAAGACGATCTGGATATGTTCTGAGAATATTGGCTCCGCAATGCCCGTGATAGAGAGATTTGGCGAATCCCCATGGAGGTTACGTCCAATGATAGACTAATAAAAGACTAATGGTGATAGTGATGACAGTATGTGAATTACTTGGTTTATCGTAGGCTTCATTGATCTGGTAAATCTGCCGTGTTAAATTGTATCCATCCTTTTGGGGGCCACTTCTGTACATTTTACATTTCTCTTCCACTGGCACTTTGATCATTACGAGATAACATTACAAATCCATGTTGCAAATAATCTAAAAAAAAATTATCAGAGACATAATGATTTCCATTTTTACCGAACGCTTCACTTATTTGGGAAACCCGCTACTCCGGCACCCCTCTGGTCCTAAACCCGACGGATTAGATGGGTTCAAGTTATGTTAACGACCTTAATGTTTCCACGCTCTTTGGTGATAAATTCTATGCATTTCTTTTCCCACTTTTTTCAATCTCTGCGGAGGAAAGATTACTTTCACGAAAGACACAACAAGTCGAACAAATAATCTAAAAGCATATTATCAGGGACGGAAGGTTAATGTGCTGATGTGTACGTACCAAGAATGACATGTCATTGTGCCAGATGGAGATGATTATAAATATGTCGATATCAAATTTATCATTATTTTGCAATGAGAGTTTATTAACGATGCGTTCATGCCTAGTATTATGTTGTTTTTTTTGTGTAAGTGCCCTGATCCAAGATCTATCGACTTGTAGTTGAACTGAAGCAGACGCTGACAGGATTGGAACCTCCCAAAGAAACGTATTGATATTTCCACTTGGTTCTCCATCTTTTGAAGGAAAGATTACATTCACAAAATATATAAAAATTTTGCAAATATGAAAAACCTATCATTGGAGACGAGAGATATTTGCATGTTCCATTATATGAAACGTTAGCCAAGTGCATGCGAAATGCCGTTGGTTCTCATTGATATTCATTGTCGTATCTGTCGACACATTAATAAGCTGGGCAAAAGAAACATCATTAATAGGAAGGGGAAAATAGAGACAGACCGAGGCACCATACGAAGAATATAAATCAAACATTGCAGGTCGAAAGTAGGAATAAAATAGATAAATAAATAGATATACTGAATAAATAGACGGATCGGTTTTATATTCAATTCTCGCCTTGAGCTTTTGTTTTCTTAAGCCGAGGTGTATTTGATGAATATTAATGACACGACAAATTGATAGATTGAGCTTTGGTCAACCTTTTTTTTCTTTTTTCTTTTTTTTTTCTGTTTTGTATCTTCAGTAAAAATTGAACAAATATAGAATAAGATAAGGAAAGCAATGAAAATTGCATATCCAACTAATATGCAATGGTGAATCTCTTCTCTGAAAGCTACTTTCAATTTGAATGAAGAGTTCAGGTGGGTGACACCTGTTTTTTTTTCTTTTTATACGCTACGTTTCAAATCGTGAACAGAATAGAGGGTTAAATAAAATTTAATTTTTCTTGAACATTATTTAACTTTCTTTTGATCATTAGATCGGCCTGAACGATAAAAAGTGACCAAAATATCAAGATGACGGTGAATATGCTCATATTTTTTTCAAATGATTTATAATATTTCATCCAATAAGGATGAAAAATCCAAAATGTTTTATGTATTATTCAACCATTTTTCACACCAAGTTTCACTTATTTTGAAAATCTTCTATATTATGTGGTATACTCTGGCGTTTATTTAACACCAAAAACTCCAACATATTTGAATTCCTATTAAAAATGACTGATATATATATATATATATATATATATATATATATATATATATATATATATATATATATATATGAGATCGTAATGCATTTGATAAAGATATTTACTCGTGTTCCCCTTGCTGACTCTTTTTCGCTACATGACCCGATAGTTCACTTCTTACTAGCTTCTAAGAGTACAATGAATAAATGTTTGTCATCAATTCCATCATAAGTTTCATCAGAATGCTACTGACATTTCAGTAAGAGATGACTGCGGATGAAAGTTTCATTGCTTCAAATGGTGAGTAGCAAATATGTTATCAGCAAAATATTCAAGTTGTAAAAGGTTTGTATATCCACTCTACTTTATCTGTGAGTTCATGCTATATCACATAGGGATTGCTAATGAATTTCAATGGCATTTTGCTGGAGTGTTGACCATTGGGTGAAGAAGAAGCGATTATAGATTTTAGCAAATCAAAGAATTCTCAAAGTTATCTCCCCTGCTCGTATATGTAGATGCACAATGATCCCAAAAGATCTCATTTAGTTCCTGGGTGGGTCAGCCAAAGAGTAAAAAAAAAGAAAATTGTCTCTGATTGAGCAATCGTTATTCAATGTTTTCATGAATTCACTCTGCTTGGTTTATGCAATATAACCACGTATCTTCGGCCTATTTCAATGATGCATCCTGGAAGGGCTCAACGTGGGCCACGGGGAAATCGATTCGGGGACTGATACTTGAAATTTGACGATGATTTCCCTGCATTTTCATTTTCATTTCTCTCTCTCTCTCTCTCTCTCTCTCTCTCTCTCTCTCTCTCTCTCTCTCTCTCTCTCTCTCTCTCTCTCTCTCTCTATCTATCTATCTATCTATCTATCTCTCTTTCTTTTATGTATGTTTTATATATATACTTTTCATATTCAGTTTTCTAGCGGAATAGTGCTGGCAGGTCACCGCTCTCCGAGTGCTTCATTGCTACTTCAAGACATTACTCTTAAACTTCGAACCTCTAAATAGTGCAGATAAATTTTCCAAACAAATACATTTTATTACAAAAGCGTTACTTTTAAATATAAGAGTCCATTGTTACGAGCAGAGAAAGAAATAAATCCGAAGCTTAATCTGGAACAAGAAAAGCTCTAATCAAATTTCACTCAGTCAAATTTAGTTTCATGATTGATTTTTGAATGAAAGAGTTATTTTTTTTTTTAGATTTAATGTTGGAGATTTTTTCCTGAGTCCTTATCTCGTTCTTTGAAAGAAAAAATTCTAATTCTTCTTCCTATAAAACAGTTTTGTGAGCAAAGAACTAAACTTCCAGCGACACACCGTATCAAACATAGTTATCTCACCTTGAATAAATACCCAGATGTGATCTCATGGGACAAGCCAATTAAAAACATCAAACAAAACCAACTTGCAGACTTCGAGGCTGAAAATCACATTAGCAACGTCAATTCAAATAGGAATAATTAAAGAATGAACCCCTTTGGAGAATGAAACTTTACTCATAATTCTCGTTCACATTCGATCCTCTGATTATCAACCGAAAGTTTTCAAACTTATACACTACGTCTAATTGGGCAAAAAACAAGAGTACAGGTGTATCTAGTTTTTAGAAAGTTCTTATTACGTCATTTCGTTTGTTTTGCAGTGAACCATTATGCTAAAATGATGATGATGATGATGATGATGATGATGGGGATGATGATGATGATAATGATAATGATGATAATTACGATGATGATATTGAACCTTTACAAAAGCAGCATGCTCCATCTACATGAATCTACCTACTCAATTCTCTTATACCTCCAAACAGCCCAACTTTCGATGACACAGCCTAACCTACCATCATCAAAATTAAGGGGAAGTTTTGTCGTATAAATCAAGGGTGATACGCTATTTTGACCACCATAATATTTTTTCTACTTCCAGATTGTGGAGTAAACTTATATTAGCGTATTTGATTAAGTTGGAAATCATGTAACCATCGTGCAATTCATTATATTAGCTAAGGACTCAGATAGTTATTGAGTAATCTCTATTTAGTGTGGCACATGATTACGTTCGTGGAACATCCAGTTAGGGTTGAATACATTAACCGAGGAAAGTGGCCTGTGAGATGCTAATTGTTCAAGTTAGTTTAGAGTTTGCATAAAATGGCTAGCCCTTATCAATACTATTTGTTCAGGGTAGCTCATCAAGTATAAGCATCGTTAGATTGATATCATAGACCTTTAATAAAGTATGTCTAAAAAAATGTTATCATTTATGATGAAACTAGCTTAGCACCTTTTAAACTTGAAGAGTTCTGTCAAGAATGTGTATGTCTTTGCGTTCTGCCAAGTATGAATGTGCCATTTCCCAAGTCAGCTACCTTGGATCAAAGTGCTTTAGTGGAAGTAACCGACAAAAAATCGAACAACAGTTTTTTTTTTCTTTTTTCTATACTAGTTTTAACTAGTTAGACACTTTATGAGTGACACACTTAAAATTGATAGTTATGCATGTTCCAACCAATATTCAACCTAAAATGAATCATCAGTATCCAAATGAGTCATTTAACGACGATACCAAAGTAATACAAAGATTGTGTACAAAAAAAAAAAAGCTACATGAATATCACTCATGGTAATGTACCTTTTCCATTAGCCAAAAAAATCAACAGTGCAAATTTGTTGAAATATCGCAAAGTATTGCTAAATTTCTTTTCTTTTTCACGAATTTTTACTAGAAACTTATAAAAATTTGCAAATGGCTTCTGGAATAACTTATTTATCATCGCTCTAATTAAAATGATTCATTTGTAATGTTGCTACTGATTTTCGGTGAGTAAAATAAATGAGATATATCGTGATAAACGCTTCTGAAACCAAAATTTGAATCCTCATGTATGCGCGTGTATGTTTTGTCTATATATGTGTATATATATATATGTATTTGAGCGAGTGTATATATACATATATATATGTATATGTATATATATATGTATATATATATATATACATATGTGTGTATGTTATATATATATGTGTGTGTGTGTGTGTATATATATATATGTGTGTATATATG